>JAPMOR010043950.1:0-16720 GCA_026543865.1 Argiope aurantia
CTTTGCTTCATAGTTTAAAATTACTAATAAAAAATTTGTCAACTTTTTAAAAATCTTTCAATTTTTTTATAGGATAAAGACTATGACTTAAATTTACTTTGTGTAATAAATTAATTCACTTTTTAAATAAATATGACATATTACAATCAGTCGTGGCCTATTTACAGTCCAGAAGTTCCATGCAACTACATGGCAAACAAAAGAAATTGTCGAATATTTCATCATTCGGGTGTAAAGGGTAAACGAAACTTAAAGATCTTACCTACCTGTGAAGGAAGATGCAGCCTAGGGGGAGGAGCGATTTCGTCTGCCATGCATGATTGGTCGATGGGATAGAGTCAGAGACTCGATTAAGTACAGCAGGTGTGATAAGACGTTCTCCCTTTTATCTCTCCGATTCCAAATGCGGCGAGGAGGGGGGAGGGGAGGGAATTCTCCCGTCCCGGGGCTCCATTTCGTCTTCGAGATTGCGATCGTTTGGCAGTTCTTAGCGTGTCTCGCGAGACTATCGTCTGCCAGCAGAAATCTGTTTCGAAAGTGGAGGTGATCTCGTTTGAGGTTGTGGGTGAGTGAGTGATTTATTTATATGTTTTGATTTCTTGTGTGAAAATTTGCACAAATGTATTGATTGTGTGAATTTGTTTACCATAAGTTATGGTATCTTTTTTTATTATTTAACAAAATGAATTCAAAAAATGAATCAAAAATGAATTCAAATGAATTCAAAATTGGAGATAGTTTAGTTTTGTTGAGATTTGTTTTTTAATGTCCTTTTCGTGTTTTATTTGTTTGAATACTGCATTATCAGCTCTGCAATATATATATTTAAAAAATTGTAATGGTTTTTACATTTTTAAATTTTTTAGTTTGATTCATAATTTTTTTTATTCATTCATTGAAATATAGAACTTTTTTCTTAGTTGAATATAAGTTTTAGATAATAATTTCTAATTATTTAAATCATGCATAAAGGTATGCATGATTTAAATGGTTTAAATCATGCGAAACTTTTCATATATTGAAATATTAATCAATAATCTAATATATCTTTGTCTAAACGATATAATTAGGATTTGTATGCTAAAATAAAATCAAATACATCTATAGTCACAGTTCATATTTTTAGTTTATTTATTTATTTTTTGAATCCTAGTTTTCTTCTTTTTATCTCAATAATAAATTAAACATCAGTTTATGAATGAAATCAAAATTAATATCTATGTGTTTAATTATTTTCTATATTATTAATTGTCTTTAATTTCAGTATTCTTTTTTTTATAATTTTTTTTCTTTGCATTTTGTAACGTACAAAAAAAAAAGTTTATATTTCTATGGAATATAGCAGGGGTGGCGAACCTTTATGGATCAACGTGCCATTTTTTTTTTTTTTTCCTTAGAAATGTTCAATGAGGTATAGACGTGTCTTCAAATAATTTTGACTTGTGATTATTGGGAAAATGATAAAATTAAGTACTAACAACTCGAAACTCTTTCTTCATTACGAAAAAATACATTTTGCACCGTATAGCAGTAAACGTTTTAATTATGTGTAATTCAAATTAAAGTAACATTAGTGTGACTTCGGTTGTTTCAGATTCGATGACAAATATCTTATATTAAGATTGTGAAGTGTTACTTTTAGCAGAAAGCATACTGAATTTGGAGTCATCTGCCAAAAGATTTCTAAGCGAGTCTTTAATGCTATTCATCTCTGTAAATAATGACTCTCAGGCATAAATAGATGAAAATATGTTTAAAATATCATGAGCCAGCTTCTTCAAACAGTTAAATGCGTCTGGAATCGAATTCCGTGTTTCCAAAATGTCATTACTGTCATTTTTACTTATGTTGCTTGTTAATCTTTCTGTTTCAATATATTACAACTTTTCTCCTCTTTCAATACATTTTTAAATCCATATTGAACTGAACTGGAAATCAATCAGTTGTTCAGTTCAAATTCTTCTGTTTCCACCCAATCGAATTGGAAAAAATTCAGTTTATCAAATGAAATCACATCGGGGTACATAATAAACTTCCGATAATTCTTTGAACTGACAAAATCTCGCTGAAAATTTCTTGATTGAAGAATCAATTACGGAATTCAATTCAATAACTTTTTCTTCGTCTGATTTCTCATATACATCTAAATTTGATATATAATATTGATATTTGGAAGCGATATATTTTTTTTTCAAGTTTGTAGTTTCTTGTAATAATACCTTTTCTGAAAACACGCAGTTTAGCGACAAAAATGCGAATGAGATATCATGGTGACAGTTTTTTTTATTTGTGCCTTGAAGTTTTACGTTCAATTCATTGAAATGTTGGCATGTCTGTAAAAAACATCAATTTTGAAAGCCACATAATATCCAACAACTGTAGGTATTGTTCAATTTATCTCTCATTTTACAGAAATAGTCTGATTTCTTTCAAGCAGACAACAAACCTTTGAAGAACGGTCCCGCGGCTCAACCAGCGAACATTATTATACATTAGTAAGCCATTATACACTAATTTGACTTCATCCAACAAAACATCAAACTTTCGTTTATTTAAAGCCTGCTATGATATGAGGTTCACTATTTTTGTGACTAACGCCATTACATTATCAAAAGATGTTAAACGACTCTTAGCACAGAAGGCTTGTTAATGAATAATGCAGTGAAATTCCAGAATTGAATGTCCTACGTCTGTTTGAAATAAACTAATGAAACCATTTTTTCCCGCCATATTTGGAGCACCATCAGTTGTTTTTGAAACAATTCTTTTCAAATTCGTTTCTTTCTCAGCACGCGATTTTTTAACATTCTTACAAATAACTGTGCCCTTTGTAGTTGTTAGCAATGATTGTTATTGCAATTAATTCTTCCATAATGATGTTTCTTACAAAATATTGAGCAAAAATAGCCAAACGTGCAGATGTAGTGACATCAGTATTTTCGTCAAGACATAGTGATATAAAAGAAGCGGAGTTGTTATGTCATCTCTTACATTTCCGGCCAGTTTTAAGATTCTTTCTTTTATTGTGTTTCTTGATGGAGGAATATCTTTGATGCGCTGAATTATCTTACCTTTATTATCAAAATCCTCAAAAAGTGAGGACGCGCTTGCTAACAAGTCTTCCTTCAAAAACTCGACCTCTTGAAAAGGCTTACTATGCCGATCAATAACATTTGCAACCGATTAACTTGGCGCGCTCATATGACAGTTTTTGCTAACATATTTAAGTATAGATGTCGATTGTTTATTTCTATCTTTTATTGCATCTGCAGGGAATGGGAATATGCACCCCGCGCCCACATAGCAACCGATCACTCGCGTTTTTTCGAATTTTTTCATAGTGAACTTTGTTATTTTGAACTAAAAGACAAACCGTTTTGATCGGCGACGTGCCCAAAGTATTGTGTCGAGTGCCACTGGTTTCCCCTGATGTTGCTTATTTTAAGTAAAGAGAAAAAAAAAAACAAAAAAAAAACATTTTTGTATGCATTTACTATAGCAGTAGGTTTTTTTTTTTTTTTTCCTCCTTCTTCTTTTTTTGTTGAAGTTATGATAAATAAATTTTATTTCTGGAAATATGTAAATGAAATTCTCCAAAGGAACTGAAATTTTGCATTAATGTTGTTCTGCTCTTTAAAGCAGAATTAAGAAATGAGCCCTATTATAATATCTAATTTCCATAGTTTTCGGGCGATAATGAAAGCGACTTTAAAAAAAAATTTTTCCGCAATATTTTAAGAATAGTTATTTCGATTTGATTGAAACTTAACAAAAACGTATCTAAAATGGGCAATAAAACAAAAAAATGATGTAAATAGAATTTCATTTACGCTAAATCAATGCTAAATAAAGTGAATTCCTTTTTATAAACCAAGCATGTACTTTAAGATAACCATTTCTTTTTTCCTTGATAAATCTTTTTAAAATATATAATTTTATGAAGAAAGAGATTTTTCCAATTTTTTTTTCTTTAAAAATATTTATAAATATATTTTCAAGTTTGTTTGTTATTTTTAAAAGAAATGTTTGATACATAAATTAAAAAAAAAAAAAATTGAACAACGGCATTTATTTCTTCCTGATTGAGTAAAACTTTATTTTGAACTATTTAAAAAGATATTTTCCATTGATAATCAAAATGGAAAATCATGGAACTACAGAATATTTCGTGAGAAATTCTGATTTCAATAAAAAAAAAAGAAAAAAACTATTCACTATTTTAGAAAAATTTTTGTATGTCTCAACAAACCTTTTTTTATTCTTGTGTACTGATAGTTTGAGTTTCTTTCTTTTATGCTTAAATGCCCCAAGTTTCATATTTGGTATCGGACTTTTAAATCGAATTGTACACTTGTAGTTGGTATATTTTTAATATTTAGCTGTATGTATATTACCATTGCCTAATGTTCTTTTGAACAAAAGTTAAAAAAATAAACGTCAGCTGTCAAAATTGTTTATACAATATGACATTTTGTTTTCCCGCCGTACTGAACGATAGACATATTTTTCCTTAAAGTTTAGGGAAATATATCTTTGACGCATTTCATTTTTCTGAAAAATTAAAATACTTTTGAGATTGGCGAGTATCTTATTTTTTCTATAATATAATTATTTAAATATATGTGATCTTAATGCTAAATTATCAAAAATGATATGTACTTTTTTCTAAACTAAATTTTTAAAACATGTATTATGATTGTTTAAACTTTTTTTTTCCTTTTATCTGGCTACTGCAATGAACACATTGATATTTTTAAAAATTTAATTTGGAAAATCAGGCTTCTAAGGGTTAAGTATGAGAGTTTTAATTTTGTATCTTTACTAATATCATAATGTGCTGTAATTTAATATAAAATAATAATTATGACGCTTTTTTTTCTTAAATAACTTATTTATTTTTCCTAAGTTTTCCCCCCCAAATGGAATTTTTTGATGTACAAATCATTATTTTGAAAAAAAAATGAAGTAATTGTAAAATTATAATATTGTTAGTAAGTTTTATAATCCTTTTATGAAACATAGGTAGTTCTGTAGTGATTGGCAAGAGGTTTGCATGTGATCTTGAGATCAAGGATTTCGAAGTCAGATGTTCCTCCATTGCATGTTGTGTTGTTGTGTTACCATTTTCACACGTTCTCACTCGTAATCTTTCGGTGAACCAGTGGAAGAGCTATTTTTCATCCCTTTCCGAGGTTACATTCGCATTGATGGCAATGAATATTCCGCAGACGATCTGTTTATGCACTTGGGATCTTCTGACTCTCGGGGAGTGTTGATCTCCACCCCCTATTAACGAATCGATTCCCCATCTTTTATCACCCCCCTTCTTATCGACTGACTCGGAAATGAGAGCTCGGTGCGTGCAGGTCCCCCTCCCTGGTCAGAAGGGGGGAGGGCAGGAATTAAGTTTCCATTTCCTCTGAAGCGGTCACTTCGCCAGGAATGCTGCTCGGACTGTAACGGCCTCTTCTCTCCCCACCCCCCACCCCTTTCTCAACCCCTCGTTCATTTTGCGAACGGCTTTTGCATTCGCGGCGCATTTCAATTTCGCCCACCGAACACCAGGGATTGCAGCCGTAATAAACGCATTGTTACAGTTCCGAAGATCCTCCCCCCCCCTTTCCTTCTTGTGCATCGCGTCTCCCGTTTAACCCGATTCCCCCTCCCGTCTCCTCTCTTCTTGTTAGATACAATTTGTTCTTATTGTTTTTTACCCTTTGTCTAATAAAGAGAATGCAGTAGTAGTGTTTCGTAATTTCAGGTTGGTGTTTTTTTCCTTCCCCAGTTTTAAGTTATTGGCAGGACTGTTTAGATTCAGAACTCGTTGATGCCACCTGCTTAGGGATTATCAAATGCAGGAGGTTTCATTTGGCTGTTCATTAATTTTCACTCTTTTTCTTAAATAAAATTATTTTTGATTCTATTAATTATTTCTTTAAAACATCTTTAGTACATGACTTACATAAAAACACTGTTTGATTATCATCTTTTATCAATTTATTTTTTGATAATGCAAATTTGATGTGGTTTGATATGCACTTCAAAATGCAGGGTTTTTTTTATTTTTAACTTTAGCCTTATAGTATCATATGTTTACCTTTTAATAAAAATTCTGTTTATTTCACTTTATTATAGTTCTTATAATGTCAGAGAATGTCAAAATGTTTAAAATAATGTTAAATGTTTTAAATTCCAATTTTAAAATAAATGAATAACATTTAATGGTAACTATAACTCTAATTAATCTTCTTGAGTAATTACATATACAATATACAAATTTCTTCTTTGAAACATTTTCATCGAAGAACATACCAATTAAATGTAATTCTAATTATAGATTAAATTTCCATATTTTAAAACAATTAATTACAATAGATAAAAAATTAAAATGGCTGCTTCCAATTGCAATACTTCACTTTTATTTTTCTTCCTTTTCAGGGAAATTTCAAAATGTTCAGAGGAGGAAAAAATTGTTCCTGTTTTAATTTTGTTTAAAAAAAATCCGTGTTATTTGATATTGGATTTTTATTAAATCGTTGTGAATGGAATTTATATCTGTAAAAAATACCCCCCCCCCTCTATGTAATGATGAGAAGTTTTGTTATTCCAAAGAAGGCGGTATCTTATTGAATACTTTTAACGATGTAAGAAATTCTAATTCGATGTATTCCGAATGATTTTAAAGAATAAGAATAAACGATTGGGCATCCAAATAAAATGATGGGAAAAATGGTTACCATATTAACGTGATTTTTCTGCCAAGTCGTTGCAATTGTGTAATTTTAACAATTCGATTTTTCTCTAAGCAGATATCTTCGTCAATCAGGGAAACAATCAAATTTTCTCCTTGTTAATATTATTTATTGATAATGTTACCAAATATGATATTTTGTAACTCGTTTCATTTATTTAATATTATTTATTTACTTATTTTTTTCTTCGTCCAATCCACATGTCTCTCTGCTTTTCCTACTTTTGACATTAGTGATTAGAAATGCGATTTATAATCTTGAAACTTGAGGTTATCAAGCTGTGAGTCCCAATTCGCTGGGTCGCGAATCAAATTTTGGTTAGTCCTGAGACAATCTTGAAGATGCTATGTATCTTTAAGCAGTTTGTGAAACTGTGACGTGGACTTAAAATTGCAATCAAGACACACATCAGAGATATATTTTGTTAAATTATATTTATTAATAAATGTTTTTTCCTTTACAAAAATTCCTTTGCTATCCGCAAAATTTCTCTCGGGAAAAAATGTGTGCTCTTCTTCGCTGAAAAAATTCACTGTAGATCCGATTTCTAAAAGAGAGAGAGAGAGAGAGAGAGAGGAGAAAAGAAAAGGTGGATTCCAGTATTTGAAAGTGTGGGAACCCCTGTAATAGATAATGTGGTGAAAAACTGTTTGATTTGCGAGACGAATTATAGAATGTTTTATATTTCATTTTGTTATTAAATCAATTTAACAGTAATATTGTAATAAGAAAAAAAAACTTTAAAAACGCATGAATAACTCTGGTGTCCTTTTAGTCATTAAGATTTTAATAATATTTATAGTTTCATATAACATTTCATTTAATTAGAAGGTTAAATAATGTCATTGATGAAAAGGCTAAATAATTTCATCTCTGCTGTATCTGTAAGTTTAAAAATGTAATACATAATTAAGAATTTTATTAAAATTATATTTTGTACTTTTCAAAATTATAAAAAGAAAAAATCCATACTTTCAATTTGAATAATAACAAAGATCAAAATCATAAAGACAGTGCTTATGTATTTTGATTGTAGGCAGTTACCACAATCAGGTGTTAAAAAATTTAAGAACTTCTCTCATGTCTTGTGAGTTAGCCAAGCGCGACCAATTTCATCTGTTTTCCAACTGGGGAAGCTTCCTCCTCCTGTTGATGGCCGTGTTTACCCGGACGCTGATTCACACCTCCCCTCCCCCCTTCCCGTTTTTTTGCGGGCAGGAAGCCGAGCTAACGGGAGAAGATTGCGTCAGCCGATTTAATTTCGGGGTCGCCCTCCCGTTCCTCTTCACTTCGCCGCCCACACCCTTCCTGTTATCTCCCCTAAACGAACCCGTCTTAAGAAAATTATTACATCTCAGAAAATGCCCCTTTACTTTCTCTCCCCCCCCCCCCTCTACCTGCTTTCAATCTCCAACGCTCGGGCGACCCTCCAACAGTGCATTCAGTAACGGAAGTCCATAAAGTAGAAAAGTGTTCCATTGCTGAAGTTGATCCGTTGGCAAATTTGGTTGATTAATCTTGAATTAATCAAATTAACCCTTTGATTTTCGTAATTATTTTATTCCCTTATTCAATAAAACTTTCTATTTGGGACATTTATTGTTTTTCAATCCTTAAAGGAACGGCACTTGACACCTGAAAAATTTAAGATCTACAGGTAGTGCTTATCTTAATTTTTAAATTATCTCAGTTGCTATTAGATTAAATCATTAAATAATTTAATTATAGATTTCAATATTAAAAATTCTGTACTTAAATGCACAGATTTGACACGGCATTGTGTATGAAGCGTTAGACAATAATTGTCGTCATATCTGCACTGAATTTTTGAGCTTTCAAATTTAACGATGAAAATGTTTTTATAGGTATTATAATTTCATATAAATGCTACGGAATATCTTAAATATTGTATAGATTCTTCATTGAAATATTATTTCAAAGCATTCCCAGAATAGAAAGGGTTATCTAAATACAAGTAGAAAATAGAATAGGTTAGTTCATTGTAATAGTCAGGTAAGTTTAGTCAAAATAATGTTTAGAAACTGCTCTCAAAAATTAATTGCTATTAGTTTTTTTTTCAATGAGACATGATAAGTTCTATTTAGTGATTTAAGGATTTTATCATCTAAAAATCTAAAAATTTATTTTATTCGTAAATTTCAGGTTATTAGATATTTCATGTGGGTTTTCCTTTTTGGCATAAAATTTTAGTGAACCTTGATTAGATATTTTAAATAATTTTATCCAATTTATAGACTTTCTCGAGTTGATACATGTACATAAACACACATACTTGACTTCAATTGTATATTATTAAATTGATTTCCAAAATTTTTAAAATAAGGATAATCTATTATTACTACCGTCAATAACAGTAATAACGAATCACCTTAACCTTAACCGGCAACTGCGCCCCACCCGAAGGCACACGGAAAAATTTGAATGACAGGACCGCCGCAACAGCAACATTGAGGAGAACTATGGTTGAATCCTAAGGGCCATCACCGGCCTCGTACAAGCCTTCCCGTGGGAAGTGCGTCCCTTTACCGATAAGAGATAACCTATCCCCAACATTTCTATATCCATCAGGGTGGCTAGAACCAACCACCATATTGGAAGCTCTCTCATCTTCATTTCTGAAGTGGCCTTGATAGGATAGCAATAAAAAAATAATAAAATGCTCATTTTCGTTTTCGAGTTTTATGCAACAGAAAGTTAAGGATCATCACCGGCCGCAGTACAACTCTTCCCTTGGGAAGTACGCCCCATCGTCGATAGGAAGTAGCCGACCCTCACCATTTCTGTACCTACCAGGGTGGCGAGAATCAACCACCATATTGGAAGCTTCTCATCTTCATTTCTGAAATGCCCCCCGTGAGAGAGTAATAAAGAATAATAAAATACTCATTTTTTAAAAATGAGTTTCTGCAGAAGAACTTTTATAGTGGAATTTTTACATCAGCAATGTTATTGAAAGTTGCAAATAGGTCAACTTCGTTTCACTGGCGCAGTGACTAAGTTGTAGGGTAAGGGGAGGTGGGTATAGATACTTGGCACGTCAATCTCAGGGCGTGTTTTAGCGATAAGATTATTAAAGAAATGAATCTCTAAATTATTAAGTTCTTTCCAGTAATTAACTCTTTTTCACATTTAGTTTTCTAATTCAGATTATAGTTTATCAGGAACCAAGATAGTCGTTTTCCTATTTTCTACCGAAATTATTTAATCATTTATAATTTAAATTTTTTTCTGAAATCTCATATATTAATATCCGCGTTGTTAATGAGGTTTTAAAATCAATTTTTGAGATAGTCCTTCTAAATGTCTTTATAGTTTTTTTAAGTTAGTTTTATGATTACAAATAAGTAATAAAATTGCATTTAAGATATATATATATATAAGAATTATTCGTAAGTAAAAGTATTTTTATGAATTTGATTACAAAATTTCGTTATTTATAAATGTTAGTATTTTCTTTTACATTGCATAAAAGTAAAGGTAAGCATGAAACCATTTCCATATACTGTCTTCACATTCGAACTTGCTTGTATGCGCTACTTTATTACTATCATTTAGTAAAGAAATATATAAATGAATGCCTCATCAGCAAGTCACGGATAAAGAAACCCACTATTCTGTGTATTTAACAGCAAGCAGTAATTACATGAGCGATAAAGGATATAAAAGAGCTGTTCTACTGCGTCATTGTCCACTTATTGTCGAGTTTTCTGGGAATGGTGAGCCAAGTGAACAGAAACGGTTTAATAAATCAGCTGGAGGGGGACTGGGGGTGTGTGGAGGGAGGAAAGAAACAAAAAAGAAGAATCCTTGATGGAACAGGATCTGATTGCGTCTTCCCATGTCTACTTGATGCAGTTCTTTGGGGGAACAAAAGACTTTCCTGCTGGCGCGTGGCTTTGCTCAGCTTCAGTCAATAGAAGGCAACAAAAGAAAGCGACAAGATGAGGTCCGAAACTTCCTTGAGCGCTGTTTGCCCACCTGCACCCCTTGCCGCTAATGGTTTCCGCTGGAGACCGAGACAATGGAACGGGCAGGAAACATTGGGGCGGCCCTCGCAACATACCAGTCCTCTCAGGCTCTTGCAAGGATGGAAATGGGCAGTAGCATATTCCCAGTAATAGAACTTAAATCGTTCCCGTATTTCCTCTGTTACATTTCTTCACTTGATCACTTGCACTTATCCGTTACATTAATCACTGTTACATTAATATGTTACATTTCTTCACTAATTCAGCAAATTAGACATGCCCCCCCCCCGATGATTAAATTATGAAGCTTTATTAAATGTTAAGTTAAAAGCTGTCTTCCTTTTGCATTAAATGATAAGTAATGTAAGAAGCGCAGAGGCTTTTTAAATATTGCATGCATTAAAAAAAATAACAGACAAGCCAATTTTAAATATTTAGTGCTTATTACAAAAATGAAATAAAACAACAATTTTAAAGGCTGAAACAAGAATCACTATTTTGATGAATTCTGATGATAAAAATTCTTTCATCCTTTCCACCAACATCCCCTTTCCTTCATGGTTGCAGCTTCACAAAATAGTGATGTTCACATTAATTTTTTTAAGAGTTCAAGTTTAAGAAATGTGATATTGTATGATTTTTTTTTTTAAGACGGAATAAAGTGGGAGAAAAAGAGAGAGAGAGAGATATCAATAAATTGGTAAATTGCACAAGAACTGGAGATTGAAATTGTTCTCACTAATAAATTTGCGATTTCGTTTCAGTCCCGGTAAGGTCTCGGCTTCGGAACCGGAGGATTTTATGCTCGAGATCCGCTTCCACCGCAGGATTGTCGCACAAGCGAGTCTGGTACACGTTAAATCCATCGGTACCAAACGCCCTAGAATTTAGTATCCTGTAACCACTGAAATTTCAAATTCGAATGAACCCCCCACCCCCACACCAAGTGGGGGTGAGAAGTTCATTATCTTACGACCATTGATTTTAAGTAGATTCCTATAGGAAGAGTGTCTAGACTGCATTGTTTCTCTTGACAAGATTTCGAGAAAATTTATTCAATTCTTCACCGATCATGGTTCCTAGAACCCAAAACCACCCTTCGTTTAAAAGTTTTCTTTCTTATATATATGCGTATATTCCCCCACCCCTTTAAGATGTGCAAAATCTCGGAAGAGCTCGTAAATCTAGTTCAAAGGTGGTGGGGGAAATGGTAGAGGGTTGAAATTTTCATTTCGCTGTAACTTTCTTAATACTGAAGATAAAAAAACCAATCCCATAGCCAAATTAGCACCTCATTAAGACGAACAACTTTTGTATTTAATGTTGCTCAGTAATTGCAATATCTTAGAAGTTAGGGACTGAAAATCGATGTTCAAGCCCTTATTTTGACTGTTTCTAACATCATCAATTTACGTTGCCAGATAGTAGCCCAGATGTAAAGAAATCTACCTTTGCCTTCCAACTTGTCGAAAGGAATTTTTTTCTTTTCTTCTTTACTTTTTGGTTTTTTGAATATGGCTACTTAATTTGTAACAACCGGCATAAGAATTTGATAGTTCTAAATTGTTTGAACGTTTGTGTTTTCTTTAACCCTTTGACTACGAATTTTTAAAAATCTTTTTCTCTGCAATCGTGTAGAAAATGAAGATAAAAACTACTATTTTAGATGAATTTGTTTGAATTTTTTTCAAATGTTTTTAAGGCTCTGTGACCCTGACATAATAATAAAATACACCCTCAGCTCACAAAAAAAAAAAAAAAAAAAAAAAAAAAAAAACCTACTTTTTTTATTTAAATTAGTTTTAAAATGTGAGTGGGATGTATATGTCCGTTAGTAGTCAAAGGTTTAAACTTTACTATATAATAATTAAACTTTTTTAATTAACATTCTAGATGTTTCTTTGTAGTATTCTTCAGGGTCTTTTCTCTGCGCCGTTTATCTGCTAGCATTTGTTTTATTAAGACTTACTTCTCTCCTTTTTTTTTTTTCTTTTTTTTTAACGCGTGGAATTGTTTTTGCCTGTAGCCTCTGATTTCAAAAATCAAGAATAATCCTTACAGCTGGGAAGAATCGGGGCGGAGGTCAATTGGCGAAGACGTCTCGCTAAACGGCCTTTTCCTTTCTTGAGCGGGAAATCCGATCTTTCTTCCTTTCTTTTGTCTTCAAAATTTCCTTCCTACTTACTTTTTCTCGTTTGGTCTGAATAATAAAAAAATTCTCATCCGCTGGCAACACTTGATTTAATAACCTTTGCAAGGCAAGTTTCTGCTGATTTCCATTAAATAACTGTCTTGACCTAAATTAATAGATGGGAGGATGTGCCATCTTTGCTCAATTAAAAGTTCCTTCACTTAGCTGCTCAAGATTGGTTTATATCATTTTGACTTTGTCCCTACTGTCATTTACATCTGTTTTTCGAAATTGTAAATCGAGATTCGAATGAGAGCCACGAAAAATTTCGCGACGTCTTTTTCTTTCATTTTTGATGTTTGCAAATTCTTGATCTCTTAAACACCATCGAATAAAAAACACCCATAAAAAATTTTAATGAATTAGTATTTTATATTTGGCTATCTTTTTAATTACCTTTAAATAATTTTTCGTTTTTTTTTATTTATATTGCTATCTGAGAATTATTTTCAATGTTTTTGCTAAAAATGGGATCTCTATTTCTTCCAATGACCGTCCAATCTTAAAAAGACCTTTTATTGATTAATTTTTTTCATAAAAAACAATAATTATCATCATCATTCGAATTTCCTTGGTTTATTGCCCATTATATTAATTAGTTATTTTATTGCTAGTCTTCAACCCTACGTTTCCTTTTTTTAAGAAGTGTTCAGTTTAATTGATTAAGATATCTTAAAGGGCTTTTAAGATATCTTCCAAGAAAATACTGGCATTAAATGTATGTATATTGATTTTCTAAGTGTACATAGCAAGTCACTCTACGGCGATGAATGCAAGGAAAATTCTATTCTTAGGCAAATTTTTAGAGATGTAGGGAAAATTCCATTCTTAGGGAAATTCTTTGGGATGCAGTAAAAATTCCTTTCTTAAAGAAATTCTTTGGAATATATGAAAAATTCCATTCTTAGGGAAATTCTTTGGGATGCAGTGAAAATTCCATTCTTAGAGAAATCCTTGGAGGTGTAGGGAAAATTCCATTACGTAATATTTATTGTAAAGAAAATCAATCAAGTTTCTATGTAACAAAATCTCATGGTTAAAGAAAATTCTATAAATAGAAATTTGCAAATTAAGTTATGAAAACGTGGAAAAAATAAAACTAACATACCCCCCCCCAACTTTTTTTATATTTTAACTTATGAAGTAAAACAGACGCTAAAAATGCCTGCAATCCTGCTTAGTATACGTTTGTTATAAACAGTACATTTCTCTTTAATATTTCCACAATTTTGTAATGATAGAAAAATATTTGTGAGATTTTCTTGAAATTATAATTACTCTTATTGCATCAAATGCTCTATCAACATTTTATCGTGTGAAAGTTTTTTAAAATCTTCATTAACATCGTATACTATATATTTCAAGCAATACTGATTTCTTCTTTAATTGTTGAAAATATAATAACTTTCATAGCTTCTTCAATAGTTCCTATGTTTTTCAACTATTGTCATTTTTTAAAGCAGCTGATTTTACTTTTTGGACAGGGGTGGACAGATGAGAAATTGGAAAACATTGGTGAGGAAAATATCGGAAAAATTTCTTTGTACATAGGCATTTTCGTAACATGAAGAGCATATATTGCAGAAATGTCGGTCAAAATCCTGATTCTGAGGAAAATTTCGTTAAATAGGAAACTTAGTAAAATGGACAATATTTTCATTTTAATATTTTTTCCAGTGCATCATTTTTACTATTTAAATTTAAAGATTTCCAATAAAATTATTATAAAATATCTACAGTTATCCTATAAGTGTCATTATAAGAAATTCGTCAAATTCAGTAAAGCTAATTACATTTTTATTGTTTTACTTATGCTTCTCTGGCTTTAGATTCTCTTCTTAGCATCTGTTGTTACGCATTTCTAAAAGACCGGTTGCTAGAAATTGTCACAGGTCCGTTATAGAGAATTTAACACGGATCACTAGATATACCGTCCTAAAAGAGAAAAACATTTATGTTTTCTTTCATAAAATGATCGTTTTATTTTATTGCACAAGATTTGTAGTGTTTACCCGGAAAAGGATAGTCCATCTGCGATGACATCACGGCATCCCTTTCTTTGTCCCTCCCTCGCAGAGAAGTCCACAGGTCAACGGCCGATGGACACCACTGAAAAGGATTACACAGGTTTACAGAAATGAAAAAATAAAAAATAATGCATAGATTATTAGATTTTTTTCCTCTTTCGACCGCCTTTTCAACGTTCGTGCGATCCACATTCGCGTCGCAAATCATCCTTTTCTGAAACTCGCAACCCCCTTTTACTTGCAACATCCTCTCGAAGGTCCAATGACCGTTGCTGGAGTTCGAGGATGAGTTCTATTTGTGATTCTCGTGAAATCCTTGCTCGATTTAAATTTAATTGACTTTGAATGCTCATGAGAGAGGTACATGATGTCGATGATACGTTAATGGTGAAACGTTACTTTCATTATATTTCTTTCCATCGCAATATTGCTTGGCGATTTTTGTGTCGCATTTTTTTTCTCTCTTTTATCTAATAAACATTGGGATAGGAAAAATAATGCTAATTAAAATATTTTTTTGCTAATTAGTTGTAAATTGTTTATTAAGAGATGAACATTTTCAATATTCTTACTTTACTATTCTTACAACTATTGTAAAAACTACCAATTTCTGACCTCGTACCTTGGCGATATTTTCCCCTAAAATTTCCCAGAGATCACTCAATTTATTTCTGACTCTATATCTGATCAATTGGTTCATCAATATTTTAAAATAATATGTTAATTCAAATGTAGCTGCTGTTATTTTTACTTTGACTTTTTGTTGTGGCTGTTTCTGCTTTCCGAAACATTGTTTTATGAAATAAAAGACAACATCTTTATATTATAATAATGCCTGAAGCATTAATGTATTATTTCTTTAAATAATACGTTAATTGGTTTGTAAATTAATTAATGAAATCCAATCATGTGGGTCAGCACTCAATCTGTGTTTTATTATTAATGTCTGACATTAGTTCTTACTTTCTTTTGAAGATAATGTTGCCATTGCTTTGCGCAAATTGTTTTGTTCCTGACTGTCATTGTACTTAACTATGTATAAACCAATAACTTTTATAATTTAGAATTAGACAGCATATCCTATTAAGGACATTTACAGCAATAATGTTAATGCACTTCTTCAACTTTGTATTCATCGGTCGTCTCTTAGCGATTTCATCCGAAAATAACTGGGGATGGCTGTTTGCCTTGGCGTTTATTGGCGTGCGAAGTTTGCCATCGGAAGTCGTATTTGAAAGAAGTATCTCCCGGTCAATTAAACGCTCTGAATCTGCTTCGTTATGACCGGGGTCATCGGCTGGTCCTTGTTAGGGCCCTCTTTTCCCGCCTGTGTCCGCCATTCCGTGGCGAGCAGTTGAAAGAACACATTCTATGAGACATTGTTTCTCCATCCTCTTTGGCCGCGTCTCCAGGAGCCGCCCCTGGACATCCTTCCGGCCGCCGCACAAAGGGGCGCGTCCGGTCACCTGACCTCCTTTGCCTGGCTTCCGGATTCCGGACATCCAGCGTTTGTATCAAGATACAGTTCTTGTTCATTGGAGTAAACAGGGGATGCCTTACTCGATGATACAGGTTTTTTTTTTCTCCTTTCATCTGGAGTGGGAGATATACAGGATGTGATGCCACTGATGTAGAAAGAGCGTGATATCCGTAACTCTTTATTGCCCTTGATGTAAATGTCTAGTCTTAGTTTGCTCATTTTAATTTCTTGCTTTGGAGTAAATAAGGAATATATATATATATATATATATATATATATAT
>JAPMOR010043950.1:21616-45244 GCA_026543865.1 Argiope aurantia
TTAAAATCTAATTTAAACTTAATAAATTTACTATTTTTTAGCTTAATTTAGCCCATATTAATGTTCTCTTATTTCCTGATCCAATTCCACCTTTTTTATTTAATTAATCCAACACGAGTTCTAAAATTCCTGAAGTCGACAAGTTCCCACACTCCAAGTGAAGGGATAAAAAATTGTCAACCTCAGCGAATTCTTTTTAAAAGATCCCTGTAATTCCATTACTTAAATCGACACGTATAAAGAAATCCCTATCAGAATCTCACGCTGTATAATGATCGGGAAAAATATTTTCTGCCCTTTTTAGCTTTTCCTCTTTTCGCTCTTGTGTCGTTCTGTGTGATGTGTTTTGTCACTGCTGCTTGTACATAAATTATGCCTCCCGGGGTGGATTAAAAGCGAAGTTGAAAAATTTAAAGTTATATAATTTTTCAGAAACCATAATTATTACCTAAATTTTTATATTTTCGGCGAAAAAATTGTGTCAACGTATGATTTGATTATTCTTACTTGAAGAAGAAAAAAAGTTTTATTCTATGCAAATGAATTCTCGAAAATTCGTTTGATAATGATGAAATTATCATCAATTATCATGGTTTTCATCATGTGAACTACACAGATGTTAAATAGAATGTTTCTTCCTTAGATTTCAACAAAGGAAGAAAATCACGTGATTAAATATTTTTTGAAACAACGAAAATGATTTATATTTCAAGGCAACAATGTAATATATCCTGGAAGTAAGGCAAAATAATAATAATAATAATAATTGATAAAATTTAGGAAAAAGATGCTTGATTAATCAATTGGTAACATTAAAAAGACAGCTTTTTAAATTTTGGAACGTTGTAAATTTTATTTCTTTTTACAACTATAGTTTAGGAAGTTATCGCAGAGAAATGATAAAATTCGGCTTAACTTTTTAAAATTTAAAAAATTACTTCTAGATAAGCACATTTCCCTTCTCTAATGTATATATATGTTGCAGTGAAAACCCCAAAATCAGTCAAAGCGCGAATTAACTAGGTAAAATGCGTTTTGACTATCAGCGCTTGGGAGAACCCGTTTTCTCTAGTCATTTCCAGTTTTGTGTAGTTAAAACCGTATGTATCTAGCTACTGCGTTGTTCGTCCACTGTTCCTGTAAAAAAAAAAAAAAAATGTTTTTCAAAGAAATGTTTCTGTTTGATTTTTTTTTTTTTTTTTTTTTTTTTTAAAAATTTTAAGCGCCACAGTAGTTCGCCTTGTCGAAATAAGTAATTTGTAACTGCGGTACTGTATTAAACAATATTCAACTTAAGTAATTTTTTTCAATGATTAATTCATTAATGATTCTTAATTTGGGTTTTCTCTGTAATATATATATATATATATAATATGCCAAATTTGGTTGTAGGTCAAGCGGTCTTCTTGTAATCTGGCTTGTAGAGTTCCGACACATACATCCACACACACTCATCTTTATTAGTAAAAAAGAGTAGAAAGGATTAATTGTTGGACACGTATTGGTTAACACGTGTGCAACCTGTATTGACTGTTTTTATAAATATAATTATCTGCACTTTATCTATTTGGTTATATGTACTACAAAGAAGAGATTCGAAATTGTTGACGTCATTGTTGCTTGAGGAAAGTATGTGTTCTGATGCATTACTATTTTTGTCTCAGCCGCTGCTTTCATCGCCCTTGCCAACTCTGAATTTTTGAACTTAGGAGGTATCATTGCTTTCCGATAAGCTCCGCCGCTGAAACGCAGTCTTCCAAGTTTTGCTGTCTCATTTCCGATATGGTTGTAGTGATAGAGGATATGATAACAGGAGTTGGGGGGTGGACTTGGATCTTGGCAATCAGCAACACCACACGTGTCATTTCCCCCTAACTTTCTCCACCCCTTAAAAAAATATTGAGTTTTTTAAGAAAAGGACAGCAATTTATGGCTCACAGAAACTTGTTCAGTTATATATTTTAGAAACAGTTGTACTCTCTGTTAACTTAAAGTTATGGAATTGTTTTAGATTTACCTCTCATTCTTATCTCTAAGAACTCTTTTATGGGAAATTTCGCCATTTTGAGCCTCGGGTAGATGGCAATATAGCCACTAATTCGATACCTGCTGACTAATTTTAAAAGCAACATTTTCGCCATGACTGTATATTTAATGTATGCAACTGCAGTCTTCATATGCAAACCACATGTTCAACTGCAATCTTCCATGGTAATGAGACATAAGGTAAATTTCAAATAAACTTTCGAATTATCGAATCCGATATCTTTCTTTCTCAAAAACTAACATGGCACTGATTTCTGTTTGGTATTTTCTCTTTTTTAAAGTAAAAAAAAAAAAAAAAAAAAATGCGGCTTATTTTTAAGTAGAATAAGCAAATTTTATTTTTTTATTTCTGAATTTTGGATGAATATCACATTTTAAATTGGCAGCAGAAGAGAAAAATAAGCAATTGTAATTGTTACTTCGCACTACTCATGGTATTGTAGCAAATGGTATAAATACGGGATCTAAGCCACAAGAAGAAAACACCAAACATAAAACGAGTAGACATTTTAATAATGCGCATCGGAACTCTTTCTTAAGAGCCACTGCGAAAAGAAACATCAGTTTGTTGTCGAGCAGTATTATATTTTGCCAGCTGCCACGGCACCTAAATGGGCGAGGTAGAAATAAAATCGAATACGAGGGAAAGGGTTCCGCATTAGATTTGCTATCCTAATCGTGATCGCTATTTGTTAGCTACTATGATAAAAGTTGATCTGTAGTAGGATTAAGATCCCGTAATTTTTTCAAATAACTTAACGGTTGATGAATTTCTGCAAAACCTCCGTGAAGAGGATAGAGAAATGCTATAAGTTCCAGGCTTGGAATCAGAGAGTAGTCGGGATGGTTAATTTAATGATTTAGATCTAAGTGTTAATTTTGCAATATTACTTCTAAAGTGATTGGATTAAGCTACTTTCTAAGAAATATTTCGCATTCTTCAAGTTATATTTGGCGGAGGATAAAGATGATATAGATGTAATTAACCAGAAATTTTTAGCAGAGAAAGTAGAACAGAACACACTGACTCTGTAGTTATTATTAATGTTTGAATATATTCTGACCTCTGATTTTCTTATGTAGACGAATATATATATATATATATATATATATAATATGTGTGTGTGTGTGTGTGTGTGTATATAAACATATATATATATATATGTGTGTGTGTGTGTGTATATAAACATATATATATATATAACCGAATTAACTTTTTAAAAAAGCGTTGGCCATCACAGAGGGAAAAAATGAAACTAAGCCAGAAGAAACCATGTAGAAACACATACTATCTCGCACTCAATTATATAATCGCTTACAGTTCTATGCATATTATCAGTTTGAGTTGTAATTGCCTATAAAGTATGTGTTCTTAAATCGAGTCTGAAATAGAGTGCATTATTATTTATATTTATTATATTTAGAAAATAATTTGGGTTAACCAAACATGTTTTCTATTTGAAAACAAACTATGCAGTAATACATCGAAGTTACGCAACAGGTGGTATCAACGAAAAGCGTTTGAATCGAATTCATGTAAGTCGGGATTTTTAATTAATTATTCGTGAGGACTTAAAGAACAACTGCTTAGACGAAAAATGTATAATTTAATTTTTTAAAAAAAAGGCAGATTTCGAACAAATGGTACAACATTAATACAAAAGAGCTCTGTAAAACGGAATATAAAATGGATGGCGAAAAGTAATATTTGAGATTCCGGCGATTTACTCGCGTTTTTGTATATTATTTCAACAGTTGGATCGTCGTTATGCAAGTCCTACTGCTCTCTGACATTATTATTATCGATTTCAAAATGCAATTTCTTGACAAGACTGGCAACTTTTTCTATTACTTCAGCGTTTTGAATTTCCAAGTCATTTCAAGTAACTTCTGCTCATTTTTGAAACAGAACGAGCAACTTTTCTTTTCTATTTCTGAATTGTGGACGGATATCATACTCAAAAATAAGAAACATTCGGAGCTAGGAAGGAAAATAAGAAACTTTAATTTCGAGTTCGCGTATCTCGAGGTATTGCTTCATAAATGGAATGAGAACTTGATCTAACAAACACCACGTGAAGAAATAACCAAACAAGAAACAAGGAGACATTTTAATAATGCGCGTCGAATCTCTTTCCTAGGGGGTCACCATAAAAAGAAATGCCAGTTTGTTGTCGAGCTATGGTATGTATTGTCAACTGTCACGGCACGTAATGATCGAAGTAGAAATAAAATCGGCACTGGGGGGGGGGGGGTGCCCCATTAGATTCGCTCTCCTAATCTCGATCGACGTTTGTCAGCTGCGTTCTTGCCTCCAACCATATGGTGGACGCGCAACGGTCTCCCTCTTGCGCGCGCACGCTTTTTCTCTTACTCTAGTTGACAAATGGAGGAATCAATGGGGTGAACACCCCATCTGGAGCAGCGTCTCTGGGACAGTAATTCTGGATCCATATTGTGAACTCGCCAACACCCGCCCCCTTAAGCTTTTTATTTTCGCGAAAGGAATGGATTCAGATTGGGTACACCGTTATGTATTGTGGATTTGGCTTGCAAGTTTACCGTTGCTTCCGTGTTTATGTGTACCACATATTTTTTTCCATGTTGGGGTTCATTTCAAATATGCTTATGGTTGGTCATTTCCAACAATATACATATTGGTTGTTATATGTTGGTTACTGGGTCACTAAAATGTTTTCGATTTGGATTTTTTTTTTTTTTTTTTCGCAAGAGCCATGATTTTGACTATACTGCGTCAAACCAGCGTTAAAATCGTATCAATGTACAATAATCAAAAACGTACAGTGTACAAAAGTACTTAAAAACAAACAAGCTTAAATGAGTGCATAATACTTGATAGACTGTAAAAATGCAAAAATTTGAGCATGCGGTGTCTTTACCAAGTAAGAAAAGTAATGGAGTGTTCGCGATTTAAAAAAATAGCAAGCACTGATCATTGAAATTTGGACATTCTAAATAATATGTTGGTACAGACATTTGACAGTCATGTTGAGATTTTTTTTTTTTTTTTTGCCAAACTTTTTTCGAAACAATTAACAATAATTTGAAAATCTTTACGAATCAGAGAATGGTAACAAAAGTTTTGATTTAAATGATCAATCTGTCCTATATATGTGAGTTGTTTTCTGGATCTTTACGCCTAATTAATTGGATTTTCACTCTGCAGGCCAGAAATGAAATTAAAATCGAAGAATCTCGTTGGAAACGGCAGATATTATGTACATGAATGATTAAAACAGGAATTTCCTAAATACTGAGGCTATTAAAGATCATAGCGCATAAGAAATGGGGGCAGGTCGTAATATGATTTTAAAGCTCTTTATTTCAATTTTAGTCTCGGTTGTTTTTTTTTCTTTAATCCGTTCTCGAATTTATAGGGGAGGGGGAAACCAACAAAGAAAAAATAGAGAGAGAGAGAAGACCTTTTGGTTGTGTGAAATTATTCTTGTATTTGGGATCTTGTGAAAAAAATGAAATATTGGCAGAATTTTCATTGTTGTTTTCAGAATGCTAAATAGAAACAAAATCTGATTGTGAGATTCTTCAATAACCGTTAGAACTACAATAACAAAATCATGGAAGCCATTGCTTTATTTATTTTTATTAGTTCGTTTTTCTGAATAAAAATTGCCAAAAGTTGAAAAATACAACGTACAGGTATCATATTCTATTTTTTAATTACATTACGTACAATTACATATAAACATACATTCAGATTGGGAGTATATGAGAATACAATTATAAAGGTAACTAATTTTTAAATTGAGAGTAGTTTGACTATTATTTTTTATATCTGATTATTCAAGTATCTTTTTCCTTCCCCCCTTTTTTTATGATTGCTATGTGATTACAAGCGCAAATAAATAAATAAATACTTTTTTAAATTTCTTTACTTTTTAAATTAGAAATTACTTATGAAAAAAATGGATGACTTAATAATTAGTTTCGTGATATTATTGATTACTAGTTATATTCTCAACGCTATTATTTCATCTCTATCTAATCAGGCATACTATGATATATCCCTTATTTTCTTTTATACTTTGAAATTTATGAAAATAGCATGACTACTTATACATATTCAGCTGCATACTTGCCATACTCTTCCTACTTAGTCAAAGCATTTTGTATTAACTGTGCAAGTAAATTATCAGTTTATTGTTAATGACCACATTTTAGAATATTGCACAGATAGATTACAAATTATAGTCAAGTCGCAATGACTAATTTTATGACAGATTTATTAAATATAAGGCGTGCATTTTCTTTGAAATCGAGTTTTTGCAATTAAAAACATTTCGTGGTACATCGAAATTCAAGCATTTCAATTTCGAGTTCAAATAAGCTCATACTCGTTTAGACCACTTGTTGAAATGACATTCAAAATCAAATGAAAAGAAACCTTTGTAAACAGTTTCAATCATAAAACGTTCAAGAACCTTTCCTTTGCAAACTTTGAGGTCCTGCGGACCAGGAAGTGTTTATACTAAACGAAACAGCGGTCTTCGTATACTTCTAAAAATCCCCCCCTTTAAAACCCCCCTAAGAATAATTCTTTTGTGGCACGAGGGAGCCACGCGACCTCGGAACTGGGAAGGGGGAGGACCAGCCCCCTCCTTTTTGAAGGGCAAGGCAAAAAAAAAGGGGTTCCCCGGTGTCTTCAACCCGCCTGCGAACGAAACGGCCCGAAAAAGAAATCAGAACAAAACAACACAGCAGTATCTTTTTTTTAGACCTCCCTGCTTCAATTGTTGCTCCGTTACTTCAAAGCGTTCTCTATCTTTCGTGATAAACTTGTTATTTCGCCTCCCCCCGAACTGAGGTTGGGGGGGGGACAGCGCACGGAAAGCGAAAACGTCTAATTTAATCCCCACCCGCTCCTGAGCGTGACTGCTTTCTCTTTCCTTCCTTCGGGGGCGTTTGGGCCCAACATCTGCCCCCAAACTTGGTAAAGTAATAGCGGGTAGTTTACCGTACTTTCTCCAGTGCCCTCCCCTCCATAGAAACCGTTACCTGTCCACGCTTCGCGACTCCCCCATCCAGGTGGCTATCGTAAAAGGAGAAGAGGAGGGGGGTCTCACCACCTGGTCAACCCCCGCTTACACCCCCTCGATCTTTTTCGAGGGATGACTCAAAAGGAGAACTAGACAAGTTGTCGGCCCTGAGTTTTTGCTCCTTATTATGTGTTTGCTTTAATTTATAGCGGTTCGGTCGTTCACACGCACCCAAGTGTCTTGTCCAGGTGTCTCTTAATAGAGTCAGTAACCGTTCTTGCTGGTGAATTTGCGTTCTGGCGGGGGACCTGGAACCTATTTCTTGCCTCTTTGAACAATACAGCATCTTGTTTGGGTCTATCAATATAAACCTTCCATGTTTCTATTGAAGAAATTAGGATTTTGAAATCTGAAATAAACTAGGCGAAAATAATTCAAATAGTGAAATTTATGTGTTATTTACCGCTTCATATTGCAATAAGTATGTATCTTAAAGAATTAATTTGAAATTATCAAAATTGAAATCCGGAAATATTACTACTAAAACAAATATCCTATTAAAATTTACTGTTTTTAATGATAGCCAACACGTTTAATAGTGAACTCATTTGTGCATAGAAAGGTATGAGCCGCCAAATCATAGATAAATAACATAATACATGCTCTGCGCGTCTGATGGCTGCAAAAAGTATCTCATGCAATTAAGCAATTTTCATTTCAAAATAAAATTTCATCTGATGGAACTATCGATAATTGAAACTTGAAACTTTCCCCGCTGCTAAATTAAATTCAATACGATCATTTGAAATTTGAAACCCTCTTCGCTGCCAAATATAAATTTATTACGATCATTTTTAGAGCTATTTAACTGAGCGTAAGAACATACTTCTTAATCCCTATCTTTACAACGAAGTTATGTCATTACTGATTACTTTTTTTGTTTTTATAGCATTCGTTTTTAACAGTGTAATAAATCTGACATTTCGTTTATTTAAACCTAAATCTTCTCTTTTCAATTTCTTCTGTTTTGTACAATATTTTTATAACTGCATTTGTTTTATTTTTGACTAGACTTTAGTTAGTCAGTTCACCGTTGATAATTCCGATCTTATCTACAGTAGCTAAATAAAATAACCCAATTGTTTATTCATTTTTCAGTGTATTTTCTAATTGATAAAAACTCACTTTTCATTATTTATTTATTTGGAGTTCTGTATTGACAAAGCTCTTTTTTTTTTTTTAAACTTATGGAAGAATGTCTTTATTTTAAAATCCATCCATTATGGATTCCGTGAAATGAGATGAGATTAATTTGTGCACTTAGGTTTATTGAGCGAGACTCTCAGGTGAGCAATAATTTTCTTCCATTGCTTGATCCACTACTTCTTAAATGTTTTTCATTCTCTATCCTTTTTCGAATGGAAAGAATACTGTTAAAGAAATTGCGCCACTACCTTAAAACTGATGAAAATGAAAATAAATAAAATAAAATAAATAAATAAAACATTATAAAAATAGTAAGTTAAATGAAATATAGTTAACAGCAATTATTTATCCAACTTTTATTTAATTATTAAGCCCAAATAATTTTATTTGCTATTTTTAAACAGAAACATTAAAAAAAATTGAAAAAATAAGAGTTATTGTTACCTTAATAGTCTTTGTCAGTCTATGCGAATTGCCACCAAAAATTTAAGAAATTCTGGTTTGGTCTGTGGTTGGATTTCATTTTTCGATGGTGGAAATTCAATGCAACTTCTTTTTTACTTTCTCGTTTATATAGTATAAAGAGAATATAGTAATGGACCAAAAAATTCGAGTTTGAAATTTTGACGAATCTCCACATTTTAGACCTCCTTAAGTAATAATAATTAAAAAAAAGAAAATGTCCGTTTGTTTCTGACAAAGATAAATCAAAACGTTTTAAGTTAGAAATTTTGTATACGGTATTTACGCCCAAATTGTAGATTTCTGTCAAATTCTTTTCAAAATCCGTTCGATGGAAGTCTGTCTATCTGACTGATCAATTATAAGTTAACATGATAACTATAAAATGAAGAAGAGCTATACAAATGAAATTCGGCACACACATTTAACATCTATAGTGTAGACACCTATCAAATATTGAGCCAAATCCATATAATGGGTTGACCGTCTTTCGGTCTACACCTTCAAAAACATATAATCGCGGTAGCTAAAAAATGCAATGAGTTAAATATATTAAATTTGATGTGGGATTTTATGACAACAAATGTAGTATTTAACCAATTGTTTCGTTTTAATCGATTGAAAAAATCGTCTCTAAAATACAGATTCGATTTTCGGGTGTTATTTACCTCATACCAGAATTTAATCGCCAAATAACTCGCTAAAGATGACATTATTGATTCAGTAAAAATGCTAAATTCATGTCAATATTTCATGACTATTGTACGCCAATGCCATGCAAGGCGTTCTCTGGTATAACACTTTTATTATAGATTATGCGAGAAAGTTATGGTTGACCACTCCTTCTGGTTTGGGTGAATTGATTTTCTATTATTTCTCCACATATGTCTCATGAAGGCTTTGATATAGTATGGGTAAGTAGCATCTAAGACATGGTATTATTTTATCCATTGTCGAAATGTTGGTTTTATCATTTTTTGCATTTTTTTCTCCTTTTTCTCTCCTTGATGAGCACCCATCCTTCCTTCATCTCGCGCCAACCACTGCATTTAGTCATTTAGTTTCCCTGATAACTTGAAGTCACATTTTAATTGTTGTGAAACACTATATATTCTTGCGCTATATTTCTATTCCTCGTGCCACTTTCTCTGTAATTCGATTCCGGCCGGAAATAATCCTGTCTGACATATTCAGCGACGTCTTAAATCTTGGGGGGCTTGTCCGGCTTTGCCGGCCATCCATTTTCGGGGCTTGTCCATCTTGGTTCCTTTGTCTTGGCCAATTCCATAATTAGCACGGAGCGAGGTCGGTAATGGCATTTGGCAGTCAGCAAACTGCAGACGCTGCCAAAGGAAGGTTCGGCCATTAGTCCCGCTTAAGACCGCGTCCAGATGAGCAGCTTAGACCCGGTCTCAAGTTATTAACGAAAGGACACGCCGCAGCACTTCCCTTTCTTGGGGAGGTCACTTACGGGATTCGGGGAGCTAATTATTCCCCTTCCCCACTCAATTAACGCCCCCTCCCTCTCCAGACTTAAGTCCTCCGGCGGAGCGAAGCGCGATTCGATTGCGACTTCTCTCTCTCTCTCTCTCTGTCTGCCTGTCTCTGCATCCTAATTCCTTTTGCTGACCATTTAACCTATTGGAGTGACTTTATTTTCACTTCATCCTTCATTAGCTTCAGGTTCTGGTGTCGAGGTCACTTACAGGCCGAAAAGAACGCTCTAATTCCCCACTTTCTGTCCGTAATTTGAATTTTAGTGGATGATCGGGGCCTTTAAGAGGTGATTGCCTAAAAATTCTCTCTGAAGGACTATCTGATTCACTTGGGCGTGATCTTTCCTGAAAGCTGTCACTTTAAACCTATACATTTGCGAAATAAGACTGATTTGTTATTGAATATTTTGACACTAGCTTTTGGTTTGGTCTTAGCTTTAATAAGAAATTTTTTTTAAATAATCGAGCGTCATTATCTAAGTATAAACATTTAAAAATGTATTATTGAAAAATTTCTTTCATAAATCTAAGAGCATCGTCAAAGGGTTTTGATGAGATCAAGCAGCATTTTCCTTATTAAATGAATCTGTGCATTTTGCGTTTGCTTTCTAAATTATAATAGAAGATCTGTACGCTTTAAAGTTTATGGTGAAACTTTAATCATATATCTATTTTGTATTTAGTGTTATTGTAATAAATGAATACAAAGGATCTAAAATTCTGATATTTAGTTTTCTTTCGAATATTAGAACATGTATTTCTTTTTGTTGGCTCCCTTAACTTGACTAAGTAAATTGTGTAATTTGCTTACCTCCAAACGAAAGTTTGTGATGTCGGATGATTATTACTTTATCTATTTTTATTAACGGCATTATTAACTTGATGAAATACAGATACTGAATTTGCTTACTTTGTGACTAAAGTTTCAGCGTATTGACATTTTTGTCTTGCTGAATAGATAAAGTCGATTGATCTAGTCGACTGTCGATTGATCTAGTTTCTGACTATAGGTTCAGGCTTAAAAGTTCATTATTTTACATATTTCTTTTTATTGGCGTTACTGTCTTGGTGAATTGCAGGTCTGTCGATTTCTCTACCTTCTGATTAAAGATTCAGATTATGGAACTGATTTATCTACTCCCTGACTAAAGATTCAGACTAAGAAGCTGATTACTTTTAATTTATTATTATTATTATTGGCGCTACTGTCTTAATTGCTGAATTGCAGGTCTGCCGATTTCTCTGCTTTTTGATTAAAGATTCAGACTTAGAACCTTATTGTTTTACTTATTTCTTTTCATTGACGCTGCTGTTTTGGTGAATGACAGATCTGTCGATTTCTCTACCTTCTGACGAAGCATTTAATGACTTGTGCCCATTATTAGTGTCAATCTTTAATCTCGTAGCTTCGCAGAAACAGATAACACTGACTTTCAGAAGAAACGAGTTTAATGAATGCGAATTTTCGCGCCGATGCATAAGTCCCGGGGCAAAGGTGGTCTTCTTGGCCGTGCAAAAAATAGCGCTGAGGTAATGAGTGAGATGGGAGTTCGATAAGGAGGATAATAGGCGGCTTATCTGGAAGGAAAATATTGCTCATGAGTGCGCTTTGCGAATGCGTTCGATAAATGCCGATAAGATGCATTATGGACCCGTGCTTATCACTCACCCTCGCTTTGTTCAGCTGATTAAGAACCTACCAGGCACATTTTTTGGTCCCCCAAAAATTGGCGGAAGGATTTCGATCATTCGGACTTAAGGTCATTCTTATAAGGTTTTATTTAACCATCTATAAATCATTTATCTTTCAGCCCAGGTCATACATTTAATTTATTAATACTTTATTAATTAATTTAATTTTTTTTTTATCACGAGGTGATGTGTACATCTTATTATATAATGTTCTTTCTGAGAACCGATAACATTCGTTGCAGTGGTTATCACTACTAACCTGAGATATCGAATTTAAAGCTTTTACATGTTGTCTGTAGATAGAGGCTGATGGTACCGTCTTGTGCAATTTTTTTTTCCTGTTATCGATGTTTAATAATCAGAAATTAATAATTTGCTTGAATATCAACAATATCTTATTATTATACACACATATATTTGTGTCTCTCAATTAAAAAAGAAATCAAGAAATTATTATGCTATATCAAGTATTGACATAACATAATATGAACTTTTCTTTTAAAGATAGCTGTTTATTTTACTAACAGTAACTTTTAACTGAGGTATTTTAATTAAGTCGCCCATCTAACTGTCCGACCCGCCACGAAGGCACACGGATTTAAACCATAAAAACTGAATGACCGGACCACCGCAACAGCAACATTGGCGGGAACTGTGGTTGAGTCCTAAGGGCCGCCACCGGCCACGGTACAACCTTCCCCGAAGGAAGTACGCCCCGTCATCGATGGGAGGAGTCAGATCCCCCACCTATTAGTGTACCCTCCAGAGTGGCGAGATCAAACCACCATGCCGGAAGCATCTCATCCTCATTTCGAGGTGCCCCCCAGTAGGGAGGTATTTTAATTAAAATAGACATAGACATATCGTAGAATATCATTTGTATTTTTAGGAATTAAAAAAGATTTATTCAAGAAGCTAGAATTTTTAAATTACCATTTTTTTTATTGGCTGTTTGCATTATTTTTATTTATTTCAAACTTTGGTAATCAAAGCATTTTCTTCTATTTGGGACAAATAACAAATGTTACTATCATTCTGTGTCACTGAAAAGATACCGATTCCCACACCCTAAGAATAACCCCTCGAAATTTTTCTCATTACTCCAGAAGGCAACTGTTCCACTGGAGTAATTACCGGTGAAAGCATACAATCGGCGTCCGCTGACGTCACCTCCGGGTAGACCTTGGGCAAGCCCGACCCTCCCAGGTATGCCCGGAACTCGAAGAATCGAATTCGAACAGATGGCTTCTCGCTTGCCTAATGATACCGGAGGTGAACGACTGTTAAGAGACAAATATTCAACTCCCTAATTAACCTTTTTACTGCCAAGTTGACCCGATTTTTATTTCTACTTCAAATATTAACTGTTAAAATGTATTTATTTCAAGTAAAATATTTTCGAAATAATATTACTTGCATGACTTTAATAATTTATATGTTTTGAAAAATAATGGTCTGAAGAAAAAAAAAATTAAAAGCATATAAATTTTAGATAAATTGGTTACTTTCATGTTGGTGTTGTTTCTATTGGTACATTAGAGAACTTTAATAAAACTCATATTATAACGCTTTTTTAAATAGTTATTTCTACATAGTTCATTATTAATTTTTAAATTAAAAGTTATCTTTTAATTAAAAATTATTGTTTTAATAAATTTTTAATTTATTAAAAATATAAAAAGAATGGAATGAAAGAAATTTTGCATCATCAAAAAAAAAAAAAAAAATGTACTTTTAAAAAAATTTCAGGAAAATATAATCTGAAATTTAAAAAGCTTCAATCAATCCCAGTTCAAAACTTTTTTCTTATTTTTTTAAAATCTGTCATGTTTATTATAAAATAAAATAATTAAAAACCATAAATCCATCCAATTTAAATAAAAAAAAAAAGGTAAGAATGGTTATATGAAATTTTACAATATCTAGAAATTGTATATAAAAACCTGCTGAGAACTTTAATTTTGAAATTTAAAGGAATAATACGAGAGAGAAATATTTTAAGACTAATATTGATTAAATTTCTACCAAGCAAGACTCAATTGTCAAATACATATTATTACATTAATAAAATTCAACAATAAAGTAAAATGAAACGAATCTGGAATAGAAGAATTTAAATAATTTGTTAGTTCAGATAAATGAAAATTATGTGTTCGAATGATCGAACTCGTAATTTTATCACTTGTTGCAAATTGGGTATATAGAAATCAGGGGCCGTGGTGGCCTGGTGGTAAGGTTTTGGCTTGTGAGCCGTAGGATTTCAGGTTCGAGACCCGATTTCGCCGAAGAACCGTCGTGTAAGGGGGTCTGTTGCACGTTAAATCCGTCATGCCAAACGTCCTCCCGCTGGTGTGGCGTGGAGAGGGGGGTGCCAGCTCAGGTATCATCCTCGTCATCTGACCGCGGTTCAAAATTACGAGGTCCGTCCCAAAATAGCCCTTGTGTTGCTTTAAAACGGAACGTTAATATAACTAAACTGAAACTGGTATATAGAAATCTCTAAAACATGTGATTTCAAGCTTTCTCATTTAGATCAAAATTTATGATTGTCGAGCCATATTTAGTCACAGAACTGTGGAAATAGCAATTTTGTTTAAATTAATTGGATAAAAATTGAAGGAAAAAAAAAAGGAATTAAAAAGAAAGAAATATATCTACAAATATTTTGGTATTGGTAAAAGGTTATTCTATATTGTTAAAATTCATTTCCTGGATCTATAATTTTTACCAAGCAAAACTTTGATTTGAAATCAGCTTATTAAAAATGCTTGGGCTTCAAAATAATTTTTTTCGATTACATCTGTTTTAACTTTTAAGGGCCAAAATTGTGGGCCTCCTGGACAATCCATGCGACCACCAGAGAATCCGAGATCCGATGAGAAAAGCGGTCGTGAGACCGAAACCGAAACTTAGAGCAAACGAGTGTTCCGGCGGACGTCGAGTGTCTTGTCTTGTGGGGGAGAACAAACGATTTCCGCCGCCCCCACCTGCAAGGGGTGCTCCACCCTCGGCCTCCGGTGGAAGCCCTTTGGGTTGCCCGGAAGCTTGCCTCTTCCTCTGAAGGTCAGCTTCCGCTCTGGACGGAAGATCCGGCATTTCTTTTGTTTGTTTATTTTTTTGAAAAAAACTCGAGATTGTCCATTCGCACGCCACGGAGGTATTCTCGAATTCTTCTCCCCCCTTTTTTTCCGTAACTCTAAAGAAAATGCTTTATTGTTGGATCCTTTCTCTTTATACGACTTAAATGAGAATGATAATAGATCTATATGGTAACACTGAGTTTACCACACAGTGAACTAATGCAATGCATAATTACCTTTATTAAAACGGTTCTGAATATGTCCTCGATAGTTCTTGTCAGTTCTGGATATATTCTCGAAGTGGTATTCTCAGATTCCTCTTCTTTTTTCCTAACTCAAAAGAAAATGTATAAAAAATTTTCTTGGTTCTTTCTTTTGACAGGAATATATTGAAATAGTAATGAGTCTCATGGTATTCTTGTATTGTAGTTTTTCTGAAATAAAAAGGGCTAAAATTTTCAGTGAAAAAGTTTTGTTAAAATTAAAATTATGAGCTTACTTTAAAAAAAAATGCAGACGAATTGAAATAATAAAGGCTCTTGAAAATATAATCTTACCAGTTACAGTCCTTAACTACTTAAGTTGATAGTATCGGGAAATGTGCATCATTATGAGAAAATAAATATACCTCAATTCGATATATATGTGTGTGTGTGTGTGTGTGTGTGTGTGTGTGTGTGTGTGCGTGCGTGCGTGCGTGCGTGCGATAGTACTTTATATATATGTAATACAATGTTCAAAAACCGTGCTATGAAACTATGTTTCGAAACGAAAATTAAATATAATTTTCTTTATTCCTTAAATGCTAAAAATATATCATTCATTAAAGATGCTGTGGTTCAGAACATTCTACGAATTGTCAACCACAGCTGTCACTAGTCAAAGCATACGTATGCCTTGTACTTGCAATAATTAAAGTTTAAATTTCCATTCCATAATTCTATGTAGAATTATAGTTTTACAGTTTATTTTTTTATGTTGATACTCGACCTCTTTGCAATCTAATTTTTATTATTAATTAAATTTTGGCTTTCTTCTACTAAAAAAACGATACTATTAAAATGCGGAAAAATGACTTATAATGATTTGTACAATTAGGAACACTTTTATTAGGAAACGGATGAACGCATGATTTTCGTAAGGCTTAAGACGCTTTTTGACTTTATTTCCCAATTCCATTCTATTTCATAAAAGTTCTATCACATGAACAAGACTAGTGAGCATTAAATCCTGCTGGTGTAGAATTTCAGAAACCCAAATTTCAGTTCGATTTTCTCCTTCTTCATCTAACCTAATTTCTTCTTCTTTTTTAATTAATTATATTAATGATGTAGCTTACCGAGTTTGTATATGTATATGTATCAACCTTTTATTATATATACATAATAAAAAACGAAAATATAAAAAAGCATAAATAGCATTTACGTACACATGAAGGGTTAATAAATATATGTAATGAAGTTTTTGTGAACACGTGGAAAAATCTGCGAACTTCAACCAGCGGAGATGAGAAATCTGACTTGGTTAAAAATTCTAAACTGCATCCCAAAATGTCCGGGTGTAACAATAAAATACAAACGAAAATACAAACCTGCACATGTAAATTTTCATCTATTTGTCTTAACTGAATAAATTGATTATCTGCTTTAAACCGAAACTTCTTAAACTGTCGAATCGCGACTTTTAAGCAAAGCATCTTAAACATATATTTGCATTACGGAAATTAAAAGACCCTTCAACAGATTCTTTGAAATTAACTTAAACTTTTCTTTTGGATTCTTCAATATTTGTAGGAAAAAGTAATTAACCCTTTGCTTCTCACTCACCATTCAAGACGGTGCATTATTTTGACATTTTATGTATTTTTTATTTTTTAAGAATATCCAAAGGATAGTAAGAAGATGTAGATTATTTTTTCGATAAAATTCAACTTAAAACTATAATAAATATCTTTTTTTTTTTCATAGCAATAAGCAAATTCTTGTGGTAGCTGAATAATTTTGCATCGAATTACTTTCCCGAGTGCAAAGGGTTAAATTATTCATATTGATTTACAAACTCAAATAGTTTACAAAACAACGATTTTTTAATTTAATAATGCAGTTTCCTATTTATTTTTACTTTATTAATCACATTTTATTTTTCTGGAAGTGGGGAGGCTTTTTTTTTCTTGAAGAAGTTAAAAACCCTTGCAGATTAATTTTCTTTTTGATAAAGGAGGCAATAATAGTTAATAAACAAGGAAAGACAAACATTCTGAGTAATATATTCACAGTAATAAAATGTAATCATCTACGATTGTAATCTTTTCAGCTATTCCGGGTTTGTTGAATAACAGTATTATCCTGTTTATTTGAACGGCAGATGTTCGGTTCTTACAACAGTTCTTATAACTCTGGAATGAGTGAATGTTTAATTTCATTTCATCATGCCTCTTAAGTTTCGGGAACTCGATGTCCGTGAGCACGTCTCAGAACTATACTTTTCGCTAGAAATCCATGTTTTGATGCAAACAAGTGTCCTTTAAGGAGAAGCTGGAATCAGAGTCGTGTGATATAGCAGGGAAGAGAGAGAGAGACAGTGAAAAAAAATATCGTCTGTTTTTTTGTTTTTTCCCCCTTTCTTTTTTGTCTCTCCTTTCCTTTCTCTGACTCTGTGTTTACTTTGTCCGCAGCTGCACTCTTATGCGAAAGAAAGAGAATCATCGGGCATCTGTAGGGGGGGAGGTACAGAACGGAGGGGGTGGGGTGGAACAGAAAGAACATGCGCCGAAGTTGATGTTTTCGATTGCATTTCTTTTGTGGTGCGTGACACACTCGGAATTGGGCCTTCAGACAGTAGAAAAAGGGTTGGCGAGATCACGGATTTTTGTTCGGAAGGTGCGTAACAGTTTTTACCGTCCTACATAATTAGAAATATGAATGTTAAAAAGTTATTTCGAAATTGTTACTTTTTTTCATTATTTTATTTATCACTTTATTTATTTATTTTAATTTTGAATGTCTCTGCCTGAGCACACCTTTGAGTGAGGGATGGGGTATTTTGTGGCCAGAGAAGATGTACGGCTGATTAACTTATTTGTGGAATTCAAAATATGAATGAATCATTTTTCTTTAAGGAATCTTCGTTTTTAACGGTTTTTAAATCATTGTAAATTAGTCACTTTAGGTATACCATAGAACATTTACCATTATGCATGAAATCTTATTTTGTAAGATTTCGACTTGATGAATTTTTTCACCTAGATTCTATATTTGGTTGATTTTATTTTAATTTTATTTTCTCCCTTATTGGGGGAAAATTTACAATTGCTTCAATATTCTGACTACTCTTTATGCACATGCATAACCACGATAACGATTATACATTAATCGGAAAGATAATTTATCGGAGATGTTTAAAATGATTGTTTAACTTGCAGAACTTTCGATTTTAGAAAATAAATAAAGAATGATGGTTTAACAAATTACCATTTCATGAACTCTTGATGCCTTGAGAATTAATGATTTAAAGCTTTAATAATTTATTGCTTGATTAATTGAATTTATTAAACCATTATGGAAATCTGTATTTCGATTAAGATTATTTTGCTTCATAGCGCCTGTAGTTTGCTATTTATAAATATTACAGTGGTAATCAAAACTGTGTCGATAGCTTTCAAAAATTCCTTTCCCTTTAAAAATTTTCTTTCCGCAAATTTTCAAAAAATTCGTATAAATTGACTTTTACAAAATGTAAGAAAAGGTAGTTAAGCATTTGAGAGGAGATAGTAGAAACGAATTTTATTATTATCATTCCATTCAAACGCTTAAGAGGAATTTTGAGTTCATTTTTAATTCTAAAATTTTAGAGCAGTTACAAAATCTTATTATCAATTTATTTACGTAATTCAGAAATTGAATTGAAAAACGAAAACGTTTATGGAAACTCGTTAAAAAACTAATGTATTAAGCTATGTCATGATTGATAGTGAATCTATGAAACCTTAAAATTTCAAAAATAGAATCTATATTGTAATTTATCCATTAAAATATAGATTTACCATTTTCTGTGCATATCTAATAATTTACGATTATTGTTTTATTAGTAATAAAACTATTTCCTTTTAAAGAGATTAGTAAGAATCTATTATCTGATATTTCTGATCCATTAGAGCGTTGCTATAAACACACTCTTATCAACAAAGGGAAATTAATTCATAAACATCCTCTTTGAAAGCGAACTTTCAAAACGAATGACAAGAAACAAAGATAAGTGGATGTATCATTTTTAAAATAGGATGTTTAATTGATTTATTTGTATTTTATGTTTATTCATTTCATTCCTACTAGTAAGAGATGCAGATTATTTTACTATAATATGAAATCATGTTACGTTTGTCTTATGAAGCTAATGTGTCAATATATTATGTGCCATTTATTATTTTTCGTTAATATATGCTAATTTTATCTTAAGTTTTCTTTTGGAACTTTTTCTTGTAATATTAGAGTATTCGTTTATTCAGGCCTAATTTTTGAAAATTCTTTTATACCTATAATAATGCAGTTACACCCTAAAATTGTAAACATAAAATTAAATTGGTACAATAAGATCAGAATTGATTTTCTGATTAAAAACTTTTAACAGAGTTGAAATTGGTAAATCATTGCTTTTTAAGTGAATTAGCCATTTTTTATTGCCCTTTTCTGTATATCAAATGAATAAAAATTGCATCTTGTAAAATATTACGAAATTTATTCATAAGCAAATTATTAATTTATTAAGAAGAAATAAATGTCACTATTTTTTAACACTATATATTCCCAATTCTTTTGTATTTAATTTTTGCTGTTGGCAATGAAAAAAAGAATATTCCTTGGTCTTAATGAAAGCAAAGTTTTAGTTCTTTTATAAAAATTGTCGCTGAAAATATTTTCTATTTATACTTAAGAATTTGGAATAGCTTTGTAAAATATAATATCCCTTATTTTGAAAATTTAAAGTATTATTTAACCAAACCGGTACGATGTTTTATTAACATTCTAAATTTCTTATTGATATGCAAAAGTAAGAAAAATACCGACGCTTTGATATATGTTTAAAACCTGCGGAGAAGATTTAAGTAAAAATTCCTTTTCGAAGCAAAACGCTCGTTTCAAACGTTTTTTCTGAGGTTTGTTTACGTTTCTCATATCGATTTTTTTTAGCTCGATTTCATTTATCTGTATCACATGCTTTGCCTGAATTTTGTTTATCAGGAGAGATTGCTTTTTTTTCCCTACTCGCTCTCTTTCAAAACTAATAGAGTATTATCTGTTTCATAATGCATGTATAATATATTTTTCTATTTCATTTTCATAACTCTTGTACACCCCCAAACTGTTGCTTTCAATGCGGAACTGAGACTCAAATCGTCTGCAAGTGTTTTCAACCCCCCTCTCCTTTGTTCTCTTTGCAGGCCTGAGGAAGGATCCCTGAACAGCAGACGATTATCCGCCAGAGGGAGGTAAAAAAGGAGAGTGAAAGAAGAATAAAATAAAAAAAAAGCGTCCTGCACCCCCCCCCCATTCGGAGCGGCAGAACAAAGGCAGCGAGGGGGTGGCTCGTCCAATGAGCGCAGGGATGATGTCATCGGAAGAGGACCCCGACGAGGGCGGCTTGAAGGCTAAGACGAAACGCGTTCGGCAGAGAGTGGATGCAGGAGAACCGAGAAACAGCTACGCCAGCATCCCTAACTTCAGCTCCCGACCGCCCGGCGCACTCTCTTCGCTCTACAACCACAACGGGTACGCCGCTACCAGGATGCTCTGCGACCTCATCGGATCGGGGTTGCGCGGCCTGCCCAAGGAACAGGACATGATGGTGATGGAAGGTGGGACAAGCAACGGGGCTATGGGCCCTGGACGCGGACTTTTTGTCAACGGTGGAGGCGGTGAAATGTATGGAGAAAGAAGTCCAGAAAGATGTAGCAGTGGAGGGAGCAATAGCAGCCACCTTCTACGTGATATTCTCCAACAGGGGAGGCAGCGTGGAGGAGGAAGTGACGGTCACGGTCCGGCGAGCCCGCTGGGCGGGGGGGAGACGACCGAGAAAGCGGACGACGAAGACTCGAACGAGAGCAGAAGGATGTCGACGTCGGTGCCTGCGCCAGTGTCTCCCGCGAGAAGCGGTTCCTCCCGCGGGACCAGTCCGGAGCGGCCCTGGACCAGCGACGAGCCCGCTCCCAACCCCTTGGAACTTAAGCGTGCTCGTGTCGAGACCATTGTGAGCAATATGTTGCAAGGACCCACTCCACGAACGAATGGTGGAGGTCCCGGATTACAAGCCCCTGTTAATGGGTGTAAAAAGAGAAAGCTGTACCAGCCTCAGCAGCATGAGAGGGTCAGCGCTAATGGTGAGGGTGGTTATGACGAAGAGGAAGAGGAATTTGATAACGACCCTTCTGGTAGCCCCCTCATCAAGCGACGTAGCGCCAGTGGTGCCGGACTGTTCACTTTTCGCCAACAGCTACGCCATATGCAGCAACAGCTCGTGGCCATGCAACAGCAATATATGGAAATGATGGACGGTGATAGTACCGACGAGGACCAGGTCAAGAGCCGGGACTCCTCGGAAGACGTGAAGCCGACTAAAACAGAACCGGCTTCCTTTGTGGATGATGACAATGCCAGTTTATATGATGACCAACGACGGCTGGTCATTGATGACCGTAAAGATGTTAGTACTACCAAAACAACACAAGACAGTTTGGCACGCGAATCGTGCATCGTTCAGCCACCTAATGTGGACTACGAATGGTTGGCTGAGTCTCTCAAAGCTGAACTGTCTACTTCTCTATCGCAAGTAGTGGATGCTGTTGTGTCCAGGTGTGTTCAACAGCGAAAAGCAAAGTCAACTCCGATCCCACAAGAAACCCCTAAGGATCCTACTCTGTTGTCTCAGATGTTGGACCGTAAGTCGCCACGAACCACAGGAAAAGTGATCGACCGCGGTACTCGCGTCAACGGCCTGCGGACCAGCCCCTATCCACCGGATCTGAATGCTTCAAAACCTCCCCCACCGCCCTTTTTCTTCCCACTGAAGCCCCCTTCTAGCGTGGCCGCCACGGCCGCTTTTCTCTACGGCTCTCCGCCCCGACCCCCTTCACTCTCCAACCCACCCTACAGCTCCTCCACTCCCTATAGCTCCTCCACACCGACGCCCGAACAGACTGAAGCCATGTCTCTAGTGGTGGCTTCCAAGAAGAAGCGCCACAAAGTGACCGATACGCGATTACAGCAACGCGGAGCGCAACTTTGCGGGGCGGCGATGCGATCAGCTGACTCTTCTATGGACATGAGCCCCAAATACCAGGGCATGGACCTTCCCCCTCTTTACTCTCATCCTCCTCCACCTCCTTTGGTGCCGGTCAGCTTACCCACAACAGTGGCCATACCTAATCCAAGTCTCAACCAATCTGAGTTGTTCCATCCCAATTTCAGCTACGACCACCACCACCGCCTATCACAGCAGCACTTTGCTCCCTTGGAAGGACCTGATGACGACGGTCCGGCTACCATGCACCCCCTGTTGCCTTTCCACCAGCACCCGAGAGGGTCTCCGGACTCCATGCACATGTCATCCCATGTGAAGCAAGACAGTGGAGACATGTCGGACACTGGGGATAGTCCGGCCAACTACGACTCCAACATAGCTATGATATCCTTTCTACGTAAGAATTTTAATAAATTTTTTTGCTTGTGTGCTGCTTGCAAGCTATCCCTTAATATTAGACGTGATTTTTTTTTTATATATTTCTATATACTGTATAGTTTTTGTGTATATATATATCCTCTTCTTAATTGCTTTGCTAAACTATCAACATGCTGTTTTTCTTATTATATTAGCAGAATGGCTTTTTCTTATTGTTCTCACCCTATTCCTTCAGAATCATGTAGTTTACTATATCGGATTTGTAAATGTAAAAAGCTCAGATTTTCTAATCAAGTGATCGATTAACCTATTGTAAAAAAAAAAAAGAAAAAAAAAAGAAAGAAACCCTCAAAGAAATTTAAAAAATAAACATCTTTTAGGTAAAAAATGAATATGTATAAAGGTATAAATATTTTATTATATGTGCTAAATTAATTTTCCATCAGATATGAGCACATTAGAATTTCTGAAAAATTCATTCGAAATTCTAAAACATTCTAGATTTACATTTCAAAAAACTGTAAAGAAGTGGATCTTCCTAATGCTTTACTCTTTAAAAAAAATTTTCTTCAAAAATTTTCTTTGATTTTCTATAAGTATTTCCTCAAATCCTATCGAAATATTGGGTAGCTATGCTAAGTGATAATCCAATTTGTAAGTATAGATTTTATGGTATTTTTATAATTCAGGCTATTATTTTTTCATCTATTTATTATGTACATATTTTTCAAATATTCTCTCGGATCCTAGATATCCTGTTGTCGATTCTAGGATTAGGTCTATTGTTAAAAATATATTCGAAATAAAATTTTAAAAATTATCTTGTTGTTGGCTCTACGATTAGGTCTATTATTAAAACTTTCCCCGAAACTATATTTAAAAATGTTTCTTGTTGTCGGTTTTAGGATTAGGACTATTATTAAAAATTTCTTCGAAACAATATTTAAAATTTTTTCTTGT
>JAPMOR010043956.1:0-24459 GCA_026543865.1 Argiope aurantia
AAAATTTTATTTTTAAAGTAATTTGCATACATAAACTATCTTAGAAACTAAATCTAGTCAAAAGTTCTGCCCCAAGCATGTATAAAAAAATTCCTCTAATTAAAAATGAAGCATATAAATAACCTAGCATTGTTCTGATACTATAATGTTGGTTGAATTTACAAAACCATTATTTATCTTTATTACCTGCAAAGTGATAAGGGAATAGGAGAGGAAAGAAGATTAAGTTGCATTTTTGGCTTAACAAAAATGCAAAAAAGCTACAACAATCCTCTTTAAGTTATTGTAGAAACTGAAACATTACATAGAAAATTGTTTACTGCAACATGCAGCGATATGATGAAGCATCGTCTGTTAGAGATAAGCCTTACATTAGTAGAATTATTTACAGAAAAAGCTCCCCAAGCCTAGCAAGGCTGCCACTCTTCCTCAACGATGATTTATCAGGATATATTGTATCTAGGTCCTACTGTGGTCATCATCTTCAAAAAAGGTACAAAAACTATGGCCAGAATGTATCAGAAGGCCATTCTTAAGAAAGTACCAAAACTAATTGGCCCCATTATGTTTAAAAATAAACCAAGGGTTTTACATCAGGACTTAGCACCAACTCACAAGGCAAAGATAAGTGAGGAGTGATTTTATGACAATATTGTATTAATCAATAATGGAGATTGGCCCTTACCCAATCAAGAATTAAATCATCTTAACTTCAAGATCTGGCCCTATTTGGTGGAAAAAATTGTCCTTACACTAAGATGACTGTGGTACACTTTACTATTAATGAATGTCTGTATCATTCATGAACATGTATTCAGGTAATAGCTAACATCTTGATTAAATGTTGTACCCATTAATTTGTCACTTACTTTAGTATATATTGCATTACACATTTCTTTCTCTCCAAGCTTTATTTCAATAGTTTGCTGTTCTTCTGACAAAATTTATAACCAAACTATGTTTTTAAATTAAAAATCTCTTTTGATTTGCTCTAACTGCAAATCTTGATAAATAGTTATGTGAAAAGCAATTAACATAAGAAAAGTATTTATGGGTTCACTCAACTGATAAACACACTATGTAAAAATTTAATTATATTTTAATTTTTTTTTTGTACATGATATAAGTGCACCTAGCAAGAGACCAAATTGCACCACGATACCAGCTACACAAAGAAATTTGAAAATACTAATTAAGGGTTAATATCAAACACATCTTTAAAAAACTTACAAATTAAAATCCTAACATAGCAGATATCAAATGATAAAAGGTTATTATTCATCTTGCTAACAATGAACTTGATGAATAGAATGGTATTAAACTTATTATTTCTTCCTTTCTTGCTGTACATAAAAAAAGATACAGAAGACAATATTTTCTTTTTGTTTCACAGAAAAATATACTTAACTCTTCATCAGATTCTTATTTTGTTTACTGTTTGGTGATAATACCTAGCAGTTCATCCAACCATTCTAATAAGTACTCCATATCTTAAAAGGCATTACGATAATGAATGTCATTTTGCAAGTGTAAATATGCCAAAATTATAATATATTTTAATTTTACTGATTTGAATTTCTGGTGAAATCTATAATTTTATTCTTCATATAACAAAGACAATAATCGAGATATGCAACATTTAGAGTATTGGTTATTAATAATCTTATACTATTTAAAAAGTAAAATATTTTATTTTGATATTTTTTAATACAAACTGCTGAACTTAGTACAACAGACTTAATGTAAGAAAATTTAACATAAAACAAACTTATGAATGAAAATATTTTTTCATAAAATCAAGCATGTAATTAAAATAAAAAGTATGTGTTTACATTTAATATGAAGTTCAAACGGATAAGTGACATTATACTTCAAAAATATTTTAAGATATATATCATATTCCTACAAATTATATAAAAACATAAGAATCCTTACATTTTGCAACAATAAATGTTATTAAAAAAATGTCTTAAAATTATGTCTTTCTACAATAAATACACCGCTTTTTAAATATCCCCTTTGTTCGTAAATTTGTTCACTAATTCTTCAGAACAAATAACACATTTAAACGTTTTAAAAGTAATAATATCAATAAATTTGTTAAAAATATCTGTAAATACAATCGGCAACTGTCATTTCAAATGAGAAGAAAACAAACAATACAAATGAGTTAAAAGGCATTGTATGCCATGCGAAATAAAAATATAATTCAGTCAATCATTACTTAAAGTAGTCAATTCAATAATCAAATATAATCGAAGGTATTTACATGACAGGATACAACAACCAGTAAATTTATGAAAAGACTGTTCAGAAGAAGAGTAATGTGTCATAAATTTGCAAGAAACATTTAGTATCTCTAACGCTATTTCATACGATCATAGTGTTTTACAACATGATCGCAACTACGTAATTGTCAGAATAACGTACTTGCAGAAACAGCCGCTAAGAACACATGTATTTACATTTCACAATAGACCAACTGATATTACAATTTAATACTTCACTTGTTTACTCAAAATCACGTTTTGAAATCAATGTTGCCATACTAGACACCAAAATAATGCAAGACAGGAAAATAATGAAATTTTTTGTTTAGTTGGATACAGGTCGCACTGGAACAAAACACAAAACTGTCGAGAGAATTTAGGATAATTATAAGTAAAGATTAAATTATTCATAAGTAAAGATAATTATTTTTGGAATAGTCTTATATGGTCAGATTTTATTATACAATTATTTTTTAATTCTTTGAACTTCCTGTGTACTAGTCTGATTTTTGATATAATGCTTTCTCTGTTAGCAAAAAATTATAAACAATATTGTTATGAAATATTTACGATATTGTAAGCTATTAAAAACATCAAACGGCATCAAGGAGATAGATGACATCCTCACGACTTTGTAGGGCATTTAGAACACCGAACAACATCGTGAATATATACTACAAAATCAAGTGCTAGTAGGGTCAGCAAAAGTGACGTTTAAATATTCAGTAATCGCTTTGAAACTTTATTCGAAAAACTTCGAATAATGTTACAATTTGAGGATACATGAAGATATCAAGCACCATTGTTTTTGTATTTATTATACCGAATGTTTTTCTAAAATATGCTCTTTTCACAATTTGTTGCAGCAAGAGCTTTTCTCTCACTCTTTTTGGCAATAAAAATGCTAAATAGTTACAAATGAATAATTACCGCTTTTCCGAATGAATCCAAATCAGATGCTGCTTTGTTTTAATCAACTGCTCATAAACATTAAATGACAAAAAGAATTAGTAATGAAAAGGACAAAGAACTCGACGCTTTCTATATAACAGTCAGACCAATTCATATTTAATGCTCAAAACAATAAACAAATAGATCCAGGGATTACTTAAATAAAAGGTTAATGTACAAAAAGTTTGGATAATTATTCACAGAAAATTCATTCGTTCAATGTTATGGAAGTAACTGAAAAGAAAAATCCCGTGATAATTTAATTACATTGTTTTTACAAATTTCAAACTTAACTGCACGGTAAAATAATCAGTTTTTAATGGAAAAAGAAACATAATAACAAGTTTAGCCATTCATCTTTTGTGGTAGCTACTATTTTGAACATATCATCAATATATATATTCTAAATGAGCAAAACATTATAGATTTGAATTTAAATAAGCTATCAGAAGTAGATATTATTTACACCAATATAAAACAAATAAATAAATGAGAAACATATAAATTTGTAATTAATGCATAAACATACTATACATATATATCTAAATACACATAATATTCAATGAATGAAAATGAGATTTCTAACAATGGCGAGCAATATTCTCTAATGAGCGCACATATTATATCCATTATCTCTGTATCTGGTAGAATTACCAATTTTATCGTAGTTATCCACTCGCACTTTTACTATATGAGTAGATGGAATTTAATTTTTACAAGTGACATTAAAATAAGTTCAAAATGCACAATGCGCGGTCATGTAACAATCACTGACTACAAGATTTGCCGTATCTCGAGTAAACATCATTACAAGGGTAAAAGGAGGTACTTTAAAAAAATTAAACTATTTATGTCTTCATTTATTTAGCCGCTTCTTGAATAGCAAACTCGCCAATTTCCCACAAACAATCCTTTGAAATGATATTTGAAGACCCCAGTTTCGATGAAAAGCCCCAAAAGAGAGTATTAAGAAAATATTTACATACGAAGCTTTATTTTAAACCCTCGATTCTTTTAACTTCCATGTACACGTCTCGATTAAGTTATTTGGAAGTTTACCATTATTTGATTTCTCCAGCGTAAAAAATTATAGATCGGATTATACTGTATTACTTTAATCATTGCGAATTCTATCACCTTTCATAATAGACTTAAGTTGAAAAACTAGAAATGTATGAACGCTGGCACATGTACACACATCGTCTACGCTTTTCCCTTTATCTTAGTCAGTCACCAACGAGAAATAATTAACAAGAGAAATTTCATCACTGAGTGGCATAAGATTAAATGATAAGCTAATGAGACTAAGACTGAATGATTCGTTTGACGTGAACTCCGTTGACGTTGAACTTTGGGAAATAGGAAATTAATTGCATCACAAAACTTAGAGTAAACGATAGAAATGTATAAGGAAGCCTTTTTATGAAATCTTTATTTTATGAAATAAAGAAAAAAAAATCCACATCAGATCTTAAAATAAACTTTAAAGGATGTATTGGAATCAATTTTAAGGGCTCTATGTGCATAAAAATAAAAAAAATACCTACGTCGATCTTGTAATGATGGGGTCAGAATAGTAGCCCAAAACATGTTTGGAAGTGTCACAGAAAGTTTAAATGACAAGCTGAATAACACCCAACAAGAAAGAAATTTCTTGTTCCCAAAACTGACCTGTGAGAAAATGTGAACTACGAAGAAACACTCATAGTCCGTTTTAAAACAAAATTTATTTTTATCTTATTTTTTGACGAAGTCTAATATCATTTCGAAAATTGATAATCTCTCAAGTTCAAATGTCTTTAGGAGCCATAAACAATGTACCATTCACACATTTTGAGAAAAGATATTCTTTTAAGCTCAGGTGTTTCAGATTTTCACCATTGGCACAGAAAAAGCGGCCATAATAACAAAACAGTATTGAGACCCCCGAAAATGTAAAAAGGATCTTTAGAGTATTAAACTCATACCATCAGTATGACTAATTATTGGTGCACTTCATATTTTGAGGCATTTAATTGCTCTTAATAATTGCTTTTAAAAATCTTTTAATATAGGAGGAGTAAAAAAATATTTCAATACTTATTGTATTTCGTTTGACATAACTTTGATTTTATAATTACATTTATTGATTTTTTTAATCCAAGTGGACCGGATTATAGCAAGGTCTAAGCGTCTATGCAATTATAAGACCTCGAGTCATCCTTTATGAATGGACTCAGTTCTTCCACTCTCTAGTCTTGCCATTGACAGCGAATGTTTATCAGACGTCTCTGATTTTTTCTTAAACTTTACTCCTGAAAGCTTTTTTGCCACTTGAACTAGCCATATCAATACGAAACTTTGAGTTAAAATAAAATGCGGTCATAAATGACACAACAATCAGATGCACGTAAAAAAAAAAAAAAAGGTCTCTAATGTGGGAAATCCAAGGTCAAAGGTGAATACCGGAAATGCGCTCATCGTTCCGCGTCTCACCCCTTAATGAGATAATCATCGAAATATGGTCGTTTCAGAAACCGTTGACGAACAGTAAATAATTCTATTATGCATCCCCCCCCCCCAAAAAAAAGCGTCTTACAGCATTTTTTCTTATCCCAACGCAAACGATTATTCAAAAAATGCAATTGTATTCTGATCAAATTGTAGCTCAGTTTAGAATTCTTTTTGAGAAAGTGAAGCATTCTGTCCTATCCAAATGCAAACGATTATTAAAATATATATATGTATTCTGGAAGAATGGGGTCAATTCACGCTTACGTGGCAGATATCATACAACCTGGACGCAACGTTTCTGCGCAATCCTCGATTATTTGCTCGTAACGATTGTTGTTTACTATTTTTCGTTTGCAAGATCAATCATAAAAACATGACTGATATGATGTGTCGCACAAGGTATTTCCGAAGGAGAACGTTTTTATATTAATTTTTTCATTAATTTTGAATTTTAAGATAAGAAAAAGATTTCTATTTAAGGTTAATGACTGGATTTGTTGGTTATTTTTTTAAAAAAAGAACAGACTATAAATTTTGGTTTTGAAGTGATCAAAAATTTAACTGGTTAAGATAATTTTTCATTTATTAAAAAATAGTACTTTGATTGAGCGAAAAAATGTCCACAATTTTGTCTTTTATGAAATTTAAAAAAATTACGTGAAATCAGAAGATGAGAGTGAGGAAACTATAGTATTATTGGGATAAAATTTAGCATTTTGTACATTAAGAAAAGATTTATTTCACACAATATGTTATTGCTGATACTGTCTTCAGGTTTAAATATAGAGCTATTCTGTGCATTAACTAAAAAAAAAAAATATCTCACGCATTGCACACACACAAACACACACACACACACACACACAAAAAAAACTTTGCAATTTAAATTTATGCTTTTCAATAAAATTGCCCATTATGTAATTGCATATTTAGAGTATTGTAAAATAATAAAATGGAGCTATGTATTATTGGGTTGGAAAACTGAAATTGTTTTGAAATGTAAAAGCTACTTTTTTAAAGTAAATAAAATAGCTATTACAATTTTATAAACATTTTCCATTTCATTTGAAAATCTTTTTGATCATTTGAATGAATTTCAGTATTTAAAAATGCGTCAATGAATTTGTTATTTCTTGCTGCTATTTACATTTCGATTTAAGAGTTAATTTTACTGTTTACCTTTATTATTTAAAGATGAATCTAAGCTGAACAATAAAATATTATCAAAACAACGGAACAACATTTGAGAAAACGGGGAGTTAAGAGTATCATCCGCGAAAATTGGCAGACAATCCTTGGGGTGGACCAAGTACATGTTGTAAATGAAGAAGAAGCCGAGACATCAATGGAGAATAGCAGAGCTCGTAAAAATGGGATTCAACATATTCCGCACGGAATCGTGTGTCTGTATCCGTACAAGATACAGTAACTGCCCCAGTTATTATTGGCAGACACAGATGAAACACTAAACATTGCTACGAATGTAAGGTGATCCTCAATGGTTGAGGAAAACCATGTAGATGGATGAAGACCATCTTTCGTTGCATGAAGAGATCAATATGCAAAACAGTCATATTTGGGAGATGTCAAATTCTCGCATCTGACCAAGTCACTGCATTCATCTTATGTGACTGTTTATTGTGGTTTCAAAGTGTCATTTATTGCGGATCCTATCTCTTTCTAAGAAGGTCGTCCAGCGCCCGGATGAAAAGCCTGCATTATATCATTATAGAATGGTATGTTATGCTTTTGTTTGCATTGTTGGAAAGACATATGTTACCTGTCGTCACCTACAAGCAAGACAGCGTCTCGTCCCAATTTGCACGTGAAGTCAAGATGTTCTGTCTGACACTTCAGTGAAGTTCGAGTGATAAGTTGAGGGTATCAGTTTAAGTGGCCCTCACGATCATCAGTAAAAGCCTCACTTGCCTTGTGATGGTAGTCATGTTAAACATCTTTTATTTTAAAATAAATGCAGAGTTTTATGTAATTGTAATCTGTTTTATTGTCTGTTTGTGTTTACCTGAATTGCATAAAACATGGACTGTGAGCAACTTCTTTCGGTTACTTTTGGAATAATTTTTTTAATGCATGGAAAAACAATGAAATATCTTTCTGATTATATTCGCAATAATCGAAATCTTTCTCTAGAATTATTTATTTTATTATAAATTTTTGAAGTTGGCACAAATTCATAATAAATGACCGATCACAGCGTTAATGTTGAAGAGAACTTTATTTGAACAATTACAGAAATTTATGAGTTTTGTGTGGCCTATTTTTAGAAAAATGAAGTATATACTTCCAATAAGTATATAAAATTCTATCATGGTAGCAAGGGTCGTTCATCAAGCTATCTCGAACTGATAAAAGAGTTTTTATACTCCGATACACCTGAATCCCATAATTATGGGTTACATATTTGCGCATACAATGCTACATTAGTCAATGCACTTATGGGAGCAGAAATAAGTATTTCAAGTGGAAATGGACCTTATTGTCTAAAAATTCAAATATACCACAAGTTTCACCTTTATATAGTAAAATCAAGCCAAATGCTGGCTATAGTTAATTTTATATATTTGATCTCAGTGAAACCAATATTATGCGAATGCCAAGCGTAATGTTATCGATGCAGAAATGATAGAATCATGTTCAAAAGAAACATTCCTAATTCCCATAATACCATTAATCCCATCAGATAGTAAAATGCCTTTTACTTTTAAGAGGAAACGATTCCTTGTAGATTCAGCATCTTTGATGACTATGAATAAATCGCAAGATCAGACTTAGGATAAAGTTTTTAAAAGTAAGTAACACTGTTTTTATACACGGCTAACTTTATATAGGTTTGTCAGGGCCCAGATCATTTGAAAGTGTTATAGTGGTCTCTCCGACACAAGAGATATGTAATTGTGTTTATAGAGAAGTACTATGAACATTTATATGACCCTTATGAGATAGCCCAGTATGCAGTTTATATTTCAACCTGTGACTGTATTAATTTTTTAAATATCTAAATTTTTAAGAGAATTTTAAGAGAACAACAATATATTGATTATTTATGTAATTGTAAGCCTATTGTTAATAAGGAAATCAGTTCTGTACTTCTTAAACTTTAATAATTTTCATGGATAGTTTCATTTGTCAGTTGAATTTCCTATGATTTACCTTCATTAAACAAAAACGGCACTTGACAGGGCCAAAAATTGATTCTGTGTTGATGAAGGCGAAGAATCAATTAGAAACTTAATTTAGGATTTTTATTCATTCACAAAATTGGCTTTCTTATAATTATGCCACGCAGTCACACAAGTTCTTCATTGCTATATCTAAATAATTTGTTTCTAGTGTTATCTTTAAATAATCTTGAAACTCTTATCTCCTTTATTTTGAACATTCATAATCTTCTTTGTTAGTCTCATTTATCCTCCAAATGTTTACAAAAATCAAGAAAAAGACCGATTTCAAGGCCAAAATACTTTATTCAGCGCTATTTTGAACTAAGACATTATAAGAAAATGAATTAAGTTTAACTATAATTGCGTTTTACAATAACTGTGATAGGACGTAGTGCCTTCATTATAGCAAGCGAAGTGAGCAAGTGTGAAAAGCAAATCTCAGAGGATGGCTATGCAATCTTTCGGGGTTGGCAAGCGTCAACGAATAGACAGCCGAGCCCTATAGAGTGTATAAATCAGGAAGAAGAAATAATAGCGCATGGAATAGTAAAATGCATGTGCTCGTTTAATCTTTTGTGATTTTTCTAATTTTTAAACAGTTAACTAAATAATTCTTTCTTTTTTTTATTTTATTTATTTATTTTGTTTTATCAATGACATCATTTATCCTTTTAGCCAAGTCTTGCATATCAGGGTTTCGGAATATCCCAGACTAAAAATTCATCTCAAGTTGCGATGGTTTTTATTTAATATAACTAAATCGTATTTAAATAATAATAATAAAAGATTTATCAATTTCAATGTTTTAAAAAAATTAGTTTCTTTAAAATTCCTTTTTTTTTTTTTTTTTTTTCATATTTTACGTTATGCATAATATGGTCGCCTAATTTGTACAAGACAGAAGTAAAATGATTCGACATCCGGGATAAGTCGAGACAGTTCTGCATTTTTGACAACTTGTCAATAATTTTTATTTATACTGATGAAGTTAAAATTAGAAAAAAGAATATTGAGATTTAATTAAATAACTTCTGAGAAATGTTGCTTCCCAGATTTATAGAGATTATGTTCACCCTAATATGACCAATATGGATACATAAATTGGAAGAAAAAAAAAGACGAAAAATTGGTACACACAAGTTAACACAAATTAAAAAAAATTACATTGTCATGTACAGATACATTTTTGTTGAAATTTTAATTTGAGAATAACGACGCATGGAAATTTATATGAAAGGAATGATTTTTAAGAGAATTATACAATCAATATTGAAGAAAATTCATTCAGAAACATCGGAGTGTTCTAGTGTTCGTTAATAAAGGGAGGTAGTGATTTTCTTAATGGTGACTTTTCTTTAATCAATTTTATTTGGATTCACATTAACCCTGATTTCCTAACAAAACATATATTTAAGATCCCCCCCCCCCCCCCCCCCCCCCCCCCCCCCAATTTTATCTTGGTCTATTACTTAAAACAAATTTTCTGTTATCTACTAAAAGCAACGAATGGCAATAGGAGTTCCAGTCGTCTTTTTCTGTGGATTATTCACGAAGAAAGTTCGTTTTTACGAGGAAATTTTTTTTATGAAATTCGAACCTTTCATCCAAAGCATTATCTATTATAAAGTCTTTGTCTTGACTCTTCTATCATTATTTTATTTTTTAAACTGCTTAAATAAATAGCAGCGATACTATGTAAAAACACAAAAAATAATTTTAATAATACCGCAACATACATGCGTATAAAACCAGTAACTTAAAGAATGAAAATTATTGTTGTGTAATACGCTTAAAAAATTTTTAAATTAGAGAACCGTGTTATACGGAAACGAAATTGGTATGATTAAAAAGCTTATTTTTTTATATATATATATATATATATATATATATTCTCTTTTAAAGTGTGGTGCAAAACTCTTTGGTCTAAGGCATGCTGAAAAGTTATTAAAGGGGAAAAAAAGATAAAATGATGATAAATTTTTAATTAAAAACCCCAATTTAAAATACTGAAAAATCTTTTCTTTGTGAGCAACGAATTAATTAAGACGTAACTACGTGCTACATTCGGTACCTCTAGTTCCAAATGTTTATTTTATAGTTTTTTGAAATTCTTCGGATATCTTATATTCATTTAATCATGATTTATTTAGAAAAGTTTTTCTAATTATTATATATCAAAAATATTTCAACAAAATTTCTCGCTTTTTCTCTCTCTTTTAGTAGAAAACTAAGAGCCATTTACAGAGAGGTATGTTTTCGTTTAAAAACTGAACACCAATTAATTGTTCATATAATAAAATAATCGTTACATACAAATTACATATTAAAAAGTAATAAGGGAGAGAAAAATAAGTCACTCAGTCTAATCACTGGTTCGATTATGCCAATTTTCGTTTCATATAAAAACCCACGCATTCATTAATGGTGGCCTACCTCCCCCCATCTCCTCACACACACACCATATATCACAGACGCAAAGTATTTTTGAATTGAACGGATAAAAGGATACGGATAAACTTTATATAATATCTAGGGGGATTTCTATACACAAGGTCTAAAAATTTCGTTCCTTCTATTAAAATAATAAGGGGAAATTTTTTCTATATAATTAAACAAGTTAGAAAAGTGAGTACGAAAAATGAATCGTGTTCAAGTACGCATAAAAACAACTAGAAGTATTAGCGAGGAACAAGGTTTGTTCCTTGCGTTGTAGGAGAACTTACAGAAATCAAAGGTGGATTGTGAATATTCAGATGACCGCAGCTGTGACAATAGACAAAAGAAAAGAATTCAGAGGTTGCTGGGAAGTTTGCAACGCAGTAGAGACGAGACTGTAAAACGTCACATCAATTAAAGGATATAGTAGGGGTTTACCAAGCATTCCTTCGCGAAATGGTGAAACGAATGAAACAAAGGAGAAATCGCAGATTTCCCCTCCGTCAAATTATAAGGATAAAATGCAGTTTTAACACATTAAAAGAAATTTTTAATGTGCATCGGAAAGGAGAAAGAAATACAAAAGTTCTTATTTTGCTAATTATATTTTACGCACAACAGAAAGTTTCAAAAATTATTTAAATGTTGAGCATTGTTTAAACCGATAGAGAGACCGATTGAGAGAGAAAAAGAAAATTAACTGACTTTTATTCTTTGTGTGCTTTATTCCTGCATTTCTTTATCAGTGTATATTATCCCTGTCATCATTGCTTATTACTCAAAAATGGACATGAAATGATACATCAATTTATTTTGCGAGTACATAAAAAAACGTAGTGAATTTCAATCACTAATAATGTAAACCAGTTTTCTGTCTTGCTTTAATAGCAACTTTATATTTTATATAAATGTTTTTTGAATGCGATGAATTCATTATATGAAGATAAGTATGCAGAACATACGCGTGCAACAGACCTGAAAAGCAAACCGTATAACAGCATTTTATATGTTCATTTATTCTACATATAGTTAATTTCGATTATTGTAAAATTTTTTTAAGCTATTATTCATCGTATTTTTGCTGCTTCTGATATGAATAGCAATTTCAAAACAGGTTTAATTACAGGAATAATTATTAATTCTGCTCAAACTGAAGAAAATCTCAGAACCACGACATCCACCTCCAATGAATCCCATCACACTGAGGACGCTGATAGATTAGCCAAAGAGGGTAGTGAGAATGAAACGGCCACTGGCTCTTCGCTTACTTATCAAGAACTATATTCAAATGAAAGATCTATACTCAATTTAATATGGCGCATTCCACCTACGCACCAGTGGCACACGGGAACATCCCCTGGTACTCTGCTGGAAATCAAACGTGACCGTGGCTCCCAGACTACTCTGGCTAGACAAAAAGTGGCCACCTTAAATGTCTTTCCTTTGAAAGTGGTACAAAAGTCCATTCCACTCGTAAAAAATACTGTGACCATCCAGCTTCACCGGATCACATTCTGGGTTGCATCTGACTTTCTAAGGGAGACAATGTCCGATCCCCTTATTATTATAGATTTTTTTGGCGGTCAACAACCTACTGGAGCTGATCTGACATATGTCAGATCTTTTGAGGTTAAGCAACAACATTATTATATTTATATAATTACGACAGTAGTTATTTCATAGAATGTCTCAAAAAGTAGCCAGTTTAATAATCGAAAATTTATATTAGAACTCATTTTATGAAAAAGGCAGAATAAATTCAAACTGTCATTTATCTATCAAATATATTAAATGGAGTCATAAAGTCAATTAAAAAAAGTTACAAATGGTAATGATACATCTAAATGTAATTTATTAAAAACAGCATAATTATATTTAACAGTTTGATAATATATATATACGTGTGTAATTTTTACAATCGCTCTTAAAGGTTTTAAATTTTTTTCAACGGGATATAAGCATAACGCTTTAATGTGTTTAAATAGAATTATTCTACAAATCAAATTGTTCATATAATTGAGGTAAAATAAAAAAAATCACTGCAAATATTTTATGAAAAAGTCACTTATAATCTTTGGTCTTCGTTGTAAGATTCAAATCTTTAAAAAAAAAGTATTAATTTAAAAATGAATTTCCTTCGGAATTTATGTAATTTTTTGGTTATAAATTATTTTTGCTTACCAAGAGAAATTTTGACAAAACTTTATTTTCCAAGAAGTTTATTCATTCTGACATGCAAACAAGCTGAAAACTATTGTTTTAAAATTTATTCGATCTATTTCTACACTTCATCTAAATATAAAGCAAAAAATGCGTAATTTTAGTCTTACAAAAATACTTGTAAACTAAAATATCAATTAATATTTCGAGAATCTTTAAAATTATTTGAAATTCTTCGTCTTCACATGTATTTAAAATAAATGTAAGACATATTTTGCGTTCAAAAATTAATGCTAAATGTATTATCTAATAACATTTTGATGCCTGATTTTTTTCAAAAACATTCCATTTATGATTATATGCAATATTATACTAATAACAATTACGGCAAAATGGGAATTCACAATTTATAAAATATGAGACTAGTAAAAAATATCGAGCACATAAATAAAAATCCATAAATTTAAACAAACACAAATGGCCCTTTTCTTGTTACATAATATGAAGTACGTCATGCATAAATTATAAAGAGAGATAATCTGGTCTGTATATTCGTATAATTAAACAGTTACAATCCTATAAAGTATTTATTAGAAGATAAAATTTCCATTTTCAGTAATTTCTAACATTCTGTAAGTGATCCTATATGAGCCGACGAGCTTGCCAAAAGAACTCCACATTTAAAAGCAGCAACTATTACGACAAAGGAAAGCATTTGTTTTTTTCATATTTTCCGCCGCTGGTGATTTTTTTTAACATTACAACCAACTGAAAAATGATATTTAATTCAAGAAATGCATGATTAGTTGTAGATGAAGGCCAAGTAAAATTATGTCGATATTTTGAAATTAATGAATGAGTCCCTAAGTATATCATTTTGAAACCAAAACAGAAAACTACTTGTACGAATGAGCTGAACTTTTTATGCACCTATAGAATACCTTGCCCTTTAATTTATACCCAAGTTGGTGTTGCCATTTAAAAATTTTGAAACATTAATCTTGAATTTTTTTCACATATGAAAAATTGCTTTTTAATTATAAATATATATGTAAATTGTGTAGAAAACATCAAATTTTCATAATAAAAAAAGTTGAAGCCAATAACTGCATTATTTTTTAATGTACGGATAAAAGTTCAAAATTTAACATAAGAGGTTCAAAAATTTTGTTAGTTATTAATTTCGAAACAAATAGATCTAAACTACTGAAATTTGTTTTCTGGGAAGAGCTTTTGTTTTAGTTCTGAAATTTGAAGGAAAAAATGGAAGCTGCTATTACAAATTTTGAAGTTTGTATTTATTTCAATATATAGACGGTTCCTTACAAAAATTGTAATTCAGAATTCATAAGCATATGTCAGATAAGCATATTCAGAAGAATTCATAAGCATAAGCATATTCAGAAGCATATGTCAATTTCTTTCGAATGACACCCTTTTTTTTGAAGACTGTACGATAAAAGATGCCAGAATAAAGCTGTGTGACTTTTTTTTTTCCGCGACTGTATTTTACAAAACGTAGTTGATAAAGAAATCCAATGCCCATATAAATGCTAAAATTTGCTTATCTATAAAGAGTGTTCTCTATAAATATGCCTACAAAGGCCAAGAAGTAGCGTAGTTAGACTTCAATCAAATGATGATCTTTTAAACTAAGACCAAATTTCAATCTTTTGAATGGCAGAAATGTATGTGCTCCAGAGGCAATATGGAGACTCACTTTGGTCTCTCAAAAAAGTTTCATGCAATCGTGTAGTTAGCTGTTCACTGCCAGATCAGCAGCAAATTGTGTTGCAAAGTGGCGAAGAGTACACGAAACTGATACAAACTAAGAATATATGAAATAAATACTCAATAACAGTTTTTGTACTCGATTCACACCAATAGGTAATCGTGTCGATCTCATCCGTTAGTCAATCAGATGATATTGTAGCAATCGGATACAAGTTATTAAACTGATATATGCTATTCACAGTCTTGTTTTGTCGACGCTATGAGTATACATAAAGGTTTTTCTTTAATTATCTACATTTCATTCCTAGCCATAATTGTCCTTCATCCCATGTAACGGTGCACATACTACTTCGAAGAATCCCCCGCCTTCTCTTACACTAACTATATCAGCAAAGTCTTTCCTCTTTTGCATGTTCTAGTTCACATTCTACAACATAATCAAAACTGAATTTTGATGTGTATAAAATATTATTTACACATCAAAATAAAAAGCTCAGCTAAAGGTTTTGAGAAGCTTTTCTTTATATATCATAGGAAGTTGTAGAGGACAAGCCAAAATGCTCTATTATGAAGATAAGCGATGTTGAACACTTCGAAGAATTATATAAGTAATATTCCTAAATTTAATTTAAATCCTACTTTATTTCCAAATTTTTATCTTAAATCAGCTTATGTTACTTTATTTCAAATTTTTCTCTCGTTTTCTGATTCAAATCGCACTTTTTTTTATTTAATTAATTCTAGCGAGAACTCTAAAAGAATTGTCAAGCTTCGACTTCCCACACTCCGAAAGAAGGGATAAGACCTAACCTAAAAATAACTAAGATTCCCTTTCCTAATCGACACGCATCAAATAAACTCCTAAAAGAATATCTTATTAAAATCATCAAGAAAAAAATTTCTCTTGCTTTGCTTTTATGTCGCGATGTAAACAGACGCTATCATTACGGTTCTCCGTGCATAATTATTTCCTCTTGTGATAAAATAAATTGAAATTAAATTCCAAAGTTGTTTTCTTTCTGGCTACGCAGCATCAAAATTATGTTACTGTTCGTTTCAGTGTCCTGAGACGACCACTTTTCAACGATTCTATCTCACTAAAGGGTGAGACGCGGAAGGATGAGCGCATTTCTGGAATTATTTGTCATTCTTTGACTTTGATTCCCCCTATTAGATACTTTTTCGTTCAATTTTTTTCTCGTGTATGAGTATTAACAGTTAGACAACAAAGAATTTTTTAAAAACGAAATTTAAAAACATTAAACACCAAATCTAACTCGGTGCCCTTTTCATATAACCCCGCGATATCTAATTTATCTAATTTCTTCGATTTGCAGGAGACATTGAACAGACAAAAAATATCTTCATGTACATTACGTTTAAATAAAGCTGTTTTTTTCAGCAACAGAAATATTTAGGTATATTCTTTTATGTGCATCTTTCTTTCTCTCTCTCTCTCTCTCTCTCTCTATATATATATATATATATATATATATATATTGCCAGTCAATAGTAACTAGCATAAAATATAGTCTTAGTCATGGGTGTCCGACATAGTGCTTAATGTGTGAAATAAAAAGAAGAAATCTAATAGTGAAAAGCTATTTAAATGTTGTTTTAGTACAAGACATTATTGGATCAGTGCTTAGTTTAAATATCCAAATCATGAAAAGTATATCCAGAACTTGAATAAATTTAAGAAATAATACTATTTATCAGATTCACTTAATCGGATTTTTTTTTTTTCGCTAACCACAAGAAAATTTACTTTCATGTTTGAAAACTATTTCAAAAATTAAGAGCTAGAAACGCTGCTTCACTGCGCGTTACCCAAATGCTCTCGTTTATATTAATAGTAGCTAATAAAAAGCCAGGCATTCTACAAAATGCCAAGACAAAATATGAACTATTTGTATACATCTAGGATAATTTAAAACGCTATTGCAATTTAATATTCAATAATAAATAGTTCAAAATCGGGATTTTTTTTATAACAGAAATGTTCCAGTAACTTCTATGTACAGAAATGTTCCTAGTATAGAAATGTATAGGGTCTTTCATATCGTATTTTCAGCATTTTTAAATACAACGTACCAACACGATCACGGAAAATGACATGCTGAAAGAAGCATGCTAATAAAAAAGACCTTCAATAAGAGAGACAACTTTAATTAATCCTCATTATCCTACCAAGTCATGCTTCAATGAGTTCGTTGCCTGCTGAAGTAAAAAGGGTTAGAAAGAAGGAGAGGGGAAAAGCATTACATAATGCACCGGAAATAAGATCGTATAAGGAGGAAAATGACAAGTGACAAACACCTACTTAAATATCAGTAAACATTGTAATGCTAGATAGGACTAAGAAGAGAACATTATAACTCCATAATATGTCAATGTTCAAGATTGAATAAAATGTTCCCATATGAGCAAATAAGTAAAAACTGATATGCAATAAATAAAAGAAAATTAAATTGAAAAAATATTTACATTGTCCTGACTTAAATGTTTCTCTACAACGCATAATGTAAAAGTCATCAATCTGAATTTTTCTTCACAGAATGCCTCATATAATTTACATATTAAGGTAATTTTAAATATAAATAAATTACAAGATATCTAAGTGATAAAGTGTCAAGCCTGTTTAAAATTATGGAAAACTAGTAAAGATATGATTAAAGATTTTGATTCGATAAAAATAATTAAAGAGTTATGAAATCTCCCTCCCAAAATTTTAGAGATTTTTTTTTTTTTTTCATATCTCTCTTTGAAAACATTGAAACTCTTTGAATATTTTTCTGTAGTTCCCAGATGAATACTAGTTCAATTTTCATTGAAAATTTTGTATTACAAGCTCATTTTCCACTTAGCATTTCGCTCGTTCGTGAAAGGTAAAATAAAACACACACGATTCCTTTTAACTTGCATTTTATTTCAGCCAGGATAATACATTTAAACAAAACACAAATTATTACGATCTTAATTAAGTGAATTCCCCATGGAAGCAAAGACAAAATGTTATTTATGTTAATTGCAAATGATTATCAATTTTCTTATAATAATACAAAGAAAACTGTGTTACCAAGGAGAATTTAATTTTTTCTATATAAGCCTTTGCTTTAATGTACTATTTATGCTTTTTATGTATTTAAGAAGGTGTGAAACAAAATTAACTCTTTAAAGGGCAATTTTTTTCTAGTCATATTATGCTTAAATATTTTTAGGCTTGAAATTAGAATAAGAAAAGGGATTCATTTAGCTTATTAGATAAATTTAATTTGATTAATTAATTAATTTGGTTAATTAATAATTAAGTAACAAATCAAGACACATCAATTTGTGTGAGATAAAGAACTGAAACATTTAAGTTTCTGCCTTTCTAAAAAAATTTGTCAGAACTTATGCCAACCTACATAATTTCATACAAAGATTGATAAATTTGGTGGGAAACATACTTCCCACGGCCTTAGAAAGGGTTAATTAAAAGAAACTAACGATAAACCATTAAAACTAAATTTCAAAATAAACGTACTAAATCTTCGCTTCAATAATATTTTAGTGAGATTAATGTGGGATAATCAGTTACTCGCGTTTTTCCCAACTTCCATTTTATTCTGTCAAAGTTCAGCTGATGCATAATTAATATTTATTAAAAAGATTCCACAATGTAGTTTTTTTAACTTCAGAATACATGTTTCTCGGATATAGATTTCCATTCGAAATTGTAAGACTTCATGGGGAAAATAAATATATAAATCATTTTTTTTCAATAAAAATCTAATTACTATTACTCTAATGTGCTTCAGGAGCTTACAATGCGCAGATGATAAATTATTCAATGTTAAAATTTAAAAATGCTTTTTTCGTACTTACCTGAAATACTATTCATAAATTATCACGTTAAATATGATCTCTCCAAATCCTTCCAATTGCGTAAAGTGATGATATAGTAAGAAAGAGTTTTTGGTCGATGATTTATTTATAAAATTAAAAAAAAAATGTAAGACAAACGCATGTTAATCAATTGATACCAACGGATCTGAATATCTGACTCTTATCTAATCCCGACCTAAAAACAAAATGGTAATTTAGAATACTGCTATAAATAAATCACCGAGTTCTGTTTTGATTAACTGACTGACGTTTGGGAATACAGAAATAAAGTATTGAAATAAAATTTCACTTTAAGCAGTAACCTAAAAAGATTCCAATGTATTGTAAAAACACTACTTAACGATTGAATCATTGTAACAATTTGCCTTCACCTTTTTTCTTTTAGATACCTTAGAAGAGAAGCAATTATCAGAAATTATAAATTAATCTTTTTGGCACATGGCATTCAGCTCTACAAATTTCGGAACTTTAAAAATGCGTCATTCAATGACATTTAAAACAAAAAACGGGGATGAACGAACGAAGCTCCCTAGAATTACTAGATTTTTCTAAACTTCATGTCAATTTTAAATAATTAATATGGATGAACTTCGTATTTAGAACTTCGTAAAAGACCCAAAAATTTATAGTCAATGGCAGTTAAATAATCTTCAATATGACCTAGTGTATTTAATAGTATTTGAAGTTGATTGAATGGACGAATTTTTTTTGGAGAGGGGGGGCTTAAAAGCCAGATTTCCTAAATATATATATATGAACTAAATGATTACAGTTTTAAACATCATAATCAATATTTAATGAAAACGTTATTCTATTTTTAATGGTTCTAACATGCATGTTATGAAATTCACAGCTGATACGATTGATTACTGTTTTTTCCTTCTTTTGTTAACTTGAGCTGCACTGACCACAATGCCATATACAAAACGAGAATTAACACTGATGTCGCTGTTCGCGCTAAGTGTTTGTGAAATACAGAGTAGCACAATATCACTCGCTTAAAAGATAAAATTTTGAACAGTCTCAAAAATCTAACTGTAAAGCACAAAATGCATCTCTATTTCCATACATGTACATTCAATGGTATGCCTAGAAATTAACTCCACATGGACATATTCACATGAAAAATCTATATCTTGTCACAAATATTTTATACTTTTTACTTGAAGAACTTCTTGAGAGATAATTAAGAACAAAATAAAAGTTTTCAACAAAGCGAAAGGGAAAAAATTAATAGCATAAGTTTATAAAATCGAGCAATGGGCAATTTTCAAAATTTTGCAGTAAGAGTTAATTAAATTGAATAGTATAGGAAATAGATGCAAAGTACATTATAAAGCCAATGCATGGTAGAATAGTATTTCGCGCGTATCTCTGCCGGTTTCGTTTAAATACATAGGTTTATTTTTCAGTAGAAGTTTCTTTACAAGAAATTATCTTACCAGAATATCTACAGCTTAATTTGAACGGCGAATCGTTTCCTGAATAAACTTCAAATGAAAAGAAACTTTCAATTCAAGAAAGTTTCTTCTTTGAGGCAGACGAGTTAATATCGCATCAACGCTACACATGAGTTCAGTAAACTATAATAAAAGAGCCTACTTATAAGAGAAAGGGCAAAACATTTCCTCCAACTTCTTTGAGTTCGTCAAATCACTTTCACACAGATGAAAAATAAAGCATCTTTGCTTATCTCAGAGGAAGTGGCGAAAACAAGAAAATGATTTCTACTGATGTTTATTAACCAGATAATCAGATAGCATAAAGTTTCGACGACAAGTCCAGGAAGAAGGAGAAAACGAAAAATTGTTTGCAAAATCATCGCAAAGGATGGAATTTATAATAGTATTTTTTAATCTATAAAAATAATTGCAAAAAATCAACTCACAAATTAAATTATGAGCAAGGTTATACAGGATTTCTGGAACAGACAGAGAGCGCATAAAAACTTTATTAACCCATATATTTTCATTTCTTTCTCAAAAAAATTGATTATTAAAAATATAGAAGCAACGGAACTGGCATTTAAGCAATGTGTATTGTTATCAAAATTGATAATAATACACAACATATTTTTTTTTGCTGTTTATGTATTGTTATAAATCGATTTAATTTTTATTTTTCATACTTAAAACACATTACATAACTTCTTTTTAAAAAATAATGCATTTTCTAGTGTATAAAAAAAGGAATAATTATTTTCCCCCCAAAAAAATCTGGAGATAAAAAAAATCGCAAAAGAATGATACACAGAAACAAAGTAATTACTAAATAAATAATAATTTTACAAAAACGCCGAGGGCAAATAACAAAATAGTGCCCTTCTCCTTTTTCTAAAACAACAATTGTCATATTCCTCCCCCTCCCCCCTCCCGCGGTTTTTTTTAACTTTTTGCTTAGGAGAAAACTGATACTAAACTTAATTACATATTTATTATGCAAACAGAATAGCTAAACGAATTATGAAAATAAATAATACAATCATTTTGCCTAGTGCTTTTTCAACATAAAAATATCATAAAAGGGCTTAAATAATTATATTAAAGAAAAAAATTTATTTCATGAAAAATAAATTTATTTCACGATCTTTCGCCTCTGATACTGGTGCCCAGAGTACCTGCCTTGTCTATTTCACCTAGTTACGCCACAGCGCAGATAGAATATTTTTAAGTAAATTGGTATCCGAATCACATCTATAATGCATTTTAACTTCTATATCTATACTCATATAAAGCTCAATGTGTGTGTGTGTGTGTGTTGGCGCTCTACAGGCCAGACCGTTTGACCTACAGCTATCAAATTTGGTACATGTATACCTTGGAGGTCGGGAATGTGCACCTTGGGTTCCTTTTTTTTAAAAAAAAAATTTTTTTTAATCAGAATTTTAATTATTAATTAAAAACTAACTTTCCCGCCGAAAAATCTTTTTCATTTCCCCCAACGCCAAATGAGTAAGGCTTCAGTTTTTTCCCCCAACAGTAATGAGGCTAGGGTTAACATTTTTCGGCTGATTATTTCAAACGATTCTGTTTATTGTCTTAATGTTTGATGAATTTAAAATTAAACATTGCTAATTAATCGATCTTTCAGATTCATTCTGACGTACTTTTGAATTAAAATAAAACAAATTTCTAATCTGCATAGCGTTACCCCAACTGGCGTAGAAAAATTCACGCATTTGCGTTACCGTAACTGGCGTTGAAAATTCACACATGCACATTGTATTCTGATTGTTGACAATATTATCAACGGATGATTCTTGATTTAAATTATTTTTAGGTTAGTTGCATGCTTTTGTAATTAAATTGTATTTATGTTAGTTATATATTTTTTGTATATGCTTATAGTTTTAAGTACATCGTTTTTTAAGTAGTTTTTTTAACCTTTTTTCAACCGATTATTTTAAACGATTCGTTTTATTTTCTTAGTGTTTGATGCATTTAAAATTGAACATTATTAATTAATCGATCTTCTCATGGATCTCTTTAAGGAATAAATTCTACGGGAGCTAACAGAAATTTAGAGAGATACATATTACGTTATGACTGAAGGCCTTTCTAATATTATGAGTGAATTATATGTCTATCAAAATTTGAAGTTTTAAAATATTTTGATAAAGAAGCTATTAAAGTAGGAATTGCATAAAATATTTAATTATTAAAACTTTAACGAACATTAAGATTGGCGAACCGGCTGGTCGCCAAAGGCGGCTAGTAATGAAAATATGGGACTTTTTGCTACTTATGATATTCTTTCATTGTCTTCTCCAGTAGTTTTCTGTGCCTCACACTTTTACAATTTTTTTTGTTTGATTTTTAGGTTTTTATTATTTTTCCCCTTAGTAATATACTGATAAAGCATTTTTAAAAAGTTTTTTTTATCTATTCATTTTTAGTTTTTAGTTCTTTTTTTAATTATAATATTCATTACGATTTAATAAAAAGACATAAAATTCCTAAGCCTTATCTGGAAATCGAAAGCAGGCACACTTATGAAGGTGAAACGTCGTACGCAAATCACTATTCAAATGGGTCGGTTACCTTTAAATTTACATCCATATTCTAAGAAGTCAAAAAAATTTCATTGTGATGAAAACTGCTTTCTAATTATATTCTAGAGCTCTGTGAATAAATATTCTAATTAATTCTAATTTATACATAATCTATGTAAGATGGCAGTTCCTCTCCCACTTCAATCTCTGATTGACAATAAAAAAAAAGGCAAGATTAGAGAACAGAATGAATTTATTACCAAAGTTATGCACAATCATGGTTACTTTTCAACAAAATCGTCCAGAAGATTCATGTATTTGTCGTATTGGTGGATAGCCGGCGTCCTGGCCTAGGAGTAGAGCGTCTTCCCCGCGATCTGGGCGTCCCGGGTTCGAGTCCTAGACCAGGCATGGTTGTTTTTCATCATATGTTCTATCTATGAGGTGTGTGAAACAGCCTCTGTAAAAAGAGGTTGTGCAAGCGAGTGTGTGAGTGTTATCTTCATATGAGCTAGAGTCAGATTTCTATTGGGTTGTTCGGAAAGTAATTTCGTTTTTTCCCGACAGAGGATTTAATTGTATTTTTTTGCACCCAACTTCACATTTAAGCCGTGTCATTTTTATATGCTTTGAGAGCTCATATAGCAAGGCTTGTGTGTGAAAAATTCCAATTAATTCTACGCAATAGTTTTTGATTGGTGCCCTTTTAAATATGGAGAGCGATAAGCAGCATTTTCGACATATCTTACTGTTTTACTACAGAAAGGGTAAAAATGCTGTTCAAGTCAGAAAGAAATTGACCGATGTGTATGGAGAAGGTGTGTTGACAGTACGCCAGTGCCAGAACTGGTTCGCTAAATTTTTTAGACGGTAAAACCTTCACCTCAAATGAGGAGGTCAAAAACCACCTCGATCCGTTTTTTGGCAGCAAAGACCAAAAATTTTATGAGCGTGGAATGATGCTACTACCAGAAAGATGGCAAAAGGTGTTGAACCAGAACGGCCAATATATAATTTAATAAAGTATTTGTTTATTATACAAAAACTGTCTTTCATTTCCACAAAAAAAAAAAAAAAAAAAAAAAAATCGAAATTACTTTCCGAACAACTCAATACCTTCTGCCCTCGGGTGCTCATGGGTCCTTACCCTCAGAAGCTACTGCACCTCCTTTCCCCGATCTCTTGGACTTGGTTAGAATTGGAGTTCAATCCAAGGACGATAAGCAACACCAACATATCGGTGGATAAGGTTCCCTATTTCATCTTCCAAAAAATATTGCCGTCCGAGATGTGAGATGGGTCTTAACCCATTAAATGCCCTTTTTTTAACTTTTTGACCTGATAAGTATAT
>JAPMOR010043956.1:24559-36552 GCA_026543865.1 Argiope aurantia
ACTTTCTGCCACACACAATATTGTAGAATTGTAATACATAGAATGAAACTAAATGTCAGGCTGCCAAATATAGTATTTTTGGCGCCGAAAAGGTGTACGCAAAATTCCAAAATCCCCTAATGGGGATAATAGGGATTATGGGGGAATGGAGATTATGGCAGCTAATGGGTTAATATTTCTATGAGACTCCTAATTAGTTTGGAATAATTATTTTGGCATTCTAGTCAGTTCTTCAACACAGAGAAGACATGACAATCGCTTGGCTGTAGGAAGCATTCTCCATGAAGTGGGACTAGAATGCAAGATTATCACAACATAAGATCTTGTTCAACGAGTTGTCATTTGAAAGATACGCAAGTTGCTGAAATCTTAAGCAACGCGTTGATCGAACAGCATCCCAATATTAAGACATATTGCATATCTGAATAATTTTCTCTTATTTGTCAGTTGCATTCTAATTGCCTCAGAATTGAAAGCCTTTTCTAAAACATTTAGCGTATTGCAATACTCTTTCATACTACAGCCTTTCCACACCCATCAAACTCCGTTTCAGTACTGAAAGAACCCTCCGAGCCCACAACTCATCCACAATTCCATAGCAAGTATGAGAAATCGTTGCACACAGTGCCTGCATGTCCGAAGTGGTCACATATCTTATAAAGCTGCAGCAACAATTTTTTATTTTATTTGCTTTTCACTAAAGTGTGAACTTCTCTTATGCCCAGTTTTCTTTTAAACTGTTTCTTAGAATAATAAAATAAAAGTGACTACTATCATTCTTTTGCAATGTTTTCTTATTTTATAATCGTTTTACACTTGTGTATAGCATTTCCCACAATTCCAATTTAGACATTCTACATTATTCACATATGGACACCAGCTTTGGTTTTCATCACACCAATGAAACATTAAAACTAAATTCCTCTTTCTTTCCAAATGAACATTTACTTAGCTCCTCAATATAAATACCAGACACTCTATGACAGATAGATAATTTGATACCTCAGATCCATCCTAAAATAAGAAAATAGAGGGGAAAAAAAAAAGACTTTTGGCCCATAAAGCTAACTTTTCTTTTTGTTTTTAAACCTCAAACGTCTTTAAATATATCTAAATATACCTGGATCATTCCAAAACTTTTTTTTTTTTTTGCAATGAAAACAAATACATTTACACATGTAGACGACTGTAATCAGCAAACTCATAAAAGATAGTAGTGCCAAAAAGGTTTTAATGTAATACAATAACCAGGAGTAGGTATTAGATAATTTTAATATTTTTCAAACGATTTCGTAGCCTATTGCTCTACTTTAGATATGATTTCAAGCTATACTAATGTTTCGGCAAATTCTTGATAATTATAAGTGAAGTTTGCTGCTTAAAATAGAAGGAAAATCTCGAACGTACTTCGAGCGAATCTCAGTAAATGAATCGCCATTACCATATAGAATAAGTATAACAATTAAAGAAAAGTCTGGGGTAATTCTTCCTTTAACACAATAATCTTCACTCAAGGGAACCATATAAAATAGTCTCTACGAATACGTTCAACCTGGTAATTTTGATAACGTACTCAAAGCAAGGAATTCCTGATCTACTTTTACTGATTAAAAAAAATTAATTATTTGCTACACAGAAAGCCTTCTTGCATAGCACAAGTTCAAATATACAATTACTAGAATCAGGGGTATTAAGCAAAAATAATGATGATAGAATTCTGCTAAAAAAAATCCATTCGATATTTTGAAAATATAAATCCACATGCAAGATGCAATGTTAGTAAATGCACAGAAAGAAAACAAAGACGTTTAAAAATTTCACTTAAATAAGAATAATTCATAAGAGGTTTAATCTAAGTAATAAAAAAGTTGAATTAATGCAAACTAAATTTCTTTATGTTTTTGCACTTTTAAAGAAGAAATTGCTACAATTCATCAAAGCTTTTCTATGGTTGAAACTCCTTACTAGATGTTTTAGTGCAAATCGAATCATTCGGACCATTTCCATACAACAATGGCACTAACTGGTTTAAAAAATTAAGTCTAAATTATCATGTACGTTTTGCTTTCCTCCATAAAATGCTCAGAAATCAATAATAATTATACAAGATGCAACATTTTAAGCAATTTGAAAGACAAACAGCGTGGATAAATCATTTATTGAAATGATCTGTGAAACTGTCTAAGTTAACATAAAAGTAAATACACTTCTAGCTGTTTATAGAATTAAAAATAGGCCTTCAATTTGCCCTTCTTTATCTATATCCCTAAAGAAGAAACTCATCCAGCTATTTCATATTTAATGAATATATACAAGCAAATTGTTTTATTGCTTCGTTGTTTATTAACCTCATATTCACCTAAATTTGTCTCATAAGCTTTAATAATTTTTTTTTGTCTATATACTGTATGAGATTTTTTTTTTCTTTCTACAAATAATGTTTCTGTTGATCAACACTGCTTTTCAATTTTTCTTTCTTTCAATATTATATCACATTATTTCATTGTTATTATATTTTCCCAGCGTCTTACATAAATTGAGTTTTAGCTTCTCTAGGAATCTTTTTTCGAACGTACAAAACAATTTTCAATAATTTGAAATAATAAAATTTGCTAAATATCAATTAAATTTATTTAACAGTTGAGCAAGAAAGTGTGTAATTATTATCCTGGTACAAGACCCATTCTCTAGATAAACTGCACCGATATTTAACAGCTGAGGTCTTTTCCAGTTACCTTTAATATGCTTGTTAGTGTTAATAATTTCATGTTGTTAAAGTTTTAAATTAGAGCATGAAAATTCAACAAATTGTATCTGTAATATCCCAAAAATATCTAATCAATTTGTTCTTCTTTCTTCCAATAAAATTGAAAATATTAAAAAGTACTGTAATGCTAATTTTACATAAAGAAGAAATATTGCAAATCTTCACCTATTCAAAGAATAATGATTATTAAAATTAAAGAAAATGAAGTGGAAGGAATAATGTTTAACAGCTTTTTCAGCACTACAAACCTTTGAAATTTTGATTTTAATAATGAGATGCAATGTATAAAATGTTTTAAAAAAAGAAAAAACAGTCTGAGTAGAAAAAAAGTAAAGAACAAATCTTCATGAGAATTCGAAGGAAATCTACCAGTACAAACAATTCAGTTGCTACGTTGATGATATCACCATAAATGAGGGCATTTAATTTTACATTAAAAATTTTAACTCAAACTACTGAACTATTGCATTAGTTGCATAAAAAATCATTCGTCCCCATCACTCATGTTACATATACAAATGAATTTGAACGATGGTTAAAACGCTTGGTTTTATGAATTAATGTTACAGAGTGAGCACAAAGTCTTTCTCTGACACATTAGTATAAAATAATCATTGAAAATATTGAAGAAAAAATTTCATCACAGCCTAATTCCACTCTCACATTTTTTTTAAAATCGTCAAAATCGGTTCAACGATTCAGTGATGAAACAAAATTGATTTTTTTAATGCCGTCAGCGAGGGAAAACATGCTTTTTGTGGTTCCTCAAAATGTAACGATCATAAGGCACTCCACAATGGGGGTCTGTAGTTTGCATGTTCCTAAATGCAAAATTTTCTGGCAAATGGTTTGGAAGAGATACCAAACAGTGGGCTTCCGGTTCTTTCGGTACTATTCCTCTTGATTTCTTTTTTTTTTTTTTTTTTTTTTTTGAGGATTACATAAAGGGTCCTTGCAACACCAGTTCGCAATACTTAAACATTAAAAACTAAGATAACAGATACTTTGTCTAGTGTTCCTATTTAATACTGGACAACATATGGCAATAACTAAAATTTCACTTAACATTCTCCGAACTACGGAAATTCGTTTCATTACAATATTTACAAAAATAAGTATATGCCTAACAGCTTTTGCACGACATAGATTTTTTAAAGCATTGAAAGACTTTGTTTTCATTTTGTATTATATATCAGATATTTACTGCAATTCAAAACTAATTAATTTTCTAGTAAAATCTAAGTAAATTACACTCTTCTTTTTTTTTTTTGTCACCCTACTAGTTTTTTAAATATCTAAAAAAAATTATCTGGAAAACATAATCCTAATATTAACAAAAATCTGTCTAAAGATAAAAATTGGAATACAAAAGAATACAATTAAAATTACCTGTCGAACAGGATGAATTTTCTCGTGTATTCCTATCTCTGCAGTACCAGGAGATGGTGGTGGATTGTCAGGTGTAGGGGGTTGATCATAATTTGTTGGACTTGATGGTATGTGAACAGAAGCTCTTTTCTTGTCAATGTTTAAATTAGTTGGCTTTTGAAAAGGATACTCTTTACTAATAGAAGGAACAACTTGATCTAAAGTATGTCTAGAAGCATGGAGTGCAGGTGTACTCTTTGATGGCATTAAATTATTAAAGGAACTTCCTTTCCTGTAACCATCTTCATAAAATAATGAAAAGGGTAGAACTTCAGAAAATTTATTAGTATAAGAAGAAGAGACAGAATCCTTTTTATCATCACTACCGGATGATGTTCTATTTACATCCAATCCATTGGCACATATAATGTCATGGTTTTCGTATGTAGCAATAAACTGATTTGGTAGAGACATGTCCACATATTCTGTTTTGTGATAAGGTTTAGCATAATCTGAACTTTTATTATTTTTATTTCTATCAAGGAACTTCGGTGAACAGTCATGTAAGCCACTAGTTGCAAGACACAGAAATTCATAGCTGTTTCTTTGAGATGAAATGTTTTTCGTTTCTGAAGAATGTGGACTCAAAGATTTTCTAGGAGGTTTAGCTGGAGGCTATTAGAAAAATAGAAATATTTTATAACAAAATGTTCCAGCATGTTAAATTATTATGCAAAATGAAACTAAAATCAAAATTAAAATAAAATCGTATGTACACAGATAGTCACAAAAACAAGATTGAAATTTTAGCTAAAGATAAAGAATACAAATTAATGTTTAAAAAAGTAATGATTATTTTTCTGTGAAATGTGACAACATAAAATTACACAATTTGGATAGTGTGGAATTCATGTAAATATACAAAACTACACAGAACAAATGTCCGCATTTTACGAATGACATTCACTATCAGTTAAATTCCAAACATACAAAAAAGAATTTTTCCTGCAAACGAAGAAAATTAATATCTTAAACTTGCATAAAATCAAACAAGATTTCTAAAAATATAAAGCTTTTAAAGACATTACGAACTAAATACATTAAACTGATGCTTGGAGACACAATCAAGATGACCCTTAGTTCACAAAATTCGACATGTATTGATGTAAAAAAATAATTAAAAACGAGTTGTGAAAATGTATTTACAGTATTTTATTCCACAGTTTGCAAAACGCAGTTAAGTTTTTTAAACAAGAAAATTTTAGTTTCTTAATCACTGAGATTTCGAATTTTTTTAAAAAGGAGATTTATTATGTTTACGGATATTTGTTTACGTAAAGTGACTGAAAATTTTGCTTTGAAAATGAAATAATGACAAACAGCTGACTAATATCTGCAATTTTTCTTATTCATTTCTATTGGAAATTATTTCAGAGGAATTTAAAATTAATTCCAAACAAATGCTTTGAGGAGCCAAGAATATCATTAAATTTATGTTTATGTTCAATATCATCATTTACATACTTGAGGACGGCTGTCACATGAATTAGCAGGTAGCATTGGAATGTAGCTGTTTTGTAATCTCCAAGCAGAAGAATCATAACAAATATCTGGAAGAAAACAAAAAAAGACAATTTGTCATTGGCATAAAAAAAAACTGTATAACTTTTTTTTTTACATATTTAAAACATATCTGAATCTTCAATGGATATTTAAAAAATCCTAGTAATTTTACTACTTCTCACAGAAATAAAAGTTAAAAAGTTTACTGTCAAATAAATATATCTATTACTTAATATCAAATATTAAATAACTCGAATAGTTAACAAATAATTTATTCACGTCTCATTTATTTCATACATGAATTCTTTTTACTTATTTGAATGAATAAATTTACAGCAATAAATTGCAATAGATTTTATTTAATCTAATTAAAATATAAAGATCGCACTAAACGACTCCAATTTAAAGATGTCTATGGACGAGATTGTTGTTCAGAAAGTTTTGCGTAGGACATAATGAATGGATGGGATTATGTTTGACAGAATAAAAAATTAGCTCAAAATATCACCGTTATAAATGCTTTTTTTAATTAATTACACACTTAGCATACATTTACGATATTTCGAATTTTAATATAATAAAGTATATTCAACATGACAGTCATCATTCTCGGCTACCATCTGGAATAAAATAGCATGTTCCACAGTTGACCCCAGTGTGTTCTGGGAAATGCTACGAACATCTCGTAAAATGCAGTTTTTAAGATCAGAAAATATTCTTGGATCATCACAACTTACTACATATTTCAAATGCATACTACTAAAGCCAAAAGTCGCATGAAAAGCGGCTTGGAGGATCGAGGAGGCCACAGATTACGAATGTGGCGGCTGATGACCCATTCTTCTGTGACAGGATTTTTTAAGGATGATCTAAAACACAAAGGCTAATGAGTGGCAGAGTTCCATTTTATATAAAAATTATGCGTGAAAGGCACTAACGTGCTAACAGATCCACAACAATTTTATTCTATTATAAAGATGCATATCGCTACGCGGTGGTCGAGCAGACAACTGGATTTCTAGACTTAATTGCTCCGAAAAAATACAGGCCAAGAATAAATAATGCAGTAAATCCACACCACACCATTACTTTTGGTGACTGCAGAGAAATTATTAACACTGAATGCGGATTTTTTTGGTTCGCAAATTCGACAGTTGCGAGTATTCACCGAACCGTCTAAACTAAAGTGCACTTCGTGTTAGGAGGATATTCCAAAGCCATTATAAATGCGAGCAAGAAACTGAAATGAGAGATAATGTCGAGCGACAAAATCATGTGGAAGCAATTTCTGCAAAAGTTGAAGTTTGTACGGATAATACTGGAAGATACTCCGCATGATTTTCTAGACAGTTAAATAGAACATATCCAATTTTTCTGGCACACAATGGATACTAGACGGACTGCATGTTGAAAGCTTTGTCCTCTAATACCTGATAAACAAATTTCTCTTATTTCTGCGAAAAAAGGGTTTTTTTTAACGTTTCAGAAACTTTTCTTCAAATTGGGCTACTATAAAATGTTAACAATCAATTGATCTTTCCGCGCCTCCTTCAAAATCCGATATTTCTGTTGAGTGCCTACTACTGAATTAAGCCTTTGGTAAGACAATTTAACTAAAAAAAGCTCTATCTGTTAAATGTAATATTCTGATTAGCAACAACGAGCATATTGACAAGAAAATCTCGGCGAAAATTTCTATATTATGTGATGTTATACTGTTACGTGATGCAGATAAAAATTTGCGTTTCTGTTTCTCTTTCTTCATTCATTCAATTTTTTTTGTTCGAAAATTGGTTATCGAACTAGTTTTCGATCATCGCACCTAGTGCTTCATAGTTGCCCGTGCATTCAAAATTTCATAAGAGAACTCAAATGCCTACATCGAAAGACATTTCGCCGTTTGAATGTTTAGTTTTTCTCGTGTTAACTGCCAAAAGGACTTTTTGTGTGTGTGTGCGTTTTGAGAGCAGTGATCTCCAGAATGTTCGAAGGCATTTGCTATCGAATCTGTAATCAAAGTTTTATAATTCCCTTTAGAGATTGTGTAATTTAATAAGCATAAGCTATTGATTTTAAGGGGCCTATGGATAAAAAGGTGGTAAAATTTAAATAGGTAATTCCTTAAAAAAAACATGTTAACCCTCTGGCGGCGAAATTCTGAACTTTTTTTTATTCGCTCAAGTTTTTGTCTCTTCATTATGCCTTACATAAAATTTTATAGCTTTCTGAACAATCGTTTCGTCTGGAGACACTATTAAAATAGGTATATTTAATTAAGGACACCACATACATTATGACTTTATTTTCAAATGCAAAAACACTATAACATACTATTACAGAAACTATGTTTTTACTATAAACAATAAGTTATTGTAATAAAATTGTAAAAGTTTGTAAACTAATCAATACAGCTGAATGGCATGAATTTGATTTATTGACAATAATGATAGGAACAAAAAGAAAATTTAGGCCCGAAAATCAAATATTCATGTAATAAATACTAAATAATATGGAAGCAATCAAGACTCCACAATAATGAAAAAAAAAAAACCCTTCTAAAAGTCTATATTCTTTATTAAATCTACAGTAATTCCACTGTACACACAATGAATTCTTTAAAGGCTAATTAATAATCCAGATAAACAGATGATTCATTTTATTTTAGGTCATTTCTTTTAGACATTTACAACTTTATTTTTAAATGTGAACTAAAATCTTTTGAAAACTTTTTAAGTAAACTTGCTTGAAATATTAAATAATGTTTATGTGTTTTATTTAAAAACCTAATCAATTTTAAAAATATATTTTATTATGTTTATTTCCCCATTATAGAAGTTTGAAAAATACAACTGCAATACTATAAGAAATGTAGGTTGTTAAATTAATGTGGCACAACTAATAAAACAAAAATAATATTTTCCACAGAATATCTAAATGTTTGAAACTGAAATTAAAAATAGAATACAGCATTTCGTGGTATGGAGTCAACACTACTTATTACAAGCACTAATAGTTATGTACCATTTAGGGAATATAAGATATTAAAGGGCAGAAATACTTTAAATAGGGAAAATGCTTTGCCAATGCAAGACAAAAACAAAATAAGGCACTTCTATAATAATAATAATAATAATAATAAAAATAATAAATTCACCTTTTCTTTCATTCATATCACACAAAGAAACATTCTGATAGATTGAACACTGCTGCAAAGGATCTGAATACCGTTTACTAGTAAAAAATGATGGCGGAGGAGGTATTTCATACAATAAATTATCGGCATCAACATTTTGATATATATTATTGTCAAAAGCTGATGATTCTTGAGGATCACATTTTGAAGGGCTGCAACTGCTGCATGACGTTTGATCAAAAGATGAATCCTGAGACTGGGAAGGAGTGACTGAACTAAGGCTATCATTTATTCTGGAGGAGAAAAACACGAATTAAATTCGATTAATGAAAGATGTTTGGAAATAAAGGAAAAAAAAAAAGAGGCATTATTTCATATTTAAAAATTGTAATGCAATACTTCTGATGAGTATGTGCCTAAAATAAGAATGCTTTTCAGTTTTTACACTAATAATTCATTTCTTGAAAAGCAACATGCGAAAACATAATTTTAATCCCCAGCAATATTAGTCTGGTAAAACCGTATGGTTGTCGTATGAACGACATGCTGTGCTTTAATTATAACAAATTTATTTAACATTAAAATTATTTCGTATTAAGTTTACTCTAACCATCTTAGTTTAGATTTTTAAAAATTGAAGATATCTGATTAGATATTAAACAAGCGAGAGAGTTCTCCATGAAACTTTTCCGCATACTCTTCAAATAAGATCTCCTGTCTCTTCTACCACATAAAATTCTGGACCTTGGGTAAGGCCGCGAATAACCTGCATGGCATTGATGAACTGCAATAACGAAATATAGATCCTTCGGCGTGAATCTAGCATTTTTCCAGAATATACTGCAAGAATAAATACTCTGCGCCAATGACACCAAAATTTGATACAAAACTACAGTCGTAGTCACAAGATAGCATACTGAAGTCCATTGATTTAAGTCATTGCGTTATTACTTTTATATGCATGCGAAAGTACAGACAAACAGACGGTCAATCGTTAGATGGATTTGGTTCAGAATTTAAAATTTTTTTTATATTTTAGATTCTAAACCTGTGTACCAAATTTTATCAACCTAGCTCATTGCGTTTAGTAGCTATCGAGTTCATCCGTACTCGAAAAATCAGACAGACAGGCTTCCTGTGAATGGATTTCGTTCAAAACTTGATACAATTATACAATTTTGGTCGTAATTTCATGTACAATTTTCGGCAGTCTAGCTCAAAACGTTTTTGAGTTATTGCGCTCACAGACAGACATAATTTAGAGTCTGTTTCTTTCTTTTTTTTTTTTTTTTTTTGATGATTGCAATACTTTCAATACGCTTCGTGTAAAAGAAAATTTTTTTAAAAAATGAAGAAAAATCATACGTTTTGCACATTTTCAAGAAATACTGTAATTTTTTTCCAAAAGCATAACAAAACGGTATTTTTAGGTCTATTGTTAAAATATATAATCTGGACTTTCCTCTTTTGAAATAATAATTATGGACCATGTAATCTATAAAAAGAAAATTAAAGCGTTTCATAAATATCTGCTATAGTACATTGATTACATGGTATAAAACAAAAGTTTTCAAGATGGTAATTTTAGTATTTTAAATAACGTACTACTTTTACTGGGAAAAGGTATCAATATTTTTCTGATAGATAGAAATATAGTCTTATACCTCTGAAATTCCTAAAGTAGAAATTCACTTATATATCTTTAAATAAACATCATTTGAACTATCAAAGAAACTTCACAAAGTATGTTATAAAAACGAATTTTTACAGCACAATATTTAGAAATTCTACCATACTATATTGATGCATTCTAGCTAAGGAATCGGTAACCTAACGGTTAGAGCACTACGCTACCATCCCCAAGGCCCCGAATTCAAATCCAACAACGATTGTTTACATTTATTTCTTTATTTAATTTATATGCAAATTATTATTTATGGAAATTTAATATATGCAAATATTCTCCCTAGTTGAGTGTTCTAGAATATTCCTCCAGGTATATAAAAAGACTACAGTTGAATACGTTTTCAGTTGTAGTGCTATTCGTGTTAAGTTCTACAGCAAAATAAATCTGTTCAGAAATTGCATCTTATTGCAAGTTCATTATTACGTGATAATATGATTACATACATTAGAAACACTGCTTATAATGGAAAAAATTACCTACATTTTAATTATTTTATGATTAAATGCTTTTCAACGGTAATATTTATATATTTCTAATTCAAAGCCCCGTTCACTGAGAATACTCACGATAGCGAAAATTCGCCTGAGAACACTTGAAGTCAACATTTTCCACAATAATACCTTAACGGATACATATTTTTTTTCATCGTCGGTTTGAAATCATTCAGTATACAATAGTGTATTTTCACAAAAGTGTCATATCAAAACTGAGAGTCCCCGAGCAAAGAAATGCAATTACTATACCAAGAAGGTAGACTGTGGACATTATTCCACCTTCTAACTTGATAAAGTATGCTACTTTGCCAAGCAAAATTCTTCCCCTAAGTTAAAAATTGAATCAGGTTTAATAGATTTATCAGTTTAGTGCCCATATAATTTCTTTTGATACAATGAAACTATTAACACAATATTGCTACATAAAATATTAATGATTCATGAGATGCCATTTCTTATTAATTAAAAGATTACCTTGGAGAACTTGAGTTTACTAATTTCGGGGGAGGCGGTACATCATATAAACCTTCATCAAATGTAGGAGAACAAAACTGTCGAGGAGGTGTAATTTCAGAAAGGCTGCATCTTTCAGGCAAAAGTGACTCTAAATGTGATCCCATTACAAATCCCTGTGGTGGCAAAATTGACGGCAGCGATTCATTGCTCCCAACATCAAGTTTAATTAATGTCATATGATCTATAAAGAAGAAGAATAAAAGATTTAAATTTTGCTGAAAAAGAAAGATATATAAAGATTGTAAAAGCATATGTAATTGATATCCTTGCAAATTACACTCATGAAGCACTCATAGATAATTTAGATTTATGTTTAACATAGCAAGAAGACAAAAAAAATTTGGAAAAATATATAAATCATTGGATTAAACTTTTTTGTATCTATTCTCACGATCACTTTTTCAATTTTACACAAATTTTATTGAAGAATCATGAGAATTTATTATATATATATATATATATATA
>JAPMOR010043956.1:41552-71940 GCA_026543865.1 Argiope aurantia
GGAAAGTGAAGATATCACTCGAATGGATTGGCCGGCGTGCTCCCCTGATTTAAATCCGATAGAACATGTGTGGGATGCTTTGGGGAGACGCCTTGCGGCACGATTACATCCTCCAGGGAACACCTGACGACTTAAACAAATGCTGATTGAGGAATGGGCACTCTTACCTCAAGAACTGTTGGACAATCTGGTGCTGAGTATGGGGAGACGGTGCGAAGCAACCATTGCAGTAAGGGGAGGGCATATCCCATACTAAGGAACATCTGCTTGCCATTCTTCCTCTTGGACAGACAATCATGTGTAACGATACTATGAGTTCAATAAAGCCTTTTTTTTGTTTGATTCCATACTGTATGCATTGTATTCATTTCTGCGCAACTATGCTTTCGTCATTCTTTCAGAACAAAATGCTGTATCTCATTTCTGAATTTCATGTCTCTCATATGATTTCTCGTGAAGTTATGGCAAAAAACCTACCTGTTGCTTAAGTTTTGCGCACCAGTGTATACATATATATAATGATATTTTAAACTCTTAATTTTAGTTTAATTAATTTCCGAAGTTTTATCCTAATTTAGCCCATAGTAAGTCCATTCTCTTATTTCTTCATCCAATTCCACTTTCTCTACTTAATTAATTCAAGTGAAGCTTTATAAAATTGCTGAATCGGCTAAACGCCGACACATTCTCACGCTCTGCTTGAAGGGATAGGAAAATGTCCAGTAAGCACATTCTTTTTTAAAAATCCCTGTGTTTCCCTTACTTGTGATTGACATAGGTCTGAAATTCTTATCAGAATCTTAATAATAAATTTGCACTTTAAAAAAATATTTTTCCTATCCATATCTCATGTTATATACGACGAGGGATAATTTGTTTCGCTGTTCTTCCCGCCTTCTGCTTTTGTGTTGCACTGTGACGGACGGACCTTGTCCGCGCCTTCTTGTAAATAAATCATGCCTGCCTTCCGAGAGGGAATAAAACGAACTTAAAAATACAAAGTCTCTTCACGGCTTATCGCACCTGTATTCTGCTTCACATAAAATAATGCTTATATATATATATTACAAAATGCAATTTAACTTGCCTTTTATGACCTCTTCAATCTGTTTTGCAATAGAAGTGTTTAAATCACCCAATATATCGAAAACTACTCTCTTTCGTGAATTTTCAAGAGTTGGATCGCACCCTAAATAAACACAAATAATATAGTAAATAAATATATTTCACTGCTTAATAATAATAGACAATTTTAGTAAGTATAATATTTGGTGAAATGATAACCAATTATTTCATCTTCCTGATAAAGATCAGGAACATATTTCATTTGTTAAAATTATTCATGATTATTTTCAAAAATTAGTTAATACATCTGATAACACTTCATGTCACATAATACAAAGAATTATTTTACAGATGAAGAAATTCAAAATTTTAAAAATATAAAAATTATATAAATAAGACAATTAAAATCACATATTTTATGTAATATGAAGTTGAAATTACTTTTATTATTAATGCGCAGTTATACCATGTTAAGCTATTTTCCTAATTAATTAATGAAATTTTAGGCACTCTGTTAAAAAGTCTACGCTATTTCCCAAAATATAGCTTTACGATGAGAGGAAAAATAAAGAACACCATAAAACGTCACTAAGCATTTAAATGCAAATAAAATAAAAGAATATTTTAGGGGGGGGGAGAGAGCATAATACTATAACACTTTAAAGCTCAAGTCCCTAAACAAACTATAATCAGAACCAGAAAACTATGAATACTATATTATTACATAAAACAGGGAATTTCAAAACTGACTATATCCACTTTCCTCCTATGTTTCTAATGAAGGAAAACAATCGAAAATAAATGAACAGTATTTTACTATAACTGAATGGATGAAATCACACAAAAATTATCTAATTCTTAATTTATTAATGACATGAAAAGTTTTTTTGTTGCAATTAAATAGCTGATTAATCTTCACTCTTAAAATAGAACAATGAAAGTATTCGCTAACTTATAAAATATTTAAATAATAAATGCACATAGAGAAAAAACATCAGACTAAAGTCCCATAACCCAAACGGTGAAAATCTGTGTGACTTTAAAGAGAGGAATTTTACATACCATAATCCAAGAGCAGCTTCACAACTTCTAATTTTCCATACATAGCTGCCTCATGTAAAGCTGTACCAATATCAGTCTGAAAGAAATAAAAACTCAGTATTCTTTCTTCTCGTTTAAAGAAACTGTTTACACAAAAAAGTTTTTATATGTAATTTTCTAAAATCGGAAATATCAAACAGGATTTACAAAATTCCAAACTAATGAAATCACACCATTCATTTTACCATGCATCACAGTTACATCTATTTTTTGAGTTTTACTTAGCCAACAAAAATATGAAATATAAATTGATACTTGAATATTAACTATGATCATAAATGACAGTATTGTTTTCATACATACTTTCTGAGCTAATAACTTAGAAGCAATATTTGGTTCTTGTGTGCTGTAATGTTTCAATGTTATCATCTAATATGTGCACTTTAAACATTATCTGATTTATTCTGCAAAATTAAGCAATATAAGCAAGTGGTAACGGGTCATCTTCCAGTTCCACTATAAATTATACGCCAATGTTGCTGCAAGTGAAAGTTTAAAATTAATACAGTTTATGTGAAATATGCGTCCTTGCATGGAGATCTTGATGAAGAAATATACATAAAGCAACCACTATGATATGAAGACGGTATTCAAAGCATTTGTAAGTTTAAAAAAAAGGCATTTGTAGACTAAAACAAGCACTAGGATATTTGGATCAAGAATATAAGAGTTTTCTACATATTTGTAATCTTCAACAAAAGGTTAACAATCTTGATTTGTTTATAAACAGAGACACATAAACCAGCTTACGTAGATAGCAAATCAATAACTAGAAAACAGTAATAGTGCTTAATCTGCGAACACGATTCCAGAGAAGATTCGATTCTTTGTGCGGGCGCCTCGCCTTATGTCTCCTACGGAACGAGATCTCACATGGAATTCTCCAGATCTCGGTTCCTAACAGAGATAGAACAATATCGCATTTTCCAGAACCTTCATCTTTCTCATCTTCGACAAAATTTACCAAAATTGCCGCCAAGATCAGGAATCATTCCTCAGGCATCCATTAAAAATCGCTGTAAATTTATATTTCTTATCGTAAAATTAACATGGAGTGGAAGATGTATAGCAGATTCTTAACAGTACAGATGATGGAAAAGTAGCTATGAAGAAAAAATATAGAAATTCCTAAATTATTTAAAAGAAAAATTTATAGTCAGCAATGAAACAGCAAATTATTTTTTGAAATTGTGTATTCCACATTTAATGATTCTTAATTCTCTTAATATTTCAAATTTTAATCCTGTTTCTATGCATGCAGAAAAATCTGTAGCAGGTATAGAACAATCGGAGAAGACAGTTTAATGTTCAGTTGGTGTACTTTTGCAAGTCTTTGACAAAACATCAAAAGACCATTAGAGTTCTTTCAAAAAAGTAATGTGAAGTATTTGAGTGGAAATTCTAGATGGGGAATTTTGTACAAAGGAGCCTCATGCACATTATTGGAAATACTTAGTGATTCAGACTGCACCGGAGATATTTCAACTAAAAAGAAATCATTAAGCTATATGGTTTTCAGATTGAGTGGAGTTGATATAACCTGAGTATTCCGACGTCAAAAATATATATTGTTGTTCAATCTGAAGCTGAATTTGTTGCAGTTAGTCAAACATCCAACTCTGTAACGTTGTATAGACTCTGTAACGACAAATTTCCCTCATAACTCATTTTTATTTTTTGTAGGTATACAATCAAAATGCATTCTGCTAATTAAAAATCCCTCCGTTTCATAATCGAACAAAAATATAGACATTCGATACAAATCTGTTTGTGAAAAATTTCAAAACGGGGAATTTTAGTATATGTCTAGTATTGTGAAAATAATAAACAATACTGCTCATATATTTGATTGAAGTTCGCTCACAAAAGCTGAGACATATAACTAGCATAGATAGCTATCAATTTGATACTATACAATTTTCTGATTTTATAATAATATTTATGTATCTAAGAATGTATTTAAGCAAAATGTTAAAGATACATTTATATCTAAGTATTAACTGTGATTTTAACAGTCAGTTTTGTTTTGATTCATATTTTCAGATTTGGCAATTCAAAAATCATCTTCTGCTCTTGTGATGTTTAAATGTAGAAATGTAATATTAAAACATATATTTTAATATTAATTTATTATTAATTCTGCTATATTAAGCAGTAAAATAAGCACTGAAATATCAAAATTATTTTTAGACGCATTATTGGGAACTAAATATATTGGTACTTATAATTCAATAACACCACAACCTTTAGAAACAAAAGATAATTAATTAAAATTTACTTATCACTCAGTTTTCTTAACTGTACTCAATTCGTCTCTTGAAATACCTTAATGAATACCACAGTATATGCATTACATCTTACATTATTAAAATTAATACATTATAATTTCAAAAAAATTTAAATATCGTAGTTTAAACAAAATTAGAGAAATTATTCAATCATAGGGTTAGTTGCACTCCCTGGCTCTCTCCGCTTATCAATTCGCAAGAATCAAGCGATATTTTTCACTTCACGCACTCGCCCTATTGTTATGCTTTTCTGCCAATAGTAAAAAAAAAAAAATAATAATAAAAAATAAATAAAAATAGAAATACATTATTTATTAAAAGTAAATTTAAATTATTTCAAATTGTCTCAACAGCTAACATTAATTTTTCATAAATTATTAAAAATAAAATATCATTCTAAGATATTTAAAAATCAGAATTTTTTTTCTTGTTATGATAAGATATTTCCATCATATTTCGGTGTTATTTGTTAATAATCTAATCAATTCAATTACCAAGATAAATCAACTTTGATGAGTCCATCTTATTACATAATCTTTATCATATTATTTTAAATTATATTTGAGAAATAAATCATTCTGAGTGGTCAGCTGTATTTCAAAGTGGCGAAATTAACTGTAATGAAAATTGGCGTATCTCAGTAGTTCAGAAACTCCTGTGTCCCATTATAGGATATCTCTTGTATCCGTTGTGCAAACTACAAAGTATACACCTCTATTTCATCCTTTCTCACTTGATCTTCTTATGAATGATTCTTCAATACTTTCATTTGCCCTAACTTCCCATTTTCGAAGACTGCGATTTTCATCGAAAATGTATGATTTGCACTCATTTTTTCATATTATTCAATACCTATACAAGTATAATCTCAGATTTTTGCGCCGAGACAATCATAAACAATTCAAACATGCGAGCGGTACCCAAATGACGATTAACAAATTCAGCCAGATTTTGCATCTACATAAGCGTCTTTTATAAATATATATGCTAGAGTGAAAACCCAAAATCAGTCAATACCGGAATTAACTAGGTAATTCTAACTGACAGCGCTAGCGGGAACTCGTTTTATTCGTGTTTTGACTGATTTGTTAGACAATATTATTTGTATTTATTCATGTTTTGTGGCCACATGAGGACTTTCGATAACACCAAAACTTCCTCAACTGGTATATAACATTTAATGGTTCACTTGAAGAAACCAACTTTTTTACTCCAATGATTTGAAGAATGTCAAACCTTTATAATCTATGGTACTGAACAGAAGTCTTACTAATGGCAGATTTTGCTTCTTCAACCTCAGATAAAAGAGTGTTGTATCCATGCTATGTTATAACATTAAAGTTACTCTATCTTTTATGTAACAATTGTAATTCTTTAAGAAATCTTTTCTCAATTTTTAGCGCAAAAAGCATGAACATTTTCTTAACTCCTCGTAAATAAATCAACTAGCCCATGCACATTTCAGCAAGAATAAAACTAAACGACTGCACTTGCTTTGAAAATTTCACAAGCAACAATTCGTACGGTTTTAACTGGTAAAAAAGCAGCAATAACTAGAGAAAAGCGGTTCTCCCTAGCACTGTCAGTGATAATGCGTTTTACCTACTTAATACGCGTTTTGACTGATTTCAGGTTTTTATTGTCACATATATACAATTTAAAAATTTACTACAAGGTTAGAGAACTTCTAGAAATTTCGTGAATTCTGCATGACCAACCCTTCCCATAATTAAAGTTTAAATCTTAAAGATTAAAATAAGATAGATTATAGCAATACAGGTAACATTATTCGTCACATCAAAAAACTCAGAGCCTTTAATTTTATCAACAAATGATTATTTTCCATTTAAAAAAGGACTGTTAATTCAAAAGCTACATTTAAAATTCATGTTTAGTTTCTATTATTATAAAAGGCAAGTTAAACAAAAAAAATTCACAAAGTTTTGTGATATATATTAATTAAACAAGGCTGATATCATTAACGATTAAAATTCATTCCTTCGATTTTTTGTTTTACTACTTTAGGTTCTTTCATCTTGCTCATCGTTAAATTTTTTTCAGGTTCCTTTTTCTTACTTCAATAAATAATTTGGAGTAATTCGTTCACTTCCATTTCTTCATTCGCCCAAAGCTTCATCTGAACTTAGTATTTAAAGTTATAAAATACTTTCCATATCAGGTAATGGTCATTCATTAAAGATTCAAGTGCCAACTAACCAGAGCATCATTTTCTTCCGTAAGCAGAATATTTCATTCCAGATCTATAATAATACCGAGGTTAGTGAAATGGTGACAACTGTTGCTAATAGTTGGAGATTTATGCAGCGAATATTGAAAAACATTAAAAGCATTTATTTATACAGCAACAAACAAACACACACACACACGAAGACATTAAAGTAAATTGGTTAAAAAAACACGAAGGAAGATTAGGAGCCGCATAAAAAGGCATTCTCAAACATGAAGAAAACTTGATACCAACGTCTAGCATCTCATGTATGCGCAGCTTAGACAGCTTACAAAACGTCATATTCTAAGGATTAAGGAGGTTAATGAAGGGAAAATGGGCATTGATATAATTACGCTTAGAGATGCAAATAGATCAAATAGCTACAACCCCAAAATAAAAGCAAATAATATCAGGATTAGCAAACTTTTACAATACCAAACAATCGTTTATTAAAATGGAATAGTAATTGTTAAACAGGACTAGGATAACATTAAATCATGACAGGATTCGCAAAATTTCCCACACAAGCTAAAGATACCAGTTATTTCATTTCAATCCCATTTTATATTTAAATATAATTTGAGTTAAAATTAGTAAGTTTAGTATTCAAATAAATAAGACTGGGACTGATAATAAAACACCAAGGGATTCGCAAAATTTGTCAAACTGCATGCACTTGCTATACAATTCCAAAACAAATCTGCCCAGACATACTGAAAGCTTACCAGAAACTTTCTTTAACTGCTCATATGTACAAAAATACCGATACCTATAATGAATGATAATAAGTTTATGTTATACAGCTATGTTAATTCCTTATAAAATTGTACAAGTTATAAGAACAACATTGCCATATAAATTAATAAAACTCAATATTTCACAAAAAACCGAAGAAAAAAATAAGTGTCTCAATAATACTCCCTTGACTATCATATAAAAAACATACATTATGAGGAAATTCCAATTTTCAGTGCTTTATTAAGAATTATTCATGCATTTATATTCATAATTTTTTTAAAAATTTGTGACAAATATTTAAAATGAATATAGTAAGTTAGAACGTTCGATTAGGCTACGAATAGCAATTTACTTTAATGCTGTCAGAGTGAGAGATAAATAAAGAAAACTTTTGCTATACTTTATTACAGAAATTTTTCAAACAATCCTTATTTTTTTTTTCATGATATTCTTGTTACATTAGTAATCTTAAATTATTCGCTTTGTTACAATCAAATTACGTAAGATAGATTTTTAGTAAAAAAAAAAAATTAAATGATTTTCTCCTATTCTATGGCAACTTTAAAATTTATAAAATATATAACTTCTACCATTATTTTTTGGAAGGGGGGAATGGGGAGAACTTCGTAAAACTGAGCTTTTGTAAATCCAAGATAAGGCAAATAACGAGAAAATTTTAATTTTATATTGCAAGAAATTAGAAAATAAAAAATATTGAATGACTATTTGCTTAAAGAAACTAATTTTACATTTAAGATTTCCCCAACTCCTTTTGAAACTAAATTCTATAGATGTAAATCCTTCCCAGAGGAAAAAAAAATCATTATATTAAATTTAAAACAATTTTCTGAAATCAAACACGCCAAAAAAGATCATTTGCATCTTCATAGGAGTTTTTACAGAATGTTAATTAACTACAAGATCTTTACTTTCCCGAGGGAACGGGGGCGGGGAAGATTAAGCATATACAAAATGATACACAAATTGACATTTTGACTTATTTTACAAAATACTCACATGTTAGAATGCATCAATTCAGAAATAAATAGTCCAAAAACAATAGAATATGAAATATTTCAAATTAACAACTGGCATCCATATAGCATTCGTATAGTCTAAAGACTGCTACAACAGTTACATGGTCAATTACACGGTCGACGTCTATAACAATGGGGCCCTGTTTTAGGTTTTAAAAAATTCTTCTTTCCTCCGAAAAGTAATTTGAATAGACAAAATGTTATTTTAATCGGGATAAAATATATAATCTTCAAAATTATCATTTTTGAACGGTAAAATTCATTCTTTGCACAAGAGATTCACGATCGGTGGCAATTTTCTATAAGTGTATGGTGTGGCTTTTTAAAAACTCTTTGATTGGTTCCATTTTATAAAACAGTGTACTAAATGGTGATTGATATTACCAACTAGTTTTGATTGACATATATTTGAACTAAAAGATGAATTTGTTTCGGCAGTGCACGCTATATAGACAGACTAATTCAAAAAGTCCAACTTTAAGTCACAAGAGATGAACTCTTGTCGTATATGAGCAAGTATTGATCAAAGAAGGCAATTTTGTATAGGTGTCGATGATGCACGTTTTAATTTACTTTAATTTTTATGCACTTCAATCAATGCTTATCTGATCATTTTTTAAAAATTTAATGGAAATTCACATATATGTTATTATTTTCTGATACTGCCCTTTTAATAATCTTTCATGAAATGTATGTTATCCCTGATATTTGCATAGAAAATATAGCTCAACCCATACGTTCAGAGGTATAAAAAATTATATAAGTCAATATATCTTAGGAAGTTTTACTGATCGAAACAAAAAAACTTTGTATCTTTATATATGAGTACAAGAAAAACATTTTACTCATTGATGCTTTTTCACCAGGGAGATGCTAAAAAATTTTAATTTTTCTATTATCTCTCTCTACAGAAACTAAAATATTTTTATACATTTGGGTGCTTTATCTCATGAAAATATACAATTGGTAGTATATATTTAATTGTAATAGTTAAAGAAATAAACGCTTGCTGCACTTTTTGGGGGTACTTGTATACTACAAATTATTAAATGGTTAATTGTATAAATACACTGGTGTGCAAAACTTAAGCAAAAGGTATGTTTTTTGCCATAACTTCACGAGAAATCATCTGAGAGACATGAAATTCAGAAATAAGATACAGCATTTTGTTCTGAAAGAATGGATGAAACCGTATCTCAACCTCTCTCCAAATCAACTGGCGTTGGGAATCGCTTGTAACATCACGGAAAGAGACCGTTTCGGTGGTCTTGGAGTTGTCGTCTGGGGAGGCATTATGATGAACGGGCGGACTGAGCTCCACATTTTCGACAGAGGTTCTGTAACTGGAGATCGCTATTGTCATGTGGTGATCCTTCCCCATGTGCGTCTGTTCCGAGGTGCCATTGGATCAGACTTCGTTTTTATGGATGACAATGCACGGCCACACAGGACTCATGCTGTTGAGGAGCTCCTGGAAAGTGAAGATATCACTCGAATGGATTGGCCGGCGTGCTCCCCTGATTTAAATCCGATAGAACATGTGTGGGATGCTTTGGGGAGACGCCTTGCGGCACGATTACATCCTCCAGGGAACACCTGACGACTTAAACAAATGCTGATCGAGGAATGGGCACTCTTACCTCAAGAACAGTTGGACAATCTGGTGCTGAGTATGGGGAGACGGTGCGAAGCAACCATTGCAGTAAGGGGAGGGCATATCCCATACTAAGGAACATCTGCTTGCCGTTCTTCCTCTTGGACAGAGAATCATGTGTAACGATACTATGAGTTCAATAAAGCCTTTTTTTTGTTTGATTCCATACTGTATGCATTGTATTCATTTCTGCGCAACTATGCTTTCGTCATTCTTTCAGAACAAAATGCTGTATCTCATTTCTGAATTTCATGTCTCTCATATGATTTCTCGTGAAGTTATGGCAAAAAACATACCTGTTGCTTAAGTTTTGCACACCAGTGTATAATTTGTAATCTGCGACGAAGATTGTTAGTAAAAAGTTTTTAAAAATTGCATTTTAATACAGTCTTTATAGTGCAAAAAAGTCAATTAATATAATATTTCTGTTCACACTTCTACCTGTTGAAAAAAACTAAAAAGCAAATTTATTGCCTTAGATCACTTATTCATACCTGACACTCAAGTTTGAACAAATCTTTCATTTTGGATATAACGTACATAATCATAGGTTATTAAATGGACGGAATCAGAAAATAACAATGCGTTTATTAATTCGTATTAAATTTCAAAAAAAAGTCAAGTAATATATGAAGTGTTTACAAAACTTGTTCAAAATCAACATCTTACCGATAGAGAGCTACATTCTTATAACAATGCTTGCATATATTTGCATGTACAATACGATACCGATACAGAGCTGCATTTTTATAACAATACTTGCTTATATGTGCATTTACAATACTATAACATACAGCATAAATTGTCATTTCAAAACATGATGTTCAAGTATCAATAATAATTCATGTTATTGAAACACGACAAATTTTAAGAAAACTTAATATCGCGCACATAACTGCGAGCAAAGAATTTTATTTTTCTTGTCCGAATTTATAAAATTTCTCAGAGATACTTTAAATGCTCTATTCCTCAAGTTTCTTTTTCCTATTTTTATCACATTGAAATTACAAATTTCAAACAACTAAATTAAACATCAGTATGTGTGATTAGCAGATTTCTTTAAGTCATGATGACAGCACATTTGCTTATAACCATTTCCATGCACTGAATAAATCTGCTTCTCTAAAATATATGTTTCCATCTAAATTAAAATAAAGCCTCTTTATATTTAGAAATAAGCATATCTTTGAAAATTTTACAGATAAGATAGAGGAGCGAAATTTTGTAAGTGCATAGAATAAGAGACATTTTATTAATTGACATTTTTGCAATATGAGGGCCATATAAAAATTAATTTTTAAAAAAGTTTTATTATCAACATCCACAAAAGCCAAAATATTTTCATACAATTACCCACCTTATTTAATGAAACTTGCTGATTTAAAGAATACATCTAACTGCAATATTTAGGGAAATATCACTTTTGGGATACCTTGTAAATTAGTGGGAACATATAATTTAAGCTACAAGAAATTATGTGTCTGAATAAAATTGCACGAAATTAATTGGTGACTATTTTCACTATTAACAGTGGCATGAACCTTTTTGGATATCTAATAGTTGATTATGATTTAATACATCTCACAACGTCTCCTTAAATACTTAGAATTTTTATGTATCTTGTATTCGTTCACACTTATCTAGCTATATTTTTATTAAACATATTAAAAATTATTTGTAACCTTTTATTAAATAAATCTGGAAACACTATTTTATCAATCATAAACTTATCAATGCAGTCTTCTTATTAGTCTACCATTTAGATTTTTTTTAAAAATCTGTTCCCACTGAAAAGTAATATAATTTTTTCACAGCTATTTTTTCATCGATCTGAAAGTTTTTTAAAAAAATGTCTTTTTTTAAACATAATCTAATCTCATTTTTTTAAAAATTCATGTAGCCACGCGAAGAAGAAAATCAACATACAAAAATTTTCCATTAATTGCTTTTATAAATAAGAACATCGATGAAAACAGACATTTTTATACTGTCTTCTCGAAACAATTAATTGTACATAATTAAAAGGATAAAAAAATTACCATGTAATTAACGTCAAATCCCGAATCCAGAAGAAGTTTAACAACATGCTTGTGTCCATTTTTTGAAGCCAAATGTAAAGGTGAATGACACCTGACTATGTCATTTAGCAAACCCGGATGAGAATTCAGTAGACACTCAACAGTTTCTAGACGTCCGTACTGGGAAGCTAAATCCAAAGGTGATTCGTTTCTAACATTCCTAACAGAAGGATAACATTTGTTCTGAAAGAAAAACAATCTATATTTGTCATGAAGATAAAGTAATTCTGAATAATAAAAGAAACAGAAACTCAAAATAATTAAATTCATGGTATGCTTTAATTTTACTACAATAACACCAAATTTTTGAAAGATAAATATATTTTTTCACTTTTTTTATTGTTGTTCATAAAGATTTTGCGAATTTGAGATTAAAATAAGCAGAATTTCATTCCACCTAATTTTAATTATAAAACGAGGATTATAATTATAATGAAAATTAGCATCCCTTTACTTTCAGCTATACAGTAGTATCATTAAACAAAAATTTTTCCAAGAAATTTTGAAATTTCACAATCTTAGAAAGCATGTATGAAATTCACAGTAAAATAATTTATTACAAATATTTTTATAACCTAAAATTATGTTTCTAGCAATATAAATGGTATTTTTATGCAGAATACAAGTGATATAATTTCTTTATGAGTTGCAATATAGGTCATAGTCGTTTTTCAAAACAAAACCCGTTAATATACAATTTTTTAAAAAAACACTGTAAGATGATATATTTAAGTCCTAATCACATTTATTTCAGTGAATCATTGCAATAAAAATATAAAAATTAAAGATTTTTGATGGAATAAATTAATAGAAATCATTGCACACGATTTTTTTTCTTTTCTTTCAATGACAAATAACAATAATAATTACTTAATTTTAACTCCCTAGATTTATCAATGCATGGCTTTTGAAAAATGAGAAAGGCGACTCTTAATATTTCCTATTTCAGGATTAATCAATTTGATATTAATTATATTCAAATCACATAACGCTTAATCAGATAACGCTTAATCAGAAAATGAAAAAAAAATTATAGATGAGACACGTTTGTCAAACAATATCTCATGTGACAATGTATCAGAATATCTTTTTAAATAATTCAAAAATAATTTTAACCCTCAATAAAGAATGTTCATGCCTAAAAAACATATCAAACAATAATCATTCTTCAACAAGAAAATGTTAAAAATATAAATCTAATCAATGGTGAAGTGACTTGGTGGCAAGGGAACCACAGATGGCCCAGGTAGAATTCTTAAAGTAATTACATTAATGCGTTTTTATGTCAACTTTTAAATGAAATATGATAAAAGGAGAAAAAATAATGTATTCTCGAGGAACTTGTTACACTAATTATAATTGGGGCAAAAAAGAAAAAATCTTATGTCCGAAACTCTTTTTACACTTGTAACATTAATGAATCTGAAATAAGACTTGCTTTGTTGAACCTGAGGAGATCTGGAGCATTATTCTTCAATGTTTAATAACTATTGCATTTTTTGATATTATTGTATTCTGTATTTTTAAGCATATTTTATTTTTAAAATTGAAAATATGGAATTAATAACATGAGTTATTGAGCTCAGTAGAATTTATTGGGGGAAAAAACTGATAAGAAAATAATATACAAACCTCAAGTAAAAGTTTTACTATTTCAGTATGCCCATATTGAGCAGCAGAATGAAGAGCACTTTCATGGTCAAAATTCTAGAAAGATGAAGATATAAATTCATTAAAATTGCCATCGACAATAAGCTATTTATAGTCATAAAAAAGTATTACAGAACACACAAAAACTGAAATATTTAAGAAATAATTGCAGGAATAACGGCTTGATAAAATTTGTTTAACGGATGAGCGATTGTGTAATCTTTTATTTTATTTTATGAAAGGTTGTTATTTGAGAAACGAAACTTTCATGATATAAAGGTTTCATTTCTCAAATTGGCTGGATTTCAATTTCAATTAAATTGACATATTTTATACAGCCATTTAAATTTTGTGAAGGTTATTACTTTGAGAAGGAACAGATGTATGATCGCAAATAATTGTTTAAAACTTATTCACAAAATAAATCTGAAGGGTAAAATTTCTATACATTTTTTACCTCGCAGTCATATGCAACATACCCAAATCGCCAAAAGCGTTGCTAAAAATACGAATCCCATCTATAGTTGTTTTGAGAGAGTCAATGCACATAAGTAGTATTAGAAATATAAAGGAAATACTCAAAAATAAATTCTTCCATGCAGTACCATAGAAACACATAACTCTCAATTCTTTTTTAAGAAATTCAAATTCATTTTAGTACAAAAATTAAATATTAAAACTTGCCATATGATTTACACTTGGAAAAGAAGGCCCATGAGTCAAAAGCAGTTCAACAATATCCGTATTCCCTGACCATGCAGCTAGATGTAGAGGTGTACATCCTTTGTGATCAACAATATTAGCTGAAGCTTCATGTGTCAACAGCAATGCAACAATTTCTCTGAAAAATTAAAAAAAATTTAAGCAACAGCAACAAGTAAAAAAAATCTTAAATGGTTTTCAAATCCTCCAGTTTTCAAATATTTTACAATAAAAATATAAGAAATAAAGATAAAACACCATCTATCAAAAATGGATGGCGAGATGGTGTTTTATTAAATATTAGATAGATTTAAATCACATTCACAGAATAAAGATCTATGAATTAAAAGGATAAAAACTTCAGCATTTTATTCTTGATTAGAAGAGGTTAATGCAGTTGGTGAGTAAAGAAATTATTCTCAAAACATTTGCCAACGAAAAGTAAGGGGTTAACCAAGTTTTAAGAAATGGAGAAAAGATTCTGGCGTCATTAAATATTTTTGGTACTTTATTTTTTAGGCAATGATTTTTAGTCATTAAAAATCATTAAAATACACCAATCAATCGAAGGTAGCTCATCAGTAAGTGGAAACCTCCTTTTAGAGTGGTGATATTCGGAAACATTTCATTTTCACTGCTGCATAAATTTTATGCGCAAATATTGTTGAGGCCAAAATGATATCTCTAATATCATAGTAATATTCATCGTCGAAGATCACAATGATATTATACAATATAAGCCAGAATAATTATACTATTTTGCATCATCCAGATAGAAAAATTTTAAGAATTACAGCATTTAAAAAAAATTTTAATGGAATAGTGTCCGGAACCTATACAATTGACAGAATGCGAGTTAGAGTAATATAGGAATCAGGGACTGACTAAACTGGCGAACATGATTCCTAGAAAAGAATAATCCTTTATGGGTTATGATGATAATTCCAAATTGATTAAGATGCAATGCAGTGCGGATCTTCCTGAGTAACTGTAATTAGAATTAATATCTGCCACTAATTGGATAACCTGAAGTATTATAAATATCCCATAAATTAAATATCAAATATAAAACCTCAGATATTATATACATAATATAATATTATTAATTATAAATATTATATACTCGACTGTACGCTGACGCTCGAATCCTCTTTTTCCTCATATTATTTAGAAAGCATCATTTATTCTCAAGCGTTAAATGTATTTTTAATTCTCATTCATAAGACTGCCTTTGGAAAAGCGGGAAATAATGTTGAACAATCTCTTTAACTCTTTAAACTCAACATTACGGATCTAAAATAATACAAAATAAAATTGCATAAAAAATATGAATTTTTCAAAGAGATAAATTATAAAAAGAGATAAAAAAATATAAATAGGAAAAAAAAACTTACTTATGACCATTTAAACAAGCATGATGCAAAGGTGTATACCCATTATTATCTTGGATATTTGGTCCTGGTCCACGCCTTAAGCTAAAGGGAAAAAATGGAGGGAAATGCATATTAAGAATCGCAATAAAAACAATTAAGTGCAAATAATAATAATACATTAACTTTTGAACTGTTTTATCTAATGATTAAAATCACAGATACATATAAGAACTTTCTGCGTTAAATGACTTCTATATGAAGCCCCTTTTAATTCGTGATTAAAAAAAGTTTTCAAATAAATAATATATGTATATTTTTTTAAATTTCAATAGTTGATCTCCAAAAAGATTTATGCATTTCATAAAACTTTTACAATGTCGTATTAATGATTTTAGATCTTATTAATGAACGAGCTGCAAAGCATTAAACATCATTTAAAAAATATTTGCATTGCAATAACTCATACAGGAATAACACCTCTTTGTCACAGTTATTACTGCAAAATAAAATGTGATGACTAGTAATTCCTAGACGAGTTTTTGAAATCCCCGATGAAATTATACTCACAGTTTCAGAAACACGAGAGGAGATGTGAAGATACGAAAATACGATACAGAAAAAGTACAATTCCAAAAAGCCTCTTTGAATCCCCCCCTCCCCCCCAGGTTTTGAGAAAGCAGTCAGTCTCCCATTTCTACATTTGCAGAATGAGCTAATATTTATATTAAGAACTAGCAAATAGCGACCGGCAAGATTGAATCTGAATTTATAATGCTTATGGATATTTCTTCGGACCTTACAATACTGAATAACTAGAGCATTTATATTAGAAGGACGTAACTTTGCCAACATCCACAAGAAAAGATTCCAAGGAACTTCATTGGTAAAGATTATTATGGAATCGAAATAATAATCTGTTCACGTCTTCTTTTAGACCTCTATTTTTAGCATTAAGTTCTAATAATGTAATCAGTTATACAATCGATTAATTTCTTATTATATATATTTCAAACAGTGTACAAAGAAAAAATATCTTACATGAGTAATTATTTCAGTACGCCAGGTTCTACAATTTCCGGATATTAAAAAAATTAAAATTTAATTCTATAATTTCCGGATATTAAAATTTAAAATCTTAAAAAGAAATTTTATTAATAGTTTATACTTTATAACTATCAAAAGTTTATGCCATAATGTAACTTTTATATGATTTGAAATGGAAAATAATACTTAAAAAATAATTTTTTAACAGTGTGGTATTATATTTTTTGACAAAAATGCATTACTACTGCAAGGAATCAAATGCAGCACTCATATTTAAAACTAAAAAGCTCCGAAAATTATAATTTCAATTTTTTTTATTCCAGTCCAATTTTCTTTATAAAAAATAATTATGAAATAAACGGAAATGCAGTGAAGCGAATTGAATGGAGTGTGACCCTGAACCTTTACCTCAGATTTGTTTTCCCCCTAATCGGCATTTTAGTTAAAACGCATCACTAAATTTTAGAATAATAATTGAATGCAATATTTATAAAAGGACGTCGCGACATTTTACTATGATTTTGTCGAAGATTTCATTTACTGAAGAGAGACGTATCTTGCTAACTTTGTAAAACTATGTTTTAGTAGAGTTTTCAGATGAATTTGATTCATATGAATGCTAAACTCGCATTTATCAAAAACGACATAGATTCAATAAATTTCGCAAAAATAGTTTTTAAAATCCATTTTTATTAGTGCACTAAAAAGTATATTTTTTATATTAATTATAATTGACTTGTTATTCTTTTATTATTGTAAATATTATGGAAGCTTGGAATCAATTTTCTCAAGTTCACCACTAGATGGCATCGGATGTAGGTAATCAAAATTTGACTGAATTATTTGATTAACTTAAAATTAAATGGAAATATTAAAATTGTAAATTTTTAATGAGAACACACAAGAATATAAAATTTCAAAACATTAGCGCATCAGGAAATGAGTAAAATAACGATTACAAAATTCTATCTTTAAAAAATGGGCCAGGTGAAACTAAGTAAAAGTTTATAATAATGAATATAAAAAAAAGTTTTTAAAAAATTGTTTTTTATCGGTAAACGGAAAACTAATTTTTCTTCAAAAATCTGAAGGTCAAAACAAAAATTGCAAAGGTGAGAGTCACAACGAGAAATACTTTAAGTAACTTGGAATTGTAACCTCACTTATAATATATCTACAGAGTGATATAACGAATGTTTAAGAATCTTTTGTTATGATAATCATTGAGACATAATATCTTTAATCTATTGTTTTTTGTTTTTTTTTGCACCTCGCGCTTTTTAATTATTTATCGATATATTAAAATATATCGATAAAAAGCATTTCCTTCGTTTTAGTTAAATACTCAAACCTTATCCGGAAATCGAACCGGGTTACTCTGGTGTTACAACTCGCAATCAATCTTACCAAATGACGTGCTCTCTTGAAGTTTACATCTAAATTCTAAACAATTATATAAAATTTCCTCTTGAAGAAAATTACTATCTATTAATATTCTTCATTTCTAGAAATAAATATTGTAATTCGTATATAATGTATACATTTAATATTCCATTAAAATATTAAATACTATAGTTTGCATCAGTAATATTCTTATTACTAAAAATAAATATTTTAATTATCGTCTTCTTGTAGTTTTATTTATTTCTAATTATGAATTAATTTTATTTATTTCTAATTATTAATATACAGATTACTGTATGTAAAAAATTTGAAAGCTAAAACAAAATCGTAAAATTGTTAGGATTCTGATAGAAACACAATAAGTAAATTGGAATTTTAATAACATTTATAATATATTTTAATTTTTAATTAATGTCCAATCATTTCTTTCTTATGATTTACGTTTTGTTCAAAATTTCCTTATAATAATGCACGATTTCTGGCAAATATAATTATTTCCTACTTTTTATAACTCTGATAAAAAGCGTTTAAAAACTTTATTTTTACTATTTTCTAATTTTAATCTTTAACAAATTCATAATTATAAACATCGTAGAATTTAAAAATTAATATTACTTAAATTTATTATTATATGGAGTCATCAATATGCATTAGTATTTAGTTAAAATAATATATTCATTGGTAATTAAGTGTACTATTAAAATAATATATCATCCCCGGGAACAAATAGCTGAACAGTGAACATGACCTATCATAACAATAAAACATTTCAAGGGGGAAAAAAAAGCGTTTTTAAGCAGTTTTTTCTGTTATCGATAAGTAAATAAATAAACCTGAAGTGAACTGGCCCCATTGCAAATCGACCCCTTACACTTAGAATATGGCTTCCTAGGACGTGAATATCAGCTTGAAATTTTTCTAGATTTCAACTACACGAAATTAATATTACAGCAGGGTGAACCTTGTCGGACGGGGACAAAATAAATATCTTCACAGATAGTTTGTCTTCTGTACGAATATTAAAAATGTTGCAATCAAATTCACATTTATATTTGATGTAGATATTATATATGAATTTTTGAATGATGTTTTGTAAGTCAGAAATGCGTCGGAGGACATTTTCAAAACATTAGGAATAGAGCTGACAGATCAATTTCATGAGATTGTATCCAATTATGGTTAAATATTAAAAATTCTAATACCTTATTCTTATACAGAGTGTTTCTAAATTCATGGGCCAGATTTTAAGGAAAGGCAAAATACATATAAAGAAGCATTTTTGTACAGCAGTATGTGGTCGAAAAAGAAAAGTGTAGATGGAAAAAACAAGAAATGCAGAGAAGATGAAAATAATAATAATGAAAAAAAAAGCGCTTCCTTTACATAATATTTATAGAGCAGACAACATTCAAGTTTAGTGATATAGCTTTAAAAAAACGAATTTTAGGAAAGAAAAATGCAAAATATTGAATAAATGTGGTTTATTTAGTTTGCGTTTCAAATCGTCTGCGAAACAATTTTATTGAGTCTGAATGGCGAGTTTCAAACGATTCTTTGCTGTTAGAGAATAATATTCTGCGTGATGGTACAATTTACGCTCACTGTGAAAGCAGACATGCATCCTATGTACAAGATTGCAAAGCAATGGAAGAGAGGCGTTTAGACTTTACCATAAACGATTCCTAAATAGGACAATGCCGAATCACAAAATCGTCAGTTTTGCAAGCGCGGTTTATTTCATGTCAAGAGACCGAATGCGGATTGTTTTGGCATGTAAGAACTCTAGAAATGAAAGAACGTAGTCGGAATGAATTTGAAGATAATCTAAGCACTAGTACAAGATCGACAGCAGGAAGTGCGGGTGTGAGTAAACACACTGTATGGAACCCTAAGCATTTCTTGTTTTTCCTCCCAACACTTTCCATTTCCGACTTCATATTGCCATACAAAGAATAAAAATGGTTGTTTATATATATTTTACCTACACTTAAAAGTTTGGCCCGTGAATTCAGAGACACCTTGTATATAAAATATTTCTAAACGTCATATTTGTCGGAAATTTAATGAATTTTGAATGCATTCTTCCCCATATATTTGAGAAACTCTATGCCCAATGATTCTAATAACCTTTTAAAAAATTAACAAAGATTTAACTATCCCAATAAATCATAAAAGATCTCTCCATATTTATTTAGATTCAAATTGTTTAATAATTCCACTTATGCTTGGCACACTTTCTCTGTAATGCCAACAACCATGCTTGCTTTTCATCTACCGCTCAATTTCATTTTCCGATTGCGTGGATCTTAATAAAAACTTAGTTATCAAAAGAGAGAGAGACCAACGGTATAAATAAATTTATATGTACATATATAACAACTGAATCAATTAGCTTTCTAAAAAACTTTTTATGGCATACTATCAGTTTTTGAATTTGTGATTATTTCTTTTCAAACGGTTATTTTGTGTTTATTGTGCAATTTAATATTTGTTCGTTCGTTCGTTAATTGTTTATATATTAGTATATTGTGATAATTCATTGTATTGAGGGTTTTTATTTTTTAAATTCGTGTATGTAGTTGACTGCATAGAATACATTTCCGTATTCTTAATAATTAATATTTGGCTAGGAAATATTTTAAAAAAATCTTAAACAAATTCGTTCAGGGTTTAATTAAAAGTTCTCAAAATAAAAGTATGCTACACAACCACCAAAAGTATACTTTAGTCTCAGTTATAAAAATAATTATTATACCTTTTTTTTTTCTTTGCTTCGCACAATACATATAGTACGTGCATACTGTAATTAGTAATACATATAATAGATTTTTCAGATTAGGAATGGATTAGATTCATTTCAACTTTTTTTTACTTATTTTTCATATTTATCTACTAGTTGATATTCTGAAAACAAACACATGTCACAAGCGTTCACATAAACTTTTCTTATTCATTCGTATTAGCACACAAATTTTTAAGAACTTATAGCATGACAAATGACACATTAGATCAGTTGCTGTTAGATATGTGCTGTACGCATAGTGTGAAAAAAATAAAAATATATGAAATAATAGCACTGGATAGAATATCAACGCAGAAACAATAAATGTTTTTTTTTAATATATACAATATTTTAATGTGAAAAACACTACCATACAGGATGATTCCAAATACATGCTACAGACTTCGAGGGGAGGGAGAGAGCAAGGATACGAATAATATTCACATAAGTCGCAATCCTATTCTTTAGTCGTAAATATAGGGCGTCTCAATTCAACTGAAACAAGATGTCTTGTTTCTAACTTCTATACTAGCGAGGTTATTTTAATGAAATTTTCAACAGTGGGACATTTATTCAAAACAATCATTTATTGCACAGAAATGTATTGTCACAAGTAACGTAAATAAGAGATGGAATGAAAGACAAAGCGTTTCCTGACGGCGTCACTGACAAGTACAGTGTTTATAAAAACTGTTCAAATTGCACCCACTAACAGTGATTCATATTTGACAGCGTCGGTTAAGCGACTGGCATACATTGTCTAGATGCTAGGTATTTCACGCGTGCGACAACTACTGATATTTTGGGGACAACTGAAGCCTCCTAAATCCTTCAGATGTTCCCAGACAAAGTACTCGATGCATCCGGAGATTGGGGTGGTGCAGGGACCACGCTATTGTTGAAAATTTCATTAAAATATCCTCACTAGTGTAGCAGTTAGAAACAAAACATCTAGTTTCAGTTACACTCCGTATTTATGACTGAAGAAATGGATTGCGACCTATGTGAATATTATTCGCATTCTTGTTCTCTGTACTATGTATTTGGAATTGAATATTGCAGAAATTATATTTATATCTTTGGGCTTCAATTCACGCAAATTCAAAATTCTATCTATGTATTATTAAAACTGAATGATAGCATTGTAAGTATGAGTTGTAGTATTATCTCTTGGTAACCACAGAGCGCCAGTGAACAGAGCTGCTTAAAATATCTGCTCTACAAATAATATAATCATAGCTATTTTCTGGCAGACTATTATGATGCTAATGATAAACAATCATAATCGACATTATATTCATCATTCATAATCTTACATGGAAATTTACAATAAATGAAAAAATATGTCCCGAAATATTTTTTTTAATATCTCACAAGTAACTTTTTTTAAAAGTTACATAATAACTACATAAATTTTCGAACTGTACATATTAAACTTGCATCATCAAAATAAAAAAAAAATCTATAACTTTCAGGCATTAAGTTGGAGAACTAACTAATCAGGTTTCACAGATTCATACTACAGGTTACCAAAATAAATAAAATAAAAGACATCAAGAAAATTGTGCCCCAGTCCTTCAATTTTGTAAGAAATATAAAGTTCGGGGAATATAACGGTATCAAGAAACTCTTCTGATGTTGACTTGATAAATTTTTAGAGAAAAGAATTCAAAACTGTGTTGATGTTTTCATTTTATGCATTCTAAACGATTTTAAGAAAACTAGTTCAGAGCTTGAAACTTTCCAAAAAGTTTGCTATTCCAGTAAACAGAAACAATTGTTTAATTATACTAGTAAAATCAATGGTAGAATCTGATTCTAGAAATTTCTATAAGAATTAGAATATTTAAATGTAAAGTAACAGATGCATCTGAATTTAAATGAAAGATGTGGATATTTTATAAGCAGCATTTAAATTACGAAACGCTTTTTCTTCTGCTTACAAAATTTTTCCTTTCATTTATATCATTTCTATCTTTACTATATTGTGATAGAAATGTATTTCAAGATAGTTTTTTCGTTTAATTTCAAAAAAACATCATCAAAACGATGCTGTTCTTTTCATCAAAAGACGTAATGGACAAACCTGACATTCGCAATATTGTAAAAACAAAATGTCTCAGTTAAAGCTTAGTACAGTAAAGGCATAAGCTAAAATTTCGTTTTTGTTTCCTTTTTTTTTCTTTTTCTTTCTGCTTAAAAGAATATTGTTACTTATAAAAGATTTATTTTTTTAATCAATGTTTTTGCATTTACTCTCATTCATAATTATATATGAATTGCAGTTTTTAACATTTGACTATGCAATTTTTAACATTTTTGATACTTGTAATTTTGAAAATTGAGACACTCATTACGCCTTTGAAAACAGGTCTTTTTCCGTTTTGCTACTATGCATTTTTTGACATCTTTTCTTCATTGAAAAAGTTTGAAATTTTTGAAGAAAGAATTCACTTTAAGGATATCTTAGCTCTCGATTAGCTTGATTTTTTTTCTTATTTGGATTTATAAATTTGAAAAATTGGCACTATAAATTTTCTCGATATACAACAAAGAAATTAAAATCATAACCACAGATGAAAAGAGATAGTGGTTAAAATAATTTATAATTTGAATAAAGAAATTCTGCATTAAAATTGCTTTTGAAACAAACTGCTGGCATAAGAAAAATATTTTAATTCGAATTGAAAAGGAAATAAGGAACAGAATAATAGAATTTTGAAAATAAAAGAAAATTCGAAAAACGAATTTTTTTTCGTCGCATTTTTATGGTATCTTTATACCTTACAAAGGACAATTTGCCAACAGAACAAAAGGGTTGATATTTATGGACGATATACACGAATATAACTGTAACACATGTAAAAAAAAATCCTTTTTTCATACGAGCCTTTCAAAATATCATAATTACTTCAAAGTTTAATCATCTGTCGTCAACTCAGGACTTCTTAAAAATGTCGAATCAGCAACTCTTGCAAAATCGCATTCCTCATTTATAAATTATATATCTCCCTCCATCGATTTTAAAATTAAATTAAGAACTTTAATAAAAAGCATTTATTTTCTTCCCCATCGAATTTATACTCATACTTCTAATTGTAAAGTTTAATCAAATAAGGTACACAAGTACAAAAAAAAAAAAAAAAAGACTGGTTTTTGTAGAGACTGAAGATAAAGTTACAACAATTAAATTTCTACACAGTCCCCAAAGCAAAAAATCCTCGATGAGTAGAACACTTTTCTTATACTCATGTATAAGCACACAAAGCTGCTTAAATGTGTTGAAACATTAAAATGCAAATTTACTGAGTAAGATCATTTTTTCATACCTCGTACTGGTCTTCAAGGAAGAGTTTCGTAATCTTTTTCAGAAATAATAAACATACCACAAAAAGTTATTAAAAGGTTGGAGTCATAATGCATTTATTAACTTTCATTAAATTTTGAAAAATAGGCAAAATAAACATTAAATGAAATACTTATAAACTTGTTCATTTAATATTTGTGGCGTAAAGACAGGTTTTTTGAATTCTAAAGATCTGTTGCGTCTACAGGAGACGCGTTCAACAAAGACGAACGTAAGAAATGCCATAAATAAAAATCACCAGGCGTCAAGTCAGGTGATATCGAAGGAAATTAACAGATTCTTGTGAGCCAATCCACCAATCAAAAAATTTAACATTCAACCATCGTCTAACAGTTGATGCATGGTGAAGATGAGCACCATCTAGTTGAGACCACAACTATAGAAATACTGTCAAAAGCCAAAGTTTCAGACATAATTCCATTCAAAACTAAACGAACATATCGGTCACCACTCAGTATACTGATGAGCAAAATAAGATCAACTAAAGAGTTTCTAAATATGCCACACCACAAATTTATAGAAAATTGTTACTGATGATAAGCCTGTTAAACGAAGAATGATCGTTTAAAAAGTGATCGTTTTGACGACTGATTTTTCCATCTTGATTTAAACAACGTTCGTCTGTCCAAATTGCATTTCTGGGGAAACAAAGATTCGATTTCGCATGAAGTGGGGCCTAATTGTAAAACTCTAGATGCTGGCAAGGATTTGAGCATAGATTTTCATGAAGACTGTATGAACGCTAATAAATATATTGAAGTAATTTCTACGCTGTCGTTTTTGTAATGACGAGTTCTGAACTGACAATTCATATACTAGCATGAGGGGAACTTCAAAAATAAATTATGAAAAGTTAATTATATAGAAATCGACCAAAATGACAATTTCTTTATCACATGTATTTCTATATCACCCCAGCCTCCCCTGGGAAGTTAAAATCCTGCAATTTGCAATCGCTAAGCAGTCCAATAAATATATTTTTTTAAAGGATGCGGAAACTCGGAAAACTTTCATATTCTTTTGCAACAATGTCAGCATTATGATTACATACAATATTAATCATCAACATTTCAAAGCATTCATCGCTACTGAAATATTTCACTCTTTTGGTATGCTAATGGACACAAAACTGCAAGCAAAATATTTTCTTTCTTCTTACCTGTTCCACTATTTCTCTGAAATATTTTAATTTCAGTTTTCCAAATTTCGATATAATGAAGGTTTATATCGTAATCTGAATAAAATAAGCTAACAAACTTTGGCGACCAGCTTGTTCACCCATATTATTAATTTTTTTTTTTTTTTTTTTTTTTTTTTGCTTGCTAAGCATTAATGTAGAATGAATTTATTTTTTTTAAAATTAACTTTATTACTTGATAAAACTGAAAAGCATGAATTTAATTGAATAAGTCAAAATAAATTACAATGCATGCTGATTAAAGAATGTATATATCGTAATTTTCACTGAAATAAAAAAGCGGAAGTGAAAAGTCTACTTCGGATTTGTTGTTCAAAGAAAATATTTTTCAAATCTTATCTTTGACGTTAGTAAAAACACGCGATTGAATGTTCTGATGCAAAAGATTGAATTTCATTACATTGAAAATTGCTACAAATTGTGTATTATATTAAAAAAATTAAAAATATGGAAACTACTGTACAAAAATAATTTTGTTATCATTATAATACTAATTTTTTGAATTTTAAGAGTATAAAAACCATTTTTGTGAGATAATAGTTTTGGAAGATATGACCATCAATATCCATTGGTAAATCATAGCGATTATCCATTCTGGTAACAGTTAAGCCGATTTTTGCGCCTCATTAAACTTTGTTTGGCACCTGTATCTTAATTTTTTTTACTCCTCCTTTCCTCTGAGTAAATAAAACTTTCGATGAACCTTACTCAGAGCATTTCTGATAATATTTTTCAGCTTCGTTAATCAGCGAAGCCTTGAATGCAGCTGTAAAAAAGCTCACTTGAAAATGTAAAATTGTATATATGCTTAGATGAATGTAAGAGAAGCATTTTAACTAAAACTTAAACACTATGGGGGCTGTATAAAAATTTATTCTTTAACTTTTTTAATATCAACCTTCAGCTGAAATGTTTTCATGCAATTGTCGACCTTATTTAAGGAAATTTTGGAAGTATATGACCAATTACAATAATTAAGGAAAGAAACACTTCGCCCACTCTTTTGGGACATCTTGTTTATTTGCTAGATAACAGATGTTGCGCTGTAGAATCTTGTATCAAATGCAATCGTTCATAACTCAGTTGACTGAAATTTTTAAGATTAAAGATTAATTATAAATGCAGATCATTAATTATCTCATTGATTCAGAGACATGACCGTTGGAAAGCAAAGTGACACAGCTTAAGAGCTAAGAAAAAAAATCATAAAGAGAGTGAAAAAAGTGGCGGCTTTTAATAGCTCAGAAAGTAAGACCCTCGTTATGCGAGTGAGGCTAGAACCGGGGGGGGGGGTTGCTTGGACAGCAGTTTAAGACAGTTAAAGTTACAGTTATGACATTCGGAAAGGAGTGGGAAAACTGCGCAAATCAGAAGTTTGCTTTTTAAAGGTTGAATTTAAATGGCTAGAAAATAGTTAATTTTAAGAACACGGTTAAATTAAAATTATTACATACATATACTACAATCTGCAAAAAAGAGCAACTCCTTAGGTTTTACGACACAATAAATAGAAGGAGAGAATCCCGTAGCATACAATCATTGCCTTACGAGATTTCTATGTTCATTCCTTTGACAGCACTTTGCTTTATCCTAGTAACTTTAATTTTGTTTTAATTCATTCAACTTCATTTTGTATTTATTTAACAGAAATCGATCAAATTTTGTCTTTATCACAAAGATATATCAATATCAAAAATCATCATCATTTTATATATATATATAATGTTATTTTAAAATTTAATTCAAACTTAATTAATTTCCTAACTTTCAGTTTAACCCATATCAAAGTCATTCTAAAATATTCTCTTTTTCCTGATCCCATTCCACTTTTTCTACTGAATTAAATCAACAGAAGCTTTGCAAAAATTCTTACATTTGCACTTTTACATGCTCCACGTGAAGGGATAAAAAAATGGCCAGCAAGCACTTTCTTTTAAAAAGATCCCTCTGTTTCCCTTGCTTGTGATGGACACGTGTGAGAAATCCCTATCGCAGTCTCATTGTGTATAGGCACTGTGAAAAAATATTTTCCCTATCAATATATCATCTATATCTATACTTATAATAAAGCTCAATGTGTGTGTGTGTTGGCGCTCTACAGGCCAGACCATTCAACTTACAGCTACCAAATTTGGCACGTGTATACCTTGGATGCCGGGAATGTGCACCCGGGGGTTATTTTTTCGACTTTTTAACTAGAATTTTATTTATTTAAAAATTAAGCGAAATTTTGGCGTGTTTCTGTTATAGCTTCCGAAAATATTACCGCACAAAGAAGATTTTTACATCAAGTTAAAGATCAAAAATTTATCTTTTAAATGATACCAATGTTTTAACCTTAAAATTAAATTTCTATTTTTAATGAATTTTTAAATAAATATTTTAACTATATTTTTCAACAATTTTTTTCGTAAAAAATAAAAATAAAATTTAAGCTGCATGAGCACATTTCGCATTCATGGGAAAAAATTATCTTTTTTCAAAGTGTTGCCATCACATTGATTAAAGCTCCAACTAAAAATAAATTAAATCTTTTTGGAAATGAAATCTGAAAAAATGTAATCTCCGGCACGTGTCTGTAGGAAATGAAACAAACATGAAATATTATTTTTTCTAAAAAATAAATTGAAGAAAAATTATTTTATGATCTTTTACACTCTCTATATTATTAATCCTATAAATAAGTTTTATTTTAAGGCAAGTTTTGTTTAATATGAACAGGATATCCATTCAAATCATGGCCACACAGCTAATTTGTAAACCTTTAGTAAGACACAGATCTGTTGCGACATAAATCGTAAATATTTTATTTAAAAGTAGCAAACGATTATTTTAATAATTATAAATTTTATTTTGTAAATAGTTGTGAAATTCAGATTGGCAACAGTGATATTTTTGGAACTTTTAATTTGTTATTTAATAAAGATGCTAGAATTTTGAATGAAAATAAGTTGATGTAAATTTGATATTATCTATAATGTAAAAAGATTTAGTTTCATAATAAGTTTGTCTGCATTCTATTTTTGTTGACGATCTGCTAAAATGGTCCAAATAGAAAATGATTATATTTTATGTAACTTGATTCAATAAATGCTCTAATAAATAACGAATTTTTGATTTTACATAAAACTTCTGCTGTGGAAATCACGAATAACAAAATGTTCTTGAAACACTAATATTTTAAATAAAAAGAGTTAATTTCCAATCAACTAAATCAATCATTTAAACTGACTGATTTATGAAAATCTGAATATCACTATTCAATAAAAAAAGGATAATTTTAGATTTTCCATCGATCGTTTCAAAGAAAATACGCCAATCAGCGCGCAGGTTTCTCAAGATTAATTGGCCTAAGATTATGAAAATGTTGAGTTTTTCTAAATTTTTAACATTCAAAACTTCATAAATAAGTCTTAGTTGATCGTGGAAAATAGAAACATCTATTTATTTAAAATTTGGTGTGTCCAGAATATTTCTCAGAATATGATACATTAGTGCATTAAATTTAGACTTCATAATTCTTTAAATATATTTATAGGCCGGAACAAAATATTATTGATTTCATCTCAATCCTTTTGCAAGCAAAACAAAAACTGAATTTTATGCTGAATCTGAGAAATATTTGTTGAATTATTCTTTGAGATATTACATAAATTATGAAAAATAATTTGTAGTTCACATAAGACTTAAATACTGAACAATTCTGTTTGCATTACTCATATTCAATAATAATAATAATAAATAAGTAACAATAAAGATGATAAATAAAATAAAACGTTTGGTTTTATTAAAAAATATCTTTATATTAATTGCAATTTCATTATTTCCACTTTAAATTGAAGTTTTACCGGAAATGACAACAAATTAGCAAAATATATATAGTAAATTGAAGGAAACGATCTAAACAACAGTATATGTTTTGTATGACTATCAAAATTTGAAGATTAAAAATGTTTTGGTTGAGAATCTATTAAGAGACCAGTTACTTAAAATATTTAATTGAAAATTGTAGCGAGAGGTAATACTGGCGAACGAAAGGCGGCTAGTATTATATAATACCAGGAATAATTTATTTCTCTCTCTTTGTACGCTAATCTGCTCCTGTGCCGCACTGTGAGTGGACGTGCCTTGTCCGCGTCTTCTTGTAAATAAATTATGCCTTCCCGGGATGGATTAAAGCGAACTTAAAATTTCAAACTGTCTTCTTTGTCTTCGAAACTGCCTTCTGCGTCAAAAATTATGCTTACATATATATATATATATAATGTAAACACATATTTTTAATCATTTTCGTGGCCGAAGAGAGAGAAGACACCTTGAATTTTTAAATTTCGCTTTTATTCCATTCCAGAAAGCATAATTTGTGTACAAGCAAGAAGCGACGAGATACGTCAATCTAAAGCACGAAACAAGAGCAAAACAGCGAAAGAGAGAAAGAAATATTTTTCCCGGTGATTTTATATTATGAGATTCTGATACGGATTTCTTTACACGTGTCGATTTAGGTAAGGGAATTATAGGTATCTTTTTTAGCATTAATTAAATAAAGAAGGTGGAATTTGATCAGGAAATACGAGAACATTTTAGCATCAAGTTAATATGGATTAAATTAAGTTAAAAATTAGGAAAATAATTAAGTTTAAATTATATATATATATATATATATATATATATATA
>JAPMOR010043956.1:72040-204317 GCA_026543865.1 Argiope aurantia
AAAAAAAAAAAAGATTTAACTTGTGACAATCTTTAAAAATAACGAAACAAAAAATATTTTGCAGAACGAGTCGAAGATACAAGTAATAATCTAGATACTGTAGCTTTCAAATAATAACTGAGATATTTTGTTTTTAAAAGAGTAAAATAAATAAATAAACAAAGACTTCTCTAAAAAGTCATACAATTGTAAGAATTTCGTACTTTACTTTCGATAATAAAAGGGCAAATTGGTTGGAAATTACAAAGAAAAAAGAAAACATCTGATCAGTAAAGCTAAAACACACCAGAATATGTACCCACTTTATTTCCGTATAAATTGATTTAATAAAGTTCAAAACAGCGAATAAAAAGAAACAAACGATTTATTAAAAATAACAACGTTTAAACCAAAGAAAAATACAATAGTACAAAAAAATAGTTTCAATTATAATTACATGTATCTGTTTTATGAGTATGAATAAAATTACATTTAAATACCTGCTTTTATAAGTAATATCAAAATTATAGCTAAATGTCTACTTTTATCAAATTGCCCGAGCATGGTGCCATCTCTCGATGAAGATTCAACAATCTCAATTACTATCTTAGAAACAACAAGATGAAAAATGAGAAGTATTTAGAAAAATGTTCTGAACTATCTTGGTCGATGTTTTCTTCTTTTCTTCGATTTCCTGAACAAGTCCGGAAGACTGATAGAGATATAAAGGAAAGAAAACCATGAAGTCTTGTTTCACAATTAGTAATGATTATTACGAAACGTGATAATTTTCATGATTATTGCTCACGAACTTTCATCACAGTTTAGGAAATGTTTACTGATTCAGGATATTTTTCATCGAATCTCTAGTTTTATGTCGTCATTTTCTAATTGTATTGTGACTCAATAAATGTAATTCGCTGAAATCATTTCGGAAAATATCATAGCTTAAAGAAAGAATTTCATTAAGATGTATATTTTAAAAGCTATATACAAAACTGCATCCATGCAAACGCATGTTTTCATTTCCGATAAAACATTTACATTATTTATTTTCAACCATTAAGTTGCCTCGACTTAAAATAAAGTATAAAATTCTTTTAAAACAATTCGGAGACTATTTTGTTGAAATGAAACATCCGTATGCAAAACATACGCCATGTCAAACTTGCATTTTTTTTAAAGCTAAATCTCGACGGTTAAACTAAAATAGTCAAATTAGGATAAAAGAAGAAAAAAATAACAATCGTGATCAATTTCTTGTCGTAAAGATTATACTTAGAAAACGAATGACATCTCTAACTACGGAAAATGATAAACAAAAAATCGTCTAAATTATAATGGTCAAAGAGATGAAACAAGCATCAAACAGCATTATCAGTTGAATCTCTCTATCAAGCTCTGATATAATTTACCCTCCAATTATCAAAGAAAAGCACTATTAATGAAGCTTACCACTCGAAGTTCGAAATATAAGAGCTATCATAAAATGGCACAGAACTCTATTAAGACTTTATGAAATTTAAAAAACTCAAGTCAAAATGCTCTGAGCTGACTTCTTTTAAAACTCTATTCAGTAACTTTGTTACTGTATTTATATCCACTAGTCTAAGCGATTTCTTAGAAAGCAAAGAAGCTTCTGGGATAGTTTACATTCAAATAGACATAAAGAGAGTCCTCCCAAAAAATGGAACAGTAGTTTATTTCCTTAGATATTGCAATCAGATATATAAATTCCAATTGTCAAGTTTTAATAAATAAGATAAGAAATTGCATGAAAACACTTCGGTTTCTGTAATGAATAACAATAAAAAGTTGTTAATAAAAATGGACAAAAATTAAATTTTTCCAAAGTCAGTCAGTTTTCAGTCCACAAACTGAAATTCAAAATTTTCTTCTTGTATTCATAGACACAGAGTTTCAGGCTTCTATCTGCATAATTTGGAGATATATATTTATTTTCAAATTTAGAGGAATTATTACAAATTCAAATGGATATATACGTTAACAAGAAATAAGTTTTTCACTTCATATGGCAACAGAATACCTTCTATCAGTTTCAATGAGATATATATTAAATTAAAAATTGCGCTTGCCATATATTAAATAAAAAATTACAGTACCAAAATTCACCAGTAAATGATGTTATAACACAAATGGTATTTACTTGCATATGCTAAAAATGTGAAACATCGTTTGCGTTATAACACACGTCTATTAGCATTATTTTTTGGATAAAAAGAATGAATTCTGCAAGAACATCAGTTACTTCTCTGCACATCATGTCTACGTTACAAGATAAAGCACAACTAGTAAAATGTTCCACCAGAACAAGCATTCCGTTGTATGAAGCGGATACGAAGAAATCCAATGTATCCATGCGCTCTACGCAAGATGATACAGAAATTTGAAATAACTGGACAACTTAACATTCTTCCAGGTAGAGGACGAAAGAAAGTCCTGTTTTCTAGAGTCGAAAATACGACTAATGCGATCGTTTAAGCCAGCAGTCAGTCGGCGCATGGTTGTGTGAGAGTGCCACTTTTTTTTCGTATAGTGGATATGCCGTATTTCATTGTATAAAAAATCTTACGGCTGATTTTACACTTAGTATCCCTACAAAATCAAGCCCGTGCACCTAATGTAGGGCAGGGATTCAGAGGTACGTAAAACTTATGCACTTTATTTCAGTGCTGAAATGGTGGTTGACGTCACTAGGTCATGGAACATTATGTGGAGTGATAAGCTGAGGGATTCTATAGCGTGAATGTCTTCAGGATATAATTTTTACGCAGAATGGCGCACCTCTTCAGATTAAACATCGTGTAAAGCAATTGCTAAGAAAGCATTTCACAGATGCCTGGGTGATTTAGCAGTCATTTTTCAATAGCATGGCCGCCTCGTTCGCCGGATATTGCCCGCTGCGACTTTTGGTTAAGGCATTTTCTAAAGGACACTATCGCCTGTCAAAAGCCAATATCTGCGCCAGATCTGAAGGACAGCATTTGACGATAAGTTCTTGATATTTCGACAGACATACTCCGATCAGCTGTGAAAAATACGATTCTACAATTAGAGCACATTACTGAACCTGAAGAGGGATATATTGAGTAGTTTTAATGCTACTTTTTTATATTATTGAACATTTAAAAATAATATTAAATGTTTTTGTGTGTACAGAGCCATCTACCGGCGGATTTTTGTAATAATTTTGTTTGTTTGTTTGTTTAATAAATGTCACATATTATTTGAATTATCTGTAGCTCAAATTTTATCTGCTTTAAACTCTCTGAAGTGATAAACTTATTTCTTTCTAACCTTGCATTTATTTTAGAAATACAAATTTATTCAATGCAGGAAAACTGCCACACGGATGAATCGAGATAAACGAATTTGTAAATTTTGTAATAGTATATCTTCCAACATCATAATATGAAAGAAATTTGCGAATCAGGATACTGTCGATACTATTGTTCATTCTGATTGGTCGACAGTTATAACTTCCATTTTATGAAAAAGAGAACATCAAAGGAGTAATGCATACTGAATTAAAAAATAAAATTCTTTCAGCCCAACAGTATATATTAACCTTTACTAAAAAATGATGTATTTCAATAATGAGAAACTCTTTGAAATACTGACCATTTATGCTGCATGAAATCATACTGCTGACCTAGCTGTAGAAGAATACAAAGGCCGTTTATCGAAATTCCGGCGTCATTCCATAAAAAATGTATTTTAGCTCATCCAATTAAGACGCCCAAATATAAAACATTGGAAATAATTAGCGTGAAGCTAAATTTTACCCTATTGATAGGCTACTTTTTATAACCTGGAGCTCTTCCCAGCCCCCGCTCAAAGATTCAAAATGTCACTATTTAAGGAACAGCCATTATCTCTGTGACTAATTATCGAATCAAATTCATCTATTTTTTCGCTTGCTTTGATATTAAATGGCCTACAAGAAGGTTTTGCTTCATATTTACTTTAAAGCAAACGGTCATTTATAAATTTAGAATATATGTGAAGAAAGGTTTCTTTGCTTTCTGATTTTTGGCTTTCCCATTAGATTTTTTAAATGTAATATGTAAAAAACGCTTTCTTAAAAGTTACAGCTTACACTTTCTTTAATCGATGTATGTATATATATTTATTTATTTATGTGCAATATTAATGGTGGGGAGTGGAGAGAAGCGAAGAAACTTCAGCGTAAACATGGCTGTTTCATGTAGTGTACGGAAGTAAAGTGCGAGACATTAAGCATGTTCAACTATACAATTAAATCTTTCATTTATAATCATAAATTTATACTGCTTAGAAACCTTTTTTATTCATAAATATAGACGGATATCTACAATTCTTTGGAATGAAATATATTTAGAGAGTATTAAGTATCGGAAATCTCGCAACGAATACACGCTGTACCGCAAGCTCCTCCCGATGTAAAAGACTCTATGCAGTTTTTGGCTAAATATTTCAAACTAGTAAGAAACAAATAAAATGAACAAGTTTTTTCTCCTCCGAAAATCTAAAGTGATCGAGGCTTTGTAAAAAGTAAATGACTGTTTCAAAAACATTCAGTCTTTGAATAGAACAACCAAGTTATGAGGTAGCATTTTGAAGTGCACTGGCCTCACAAGGCAATTTATTTTTGCTGAAACAATCGGAGAACGGCATTTGCATTTGAACACAACCAATAGGGGCTTTTATAAAAATGACCCTCAATTAGTGATATACCAATAAGTTACACACTACTAAATCTTTACTTCCTCGAGAAGTTTGAGGCGTTATACAAATGATACAGAAATCAACATTTTGACTTATTTTTTTACCCTGCCTTATTAGTTCCCACCGGAGGCATCCTAAAATTGTGGATAAGGAACTTCCAATTTGTTGGTTGGCTCTCGCTTTTATGGTGGGTAAAGTAATGGTATGGGGGTCGCTACCTTCCCTATCGATGACAGGACATAACTCTTAAGCAAAGGGTTGAACTATGGTCATTACGATCTAACAATAGTTCCCGCCAGAGTGTTGTCGCGATGATGATGATGGATTTGCCGATTTGATGGATGTGTCACGGTGTTTTTGAAGGTTCTTAACTTCCGGGCGTCTTTCAGTTTATCCAGAAAGCTACTACAGGGCGGAGGCAGCTCTTTTGTAGTTACCTCATGTTAATGTATAAACAGTCAGTTAAAAGTTAGTGTATAAACACTCAACATTAAAAAAACGACAATGTAGAAAATACTTCTACGTAATATCTGCCTTCCATGCAGTATTCGTAGACGCTATGAACAGCTACTATCAAATCATGACATACGTTTATAATTTTGAAATTGAGGCCTACTTCAAGTAGAATCAAATCTTTCCAGAGAAATATGATTTGGACAGAGGAATGTCGCCGTAATCTAGATGAAAGCATTAATCTTCAACACGATTATTTTTAGAATGATAAAAACCTATTCTTCGCAAACAGGTTTATCATCAAAGTAATTTTTTATAAACAGGTGATAAGGCAATTTCAGAAATTTGTTGGCTGGTCCCACTTTGTACACAAGTAGACTGAATGTTGATTGATATATTCAGTTAGTTTTAAACTGCATTGTGCCTGAAATAATGAACTGGTACTACTTCCACACATATGGTTGCAATTACATGGCGCTCTTCCACACTACAAGTCAGCTGTAAGACGACAGTTGAATGCAGAATGCCCTGGTTCCTAGTAAACCTGAATTGGCTTACAAGGATCTGTTGAATTTCCTCCAAAATTATCTGATATGGTACCTCCCAACTTTTATTTATGGGATCGTTTAGTTCTGTGTATAACAGGCCTTCTGTAGAAGTAGTAGATGTTTACCGACGAATCGAAGAAGCAAAAGTGATGTCACAGGTTATGAACTGCATCGCGAGTATTATTAGAGGAATAGAAATTTGTATAGTTATCAAACTTGCTAATTTTAAACACGTTTAGTAAAAATAAAAAAAATGTATTATTTGTTCCTTTAAAAAAATTAATAAGAGTAAAAAATTGTACTATTATCTCCGCTTCCTAAATAAAATATTATGATATGTGTATTATGCTTGAGATGTGCAACGAAAGATTCTTTAAATCATCATATAGAGTTATGAATCTGTAGTAAGAAAATAGACGCTAGTCCCGATTTTTTGGTACATTTAGTGTAGTTACAGAGAGATACTTTTTAATTATAAAGAGACATGCATTTCTCATATTCTGTTCGAGCTACTTGAAGTAACTAAATAATGTAAAAATCGGGTATGAAATTAATTAAATCATCACCTTAAAAAGTCATCATATCTATTTCTCTCGTCGTTTCAGACTGAAAGAAATTCATGAAACATCAAATATTTTAAATTCTTAAATACTCGTGCATTAAATCAAACATCTTTCCATTTATATGAATTGAACATTATTTTGAAATAAGATACATAAGCTACATTTTTCTAAAAGCTGAAATTTTTTAATACCTATGCCCATCATATAAAGTATAGAATGAGTAAACAATCTTTTAAATATAAGAGAAATATATGCCTGAGTAGAATAAAAAAATTATTGGAAAAATACAGCTGTATATTTTCAAGAAATCAATCGCATATAGATGTTATTTAACTCACAGAGTAATTTTAGATGACCATTTATTCCTAACAATTGTAAAACCATATTCACTACCTAGAATATTTTCTCACATTAGCTTGATATCATGTTTAATCAATATATTCAAAGCAAGATAGCTCAATGCATTATGTTTTATTTATTTACACTCATGCAACAGCCATTACGGCAGAAGTTGTCTGATCAGCGTGAGATACTAATCAGACAATTAAGAAATAAGATAAAAAATAAATAAGAAAGATTTAATTACAGTTTTTCAAAAGATATATATCTAGCAGCTAGAAAAAATTTTCATTAGTGTTTATCATTATTTGCATCATTTTATATTATTTATTTTTTATTTACTTTAAAAAAATTAATGATAAAAAATAATGGCATTTAATTTTAAAATTTAAAATGTACACAGTCTATTAAATTGAATTGTATCACAATCATATATTTATTATTTAGAAGCATATTAAAGTTCAAGAACAACTTCACAAATATAGTGTTGTAGATTGTAATATTTTGAATTCTATTACACAAAGTCATAGAACTTTTGTACAAATTTCGATTTTCTATGCATCACGAAGATTAAATGGTCAAAGATTCACTCTATTTATGCTTTATTATTTTATATAATTTTTCCATTGGCAGTTGAAGTTTGAAGCTCTTAAATATTGCAAACAAATGAGCCATGTTTCAAAGTGAAGAAACAAACCTCACAATTAAAATAAATCAAATATACATAACGCAAATTTGATATTACAAAGTAGTCTGTTGAAATAAAGGTAATACAATCCAGAAGATACAATACTTTACAGAAGAATTTCTTTTGCATTTCAGTATTTAACCATACAGAAAACATTTAACCTTTTTGCATTTCCTACTTTAGTATGTTAATCTAATACTAGACATTAAAAAATATATACACATATAATTCCAAAAACATATTGCAATTATTCAAGCTTTTTCTATATGATAACAGATAAACTTCAAATTAAAGCAGACAAATACTTCCAGATTTTTTTCCCTAAAATCTATATCAATACATTTTTTCAATGGAATATGTTTTTTCATTCACAAATCTAAATAAACAAATCAATGTAGCGTTCATAGAATTATATCTTTTTGTTTTGGGAAAACGGCAGTGTACTGCTATGATCAACACATTAAGTTTTATATTTAACAAATGAAAAAAGATTAAATTAGAAAATTTCAATTGTTAATGTTTTGATGATAAAATAAAGTCATATTATTAAATAAAATTTCAAAAAAATAATTTTTACAAATTTAACTACATTATAAATGAATCAATTTAAATCATAGCATATCAACTAATAAACATTCTAACTTAATCCATTGAAATAAAAATTATAAAAATAAAATACAAAAGAAAAATGATAAGATACAGTAAAAGTAGATACACATAAAAAATCACTTTACAATGTGTAGCATATAATTATTAATCAATTTCAAAACTTCATGAAAATTAAAAAGAAATCAAATATTAAATTTTAGCATTGTAGTCAACAAAAGCTTTTGTTATGTTATTAAATATAGAAACCAACACTGGTGCATTTCTCACTCATCAGCTGTTGAGGACCACTGCTCTGAGAGGGGAGGAAATACAGATACTTCCCTTACAAAATGTTATTAGCTTAGTTGCCAAATGAATAAATACATATATAAAACATACAAACTGTATGAATTATAAAATATTAATATTATTATAAAATCTTATTATTATATTAACATTGAATAATTTAAATCATTAGTAAATAATTTAAATTATGTATAATATATTGAAATATTGATGATTTATTGAATTTGTTATGTTATAATCCACTTGATCAGTTCAATACAATAATTTTTAATGATAATATTTGCTTGATATTTAATTTTTTCATTAATTTATCACAATAATTAAATATTTTTCCTTTTAAGGAAATTGTTTAACTAATAATTAAAGTTAATTTTTCAGGCATTTTATTATTTCAATCTCACCCCCTTGATATGTATATTAAATAAATAATAAAACTAAAATAAGTCATTAATATGTTGATTAAATTAAAAATTAGTTGAAATGTGTAACTAAATTGAAGTTATTAAAGAGCAGCCTCATAATGTGCAGTCTGAAACTGTAAAATGCTTAAATCTGCCACTGGGAACCAGTAAACAGTTTATTACCATAATATGCAGGTTTTTTAGAAGCTACTGTGATGATAGGCTCATTAGTTATATTTCTAAAAATATTTGTTAAAATTTTGTCTGTAAATGTCAGTAATAATAATCTGTAATCAGGCTGTGACAATACTAAAGTATATTTATAGTCCATTTCTGCACACTAATCTAAGAAAATCTGCAGGTGTATTTGCTTTCACTTTTAAAAATGCAAAATTTTATCCAGTACTATAATAAACATATGTAGATGAAGACCATTTTTATAAACAATGGGTAAAATAATTACCATAGTTTTAAAAGACTTAAAATTGTAATTCCTGCATCAAATTAAATTTATTCAAAAGTTATAATTCCATATCGTCTTTCAATTTGCTAAGCTCCTTGTTTGTTACCAACTCAAACTACAAACTCTAACAAAATCGAAATTGTTCATCTTCTGTAAACTATCAAATATTGATGTACATTTTATCAAATTTCCAAAATAACAACAAAATCTGTTCTGTTCTGAAACAAAAATTTCAAGATCAAAATAAATAGTAATTTAAGTACAAATAATTTAAACATATTTACATTTTAACATAAATATAAGTATATTTTAAACATATCTAACCTACTGATGGTAAAACTCAAATTTTATTTTCATACTTTTTTTTTTCCTCTAATATAAATAAAGAATTAAACAGGTGGGCTAGTCAAACAATTTTCTTTTTAAATTATTCTGAAAAGCAATAATCTTTATTAAAATGATTCCTTAACTCAATTTTTAAAGACTAAATCAAAAGAGTACTTCACACCAAATAATTTATTAAAGGAAGCACCATCAAAAATGGTTCAATCATTGCTGAAAAAACTATTAACTATTTAAGTAATAGGAAAAAAAATTGACAGCTGCTGGTCTTAAACAAAATACTATTTCCCTGCATATTTGCAGTCCCCCCCCCAAAGCAGTTGATTTCGTTTTTGCTAAATGCAGTAAGATCCTTATCCCCAAGTTCCTACCTGAATAAAATATAGAAGCTACAGGTTCTGATTCCAACAAAGATTCAGATTACGATTAAGGTTTATGCAGTTTGAATTTCTAGTAATTCAAACATCTTCATAGACATCAGCAATGTAAAGAACATTTCTGTAATATGTATCTTCTGCCTACATGATGACAATTCATGCTCTCATAAATTTTCAAAATGGGACGTTAATTTATAAACCGAACATGAATCCATCATACTGACATCAAAAGGGTTTACTGTTTCCGTTTGTGAAAACACTGAAAGTGCATGCTCAATCTTATTCTTCAGCATCAACAAATAAAAGTAATAAAGAAAATACTTTAGATATGGAAAGTCAATTACTATCCACCAAATAACAGCTTAATTTTTTGTAGCTGTTCATTTAAAAGATCATTTGTTTGCACATGTGGGATGGTAAGAAAAAAATTTAAGAGATAGTGAACCTAACATTATGTTGCATAATAGCTGATATAAGATATTATACATTCTTGTAACAATATGTAAGAGCACTCTACTTAGTGAAATTGTCACATTTATATACATACATATAATGTCAAATTTAACCGGTTAATTCTATTTTATAAAAAAGCAACTAACTAAAATAGAACAACATATATTAATAAAAGTCAAATCACTTTTAGCTTTAATTATTCACACTATGTACAATTTTAACTAAATGAATTCTTTCTTTTTTTCAGACCACTATTACATCTGTTGTTTTTTTTATATAGTCCTTTTATTTACATTAAAACAAATAAAAGATAAGTAGATAAGTTTTAGAACACAAAATGTGCAAAAATAAACTCCAATAAAGAAACATAAAAAAGGTAAACTGCAATACAAATACAAATGACTCAGTTTCATAGAAGAAATATTAAAAGAATGATTGATATGAATAAAACAGAACAACACTCTCAAACTTTCAGATTTATGTTAATTAGTGCATTTGTAACGAATGGGAATAAAATGTTAAAATTATTCAGAGAAAATCCATTCTAATATTACATATACATTGTTCTGAAAGGTTTTGTCAATATCATAGATCACAGTAAGATAGAATGAACCCATTTTCCCAGAGAAATTTTCTTTTCCTCATAATTAGTTATGTTACATCAGCATCTCATTTCGAAGTTGTCCGAGACTACATTATGATGAATTGAATTTGAATGATGAGGATGACACCTGAGCTTGAATCTCACTCCAACTACCACACAGTACTATAACTAGCCAGTGAAGTGGTACAAAACCAACTTGAAGGAAGGGAAACACAAAATGCTGTTCACAAGAAATTAAATTTTTAAATTTGTCTGGCCATCCATTGCATAATTCAGTGATTAGATTTTGTCTTATTTTCACATTAGTCTCTACTCACCAACATAAGCATTCAAAGAAATGGCAGAATTCACTGACATTTTCAACATGCTTATGTTAACTTGCCAAACTTGGGTTTAGTTACAGTGTGAATATACTGAAGCAGACACTACATTTGCATTTTCATGCAAATATTTTAGTGAAAACATGTCAGAAACCAAATAATAAAAGTATTGATTGATTATTTGATTTAAATTTTATTAACAGACATATGATAAATGGGCTTAGATCATAGAGTTGAAACAGTAATAGAAGAAGTGAAACCCTATTTTGGCATAGGACAAGATAAAATCGCATGACATTGGAAGAGAATTTGTATTCGCTTTAACCACATTCTTCATTCCCCATTATATTTCAAAGACAGATTATTTCTCGCTTTTAAATGTTAAACTTTAAAGCTTATTTAAATAATGGTTAACTCTTGCTGGGCAATTAGATGCAAAGAAAAAGCTTTTAAGGATAGTCCTATTTCCTTTCACAGCTATGTACATTAAACATACTCTATTTATATCCATTTTAAGTCACTTTAAAATTTTCTAATTTGGATCACTCAGTGATTTTGATGTTATAACTGAATAATATTTCATAGTTTAATTATTGTATTTAATTTAATAAACTTGTTATTAAGCTTAATTTAACCTGATATAACTATATTATATTTTGCTACTTGCTTTATTTTAATCTTGAATGTGTTGCATGTGCTTGGCTGCAAGCTGGCATGATTTTTTTTTCTTGCCAATACATGTAGAAATATATAAAAAATATATAAACATTATTGACCAATAAATAATTGTGTATTTTAATGCAAATAAAGATCCTTATTATTTCCGATGTATTGTTCCTTTTTTACCATAAATATCCTAATTGTATTATACCATGAACAATATTAAATCATCATTGTGAATGAAATAGTGAAACTAAAACATATGTTTTATTGAAAACATTGCATAGTAAAATTTCATAAATGTGAAAGTAATAATTTCATGTTTTTATAAATTTTAATTAAGATCTAAAAAGAAACTAATGGATATTCTAAAGATAAACTATTAAAGAAAGAAATGCTATCTTTACAGATAATAATTTTGAATGTCAACATTTATTAATAACTTGCAGTATGTACATACTCTAAAATCACCATTTTCGTAAAGATTTTGAATTTCTTTATTATTTTGCATTAAAGTCAACACATTTAAGATTCTAAAAATGATTTACTTTTGTTATTGTGGTAGTTAGAAGCAAAGTTACTGGCAGAATAATAAACCTAACAAGGGGAAGGTATGAGGTTGAAAATTGAGTTTGGGATGAGATTTTATATAATGGTAGTATACATTTAGAATGTTCATTCATGAAAATATAAAGGCTCAATAGTCAGCCAATTTTGAGAAAACAGTCCTGAAACTTTCATCATAGCTTATATACTAATAATGTGTCACTGTGAACAAACGCTCAGATAACATAGTGGTTAAGGCTCTGGCATAGCAATCACGAGACCGGGGTTCGGTCCTGCACTAGTATTTTTTTTCTTTCTAATTTATTTCAAAATAATTTAACAGCTTTATTTAATATCTTTTTCATTTTTTATGCAAAAATAAGTATTTATTCTCCTAATTCTTGGATTATAATTTAATTTTTAGAAAGAAATATAAATATGAATGCATTTTATTAAATATTCATAAAAAAAAGACTTAGGTCACTTTTATAATCTGTTTTTATAATTTCTTTTTTTTATCTGAGAATGATAATGGTAGAAAGTATTTGAACAAGCAGTGTAAAATTAAAAGAAGTAAATATAAAAGAAATGTTTACTTAAAGAAAAAAAAATCACTTTTAAATAATGCAAAAAAAACAAAGTAAAAATCTCAACATGATTTAAATCAACAAACTCAGCTACTGATGTTATGAAAAAGAAAGCATTATTTTCGAAACTGGTTTACTTAGTTTTCAAAGAATGATAATCTCAAAACAAGAAGATACAAAAGCCTTTTCAAGAAATGTTAACCGGAAAAGAAAATCGACAGGACCCAAAGCCAAAAAGCAAAAGATTGTGTAACAGTTTCTGAGTATGCCAAGATTTGTGATATGGTAGAAAAAAAAGTTATTCTTACTCTCAGATTCTCCTTAAGTCATGCGACTCATGTTGGGCACACTTGTTTTGATAAGAAACAGGGGACTAGCCCCCCCCCCATTTATATCTCAGCTCTGGGCTTAGATAACTCATTCAATTTTGTTATGTTGAGTTTTTGCCATTTCTTAGGAAATTTTGTACTTCTATATTGGGATAGGGAAGTTATTTGGGATGTTTTTGTGTAATTGTAGACCATTTCATTTAAAACTCAAATGGTACATTTAGAGTACTAAAGTAAATTGCGACAAACCAACAATTTTTTAGTTTTTTTTTATCATTTTCTATAAAATGTTTATTTAGAAGAAATTATGGAATACAAAGGCATCGAAGCAGATGATATTTCATCACATGCTTAAACAGCTCTAAATATAACAATTAATATATAGTTCGAAGTATACTATAAGTATCATATCAGAAGTATCATACTAGTACAGGTAACAAGTAAAAAATACTTTTTTTAGTTCTAGTTTTAAAATGCTTATGCAACTTTGACATGTGCAAAAGAGAAGTATACAGAAATGAATATTACATGAATGAAGCCAATGTCATAACAATTTCTTAAATGGCAAAGAAAAGAAATGCCATAAAAAAAAAGAAAGTGTCGCAGCAACTTCACAAGCCGATGAAACAAAATTATATTTGAATCTACCACTTCAAGGAATAGAGATTTTCAGAGAAACAAAAAGAAAGAGCCACTGCAGAAAGAAAAATCTGTGACTTCACTAGATATTTTACAATAGTTGCCACATATTAATTAAAAAAGGATGAGCCTGCACTTAGTATTATTACACAAATCGATAATACTGTTCAAAACATGTGCTTGACTATGTCAGAAGAAATACTAAAAAATTACATGGTATCCATTCTTAGTATGGTATTACAAATTAATCAACATATTTCCTTCTCCAAATTAAGACAACAATATTAACAAGTTGAAATCAAAGGATTTGGGTAGAAAATTTACAGAAGACTAGTTTTATGTTAAACAAATTAATGAAGAAAAACTGTACAAGAAAATAGATTTTACATTCCATTAATCAAAAGCTAGTATTCTGCAATCCTTGCATGCTTTTTGGACACAAGCTGAATCCTTCAGACACTTAAAAAGGATCTCATGATTGGTGGCATTTTGTTTGGTTATTTTCCAACATAAAAATTCTTCAAAGTGCCAAAATTTGTATGCGAAATGTAAAGAGGGGGAGGGATTTCAAATTAGGAAATACAACAGTATTACAATTATGTACTTAATAAAAAAATGATATAACATGTAATATTAAAAATAATATTGGATGCTATTCTATACCTAAAATAATATTGCACTTAGAGGTACAGATAAAATTACTAGCAATAATAATTTTGCAATATTTTTCAGATTTGATTGAATTTGCTAGCTATTATAATACTGTTTTAAAAGAACATTCTGAAAAACATGTAAAAGTTAAGTTTCTTATTTCTCAACCACCACTCAAAATGAAGTAATAAAAGTAGCTGGGGGTCAAAACTAAAAATGATACCATTAGTACAATTTTATTACACTACACCTCTGATGTTCCAGGAGAAGAGCAAATGAATTCAAATTAAAACATGCCATATTGACTGCAACAGAATATAATATAATACAAAGATATTGCAGTTTTTTAAAGGCTACAATAAAAACGTGTGATAATATAGGATAAAGCAAAAAAAAAAAAAAAAAAAAAAAAAATACATAACATGAATACACAAAGTATGGGAATCTTGCACCCAAAAAAATAAAAATCGATGCCACTCAAATCTGAAGCTTAGAAAATCTGCATTGTGTATTATGTATATTAATCTCTTCAAGTTTTTTTGTATTTTTTATCTTTTACAGATTGATAATGAAGTTACAGGATATATCTTTAACTGCACATAATATTACATCAAATATGATTCAGAATTGATAAAATTTTTATAATGTGATATTATAGATTTGCACAATAAAAGATCATAATAAATTATATATTAGAAATAGATAAATAAAATCTTCAATTACATAACAGGTCAACATTATACGAATAATGACAAAAAGTGAACAGCATCAGTAATTATAAAACAAAATAAACTATAGAGCAACAGCTGTTAACAAAGAGAATTTGATGAAAAAACAAGGAAATATGAATGTAAACAAGATGAAAAGACCTAAAATTTTTCTAGACTGTGAAAAATATTGTTTAACAAAAGCATTTTATTAAAATTTTCAGTTCTAAGTTATGAATGTTGTTTTATATAGGATAGAGCTTATTCACACATGTCAAATTAATAAATAATAAATTTTAAATACACTAAACTTGACGCAGTGCCAGAAAATATTGTTATTTAAGGATTAGTCCTTGTATGTGTGCTTTAGATTTATATTAAGATCCAAAATAAATATACAAACGTAATGAGGAATTTTGAAAAATTCTATTTATTACAATGCTGCTTACATAATCTAATAGGAATTCAGAAATACATCTAAATTAACACATCAAAATAAACTTGCATTTTGGCAAGTGAACTAACAAGAATGAACGATTAGAATATAATTATATGAAAACTGCATACCTAGCGAGAGGCCCAGATTTCTTCGCGCGCTGATTTAAAATTCGTTCAACTACGGCGTAGTTTCCACATCTAGCCGCATCTAATAATTCTTGATCCTTCCCCATTTTTATTAAGTCCGAAATCTAATTTTTGGGAAGCTCTTCATCAACATTTTACCTTGAAAATCCATAGCGGACAAACAGTTAGATTTTGAAGATAAATGCATGGGAACTGTTGCAAATATTATACTGCACGACTGTCTATAAGATAAATTAAATAATTCTTCATTTAATAGTATCTAACATCATTCATAATGTCTCTTTTTTGAATAATCACCAAGCAAAACAATCCTTCAGGAAAACGAATAAAATAGAAGTTTTGTTTTCAGATTACATGATGACATGAAACTCGTTCAACACAAATGTAAACACAGAACAGTAAAAGTGAAAACATGAGTATTCAGTTCACTTCAGCTGATTTAGTTGGATGTTTGTCAGCTCATAAACCAGGTCATCTTGGCAATATTTTTTCTGCATTGAAAGCCTCTTCAGTAGTAATTTGATAAAATTTCTCAACTGGTAAATTCTCGATTCTGTTTCAAAAATGCTTGTATATCAGATTCTGGGTCAACTTTTTCAACCATCATCTTTCAAACAAAACTGCCATGACAAAATTTTCAATAAATTTTCATAATTATATCCCGAAAATTCTTTTACAAAAATAAGATAATTTGGATTTGGCACGACAGTCTTAGGAAAATAATTTTAATTCAGCCCATTTCGTCACCCGTCACCCGATATAGGTACAACTCTGAAATATTATTTATTCGATAAAACAGAATTTTTTTGTTCCAAGCTTCAAAATCAGTTTTTAAAATTTCACTTTAATACCATTTGTTCTTCTTAAACTGGAATTATGCTTTAATAAATCAGAAATTTCCATCGACAGAATTTTAGGGTTTATGAATCTCTAAATTTTTATTGTATTCGTTTAATATTAGTTCTTTATTACGCGAATAGCAAGATAGATAAAAGCAGTACTAAGTGGATTTTAGTCAACTCGATTGAAAAAACATTACTCTAAACCTTGCCATTTATTAATTAAATTCTTATATGAGTCAGCTATTCTGAAAAGCGTTTTTGAGTTGTTATCCTATAGTCCCTGTTAGTGTAAAGTACCTGACAACATTATCACGATATTTCATAATATTATCCGGCATTCAAATTGCTGAACAACATCGGGGAAATATAGTATAATAACTTGTGTCAATAGAGATAAAAGACTTCTCATACTTTATTTCATATTTGATGCGAATATAGAGCAACTATTTTCAAAAACTGTTTACTTTTCTCTGCAGCCACCCTGTATACACCGTCAAACACCTCATTCAGTAATTAAATTTCCATAAGAAATCTTTCTCTTTTTGTTTGTATGTTTAGTTCTATGTCCAAATCTAATACAGATTAGTTATAGTCAAACTTTCTTTTCTTACTTTCATTTAAAGATTGAATATCAAACACCTTTTCTCCAAATATTCCTCAGTTTCTATTCTATAGTATAAATATTTCTTGTTTTCCTACATGTCCAATCCTCTTATAAACCAGCTACTCTAGAAAAATCATCCATTAAAACAAAATGTTCTCCTGTTAAAAATAAAAGTGGTCTTTGGGTAATTCTTTGCAAGTATCATACCTTCCCCTTCTAGAGCACGCAACCTCTGTCTAATCCAGTATTAACCGTTATTCAACTCTTTCACTGTGTTTCACTAAAGGATGACTGCTCGAAAGTAATTGGAAGTATTCAAAAGTTAAAGCAAGAGCGGTAAACAGTGTTTGTCTGATTTTTGAAAACAATGATTGTGTGATTAATAAGAATTTGGTAAGTTTTCTGAGGCCCGCACATTCTTCCTATGAGATCAACATCAAATTGCTGCCATTATTGGATTAAAAACTTATTATATATTCTTTCAAAAGTAAAAATACTCAAAAGCTGTCTATTCATGTAGTTTACTTAAGTTTTTAGTTCCTCTCTATCAAATTAATTTATTACATCATCATTTTATTCTTTTCTGCTATAGTTTGGATTTCTACACTTTTTTTTTCTTTCATTGTGATACCGTAAGTACAATTGTTTACTTTATGCATTGATTAAAGTGCTTAAACATTTTGTTATTAATTCCTATGTATTCCAACTTGTACTACATTTTTCAGTTCGAGAATTGTTGATATCTTTAAACACGATAACGTTTGTTTGTTTGTTTGTTTGTTTTTTAAAAATTTATTCCTAAACCGTTAGCCGATAGAAACATGAGCATTGTCTATTTCTTTAAAAGTATCCTACTTACAGATATAACTTCAAATTCGGGAATAAATCATGTCGAATATACATTTTAAAAAAATAATATGTTTCTTTCTGTGAAAATCTCAAATGAATTATATGGAACAATGAAACCAGAAAAACTGGTTACAAGAAATTACTTTAAATTGAAACTCATATTTTCTCTTTCTGAATTATTCAACTTCAGTTCTCTTTTATATGCTTATTTAGCATATCTAGTAAAAAATATAACACTTTTATCACAATGATAGTGAAATTAAATCTTGTTAAATGTTCTAACAGAACTTATTGTATACATACATCTCAAATTGGATAAAAACCTACACTTTGTCATTTATCAAGTGTAAAAGTACTATTATTTGTTGGACATAGAAAAATAAATAACTCAGAACAAAGCACCAGCTTATGGTGAAAAGTTTTTTTTTTATTCAAAATGTTTCTGTACATATTGAAATATGTGTATTTCTATTTGATGGTATTTCTTCATTAAGTTGATAATTATGTTGAAAAGCTGATTTTTTTTTTTTGAAAACAACAAATATTTTTTTGTTTAATATTCTTAATTTCTAAACATTCTTCTTCATAAAAGCATTTGGATCTTGTTTCTAAACTTATTCTTTGTGAAATTACATTCATTTTTATACTTGTATAATACATTTTAGTGTTATTTTGCATCTTTACATGCTATTTTCTCAAATTCTAAATTTTGATTGAATTTTCTTACAGAAAACATTAAAAATTAGAATATAATGCATTTTTTTTTTCCAAATTTGGTATCAAAGTTTCTCAATGTGTTCTGCAGTTCCTGAACTGCAGAATAATAAGAGGACTAGAGAATAATCATTAAAAAAATATTCCACAGTTGTTTTGTTTTTTTAATGTTGCTGTTTCCATATGAAAGAAATTGAAAATTTCATGTTACTTATCAGTTGAACCCCAATGTTTAAAGATTGGATAGAAAATGTTTTTTTAGTTCAAGAAATAGGAAATACATTAAGATATTTGTAAGATTTTGAGGAAATCATTTGATAAACTTTTAAACTAGGTTTTTGCTTTATACCACTTTCTAGCCCCCCCTAAAAAAAATCACATTTATTTCAATTTTTAAAAAATATTTTGACATTTAAAAGGTATAATTTGGCTTCATTGGTGTTTTTTAAATCTATTTTATTCACAAATTCAAAAACATTAAAACTTTACATCGTTTAAAAAAAATTATTCCGAGCATTGTCACATATCTGAAAAGGCTGTTTCCTGTATAAAATTTTCGTTGGAGAGGCCATATTTCGTTTTGTTTACGTCGCTAGTTGGGTGAAAGGCCCACTAGAAAGCATTGCTTTCTTCTATTTACTTTCCTGAATTTGGATAGCTATGTACTTTTGAATCCTATTTCTACAAGGATTTCCTTGGGCTCTTGAGCTGTTGTTTTTCATTCTACCGATTTCTTTAACAAGTTCGTTATTACGGCACAAGTCTGTTATTGAGACCACCTCTCTAATTAGACGACAATTTCTTTACTATCTGTTAATTATAGTAGAGAAGGAGTCATCGTATTAGATAGATGATTTGGAACATTTAGAGAGTAGGGGTGACCCACGGGTGATGCTCATGGCAGTGAACGTGTTAAACGACTGAACTGCAAGGTTCATCGCTTTTATCTTTTGAAATCTTAAGTGTTCTTATTTGACTGTTTTGGAGTTTTTATTTATTTATAATTTTAATGTCTTTTTTTTAAAAAAAATCTTATATTTAAGGGCTTCAACAGTTTAGAAATTTATTGAGATTTTATAAATATGGATTTTATTCCAGAAACTTTTATGAATGATATTTTTAGTGCTGTATAATATTTAATGTTTTTAGTGCTCTCTTAAATTTTAATGATTGCTTCTCACTAAGCAGTTAGATACCTTAGGAGAAATAAACCGCTACTAATGCCAATTTTCCTGAAAACTCTACAAAATATAATTCCAACAAGGTTCTGCAAACTGTGATATCGAAATCCCCCAAAAATAAATATTTCAAGTTGACCTAAAAAATATCCTCCTCCTCCTTGAGAATAAATTATCAACAATTAAGATTCATAACAGTGTTCTGAATTTAAGATGTAATTAATGAGACTGATTTTGAGGATGGGGTGGATACTCTGCTATGGAATAATAAAAAAACATTTATTAATTACTCCGATAAATTAACAGAAGTGTTAATATTGGAATATTAGAAAAGTTATCTAGATTCCTAGTATAGCTATGCTCAGATTAAAATAACACAATGCGAGACGCTCAGTTTGAAAGAATAAAATTTCAATAATCATAGAATGAATAAAATGAAAGAATAAAATTTCGGCACTTAAGACAGATGCTACTCCTAGAGCGAGATAACATTAGTTTAAGAACCAGCATTGAAGATCGTGCTGTAACGGAAATTCTCTACAAAAAGAATCAACTCAATGGTCTTACAAAGTGTGGGACCTTATTAGGAATAACTTTTGATACAGCTTGGTTGGCAGACAAATTTTATCCGGAATATGAAATAAATTGAATTAAAAATCATTTTAAAAGCCACTTTCAATAGTGAATTAAGAAACAGAAATTTCTTATTTTGATTGTTTTTGACTGTTTAGTCATTAATTATTATTATATACATATTACTCACATGCAGTGGTGTAGTGAAGGTAAATGAAGCCCGGGTCATGATATTTCTTTTTTGTCCCATATCGCATTTAACTTTTAAAACTAGCATAATCTCATTATTGTTGTATCACCGTGGTGCCCTTTAAGACTGGCATATAGAACATGCACACTCCTCTTGCTTCCCTGTCGCCATGTCACTGCTCACGAAATGAAAAATTAAGTAAAGTAAAGATCAATTCATAAGTAAAATCTAAAAAAATTACAATTGTGTCAATCTGAGGGAATACAAACGCGTGTAAGATTTCAAAACTCAACCGTATCAAGAATCGAGTGAAAATTCCATTATAAAGATAGACAATCCATTAGTTATTATATTAGTTAATAGTTATTACCCGTATCATTAGTAAAAACTATGCACTTTTCATAAGATGGAGCGCTTGCACATACCGCTAGAAATGTGACAAACTGACTAAACGAAAACTTTGATAAATAATGGGTTGGCTTGAAAAGAGCCACAGAATACCCACTCCAGATCCCCTGAGCTAACGCCACTCGATTTTTATTTTGGGGGATTGACTTCGAACACTATAATACTCGGCCCCTAAACGCATCTCACCATAAACAAAAGATAATCGATACTTCCATCGATATTACAACAATATGTTTACAGGAGCATTATGAAAAGAGTTCGATTATGTATTGGAGTTGACGGGAAACATTTTGAAAATGTTTTGTGAATTGCGTTTTTTTTTAAATTATATTTCTAATATTTTTTATAAAAATTTCCTCCATTAGGTCAGTGTCGCTCTCACTAAAAATCCTTCAAGATCCGAAATTTAGAATAGAAGTGAACTTGATAACCACCCTGCCGTATTTGCAGTCATATGTTGAAATATCATTATGAACTACAATTACATATAATAAATAAACATAATTTTTAATTTTTAAACGATCTTAATGTTTCAGTATTATATGAATTTACTGATAATTTTACTAATTTTAATCGGCAATGAAATCCTTAATAAATGTAAATATTAGTAATACGATAGCGCATATTTGTGAGAAAATGAAACTTACAATATTAACGAGTTTGCAGATGTTTCTTTGTCTTGTGAGATATGTATCTAATTTTTATTATTTTACATGAACTTCAGATAAAATTGTTTGACTAGAAAGTTTTAAATTGGTTTTTACACAAGATGCTAAATTCGAAATATATTTTTTCTAAATGTATGTTCTGTGTTATTGTTTTTTTTTGTATTTTTATTGAACTAGAAATTAAAAACAATCGCAATATCTTTCTAAAATATATTTAATAAAATATCTATCTATTTGCATGTATATTTTTTTTAATTATGTGCGCCAATTGCCAGACCGAATTTGAGGGCCGCATGCATCCCGCTGCTCTCATAGGCAGACCACTGTTTATCTCTACCTATTAAAGCTTTATTTAGGGAAATTGAGATTTTTTTCTTTACTTACGCTAACGCATTTTTGATCTAAAAATTTCCAATATCAATTTGTTTATGGCTCGTCTTTTCACCGAAGAAACAGCATTTTAAGTTATGTAAAAATGGCATAAGTCACTTTTTCCTGTATCGTAGTTCATTTGGTTTTAAAGATACAGTTATGAGGTTTTTCCTTGAGGGATGGAAAAGAAAAATTTTCTAATTGACGAAATTTTTTTAGAGGGACCGCATAAAAATTTAATAAGTGCAACTTTTTAAACATTAACGGTAATTTTTTTTATTAACTTAGTCTTGTTTTTGTACCTTATTTTGAACTATTTTGCAGTTTACATTGTCCTCTTATCTCTAGTGGGTAAAGAATTAAACCGCGTTTCAATCTCTTTGGGATATAGATTATAAGTCTTTTACTAATACAATTATTTCGGTCTCCCTTAAAAGCTCTTGAAATTAGCTTTTCGAGAGAAGCTGTAGCATGGACACGAACTTAAATCATATAAAATGGTCGAAAAGTGGTAATTTTTTTTCTTTCAAGAAATTCTAATTCTGTCACCCTGTTTCTCTCTCTCTCTCTCTCTACTAAATTCTAATCTATATAGGAACGGTGGGCTTAATAAAATGTAAAGAGGAGTTGTTAATAAACTGGATTCCATTCCATACCTCTGTATGCAGTACCTAAAGACTTCACCAAAACCTCCAGACCTAAATGTCATAGAAAATTGTGGTTTCAGTTAGAAATATTTATTCATGACATGACTTGGTGACTAAATGGGATTTGAATAAGGTCTTAAGAGAAGAATAATCTAAAATTTCAGTTGAAGCAGCCTAAACTTTACTAGATTCAAGTGAAAGGATTTGTATTTAAATATTAATTTGCCTATATCAATAAAATTAATAAAAATGCATACTGAATTTTGTGGAATTGTTCCTCATCCGAGTGGTATATTTATTCATTTAAAGAACCTGATTACAAGATTTTTTTTTCTGCCCATATTGAAAGTTGATGAGCAAGAGTATCAACAGTAAAAGTCACGATATACCTAAATCAAAATTTATTCTTTTAAATAAAATCATTTAAGTATGCATTTAGTTTTGAGACTAACAGTGTTTTATATTTCTGTAATAGATTCGTAAGTATTAACTTAAAAATACCTGCTTGAAACTCTTCCTAATAATCAAATTTCAAATCACACTTCAATGCAAATTTTTGAATCAAACTGGATCCTTTATCTGCAGTCGGTTCACACACTAAATAGAAAAAAATAAGGAATTAATAGCACGAAATAGTGGGCACATTTCTTGGACACGTTGTATACATTAGTGGCGGTTTTCTGCACTGGCATTTGAGGCCGTCGCCTCGTGCTCAAGATCTAGAGGGGGCCTTAAAATCTATTTTACTCTCTTCGCGAATTTTTAATGTTCTACATTACAACTTTGTTCATTAAAAATTTTCTGCCCTTACTTTTTCTTAAAAAAAAAAAAAAAAGAAAGAAAGAGAAAAGGTTGAAAACGGACGAAGGAAAAGGGCCACAGTGTACAGGAAAATAAGCACTAAAGAAAACATGGGGAAAAAATAATACCAATAAATAATTTCAAAAGTGGGGGTATTCGAGAAATTTCTAAGCTATGAAAAGATATTAAGTCAACAGTGCCTTTAAAGCTAAACGCATAAATGCAATTGCTGTTAATCCTTTATTTGTCAAATGGAAGAGATAAATTTTGAGTATAATCATCTCTATTTCCAGTGTTCGTACTTCAAATTTTCTTTTTTCTTAGAATCTGCTTGGCTGATATTGAGGGATGGATTTTAAATGCTTTGTAACCTTATTTTGTAACCTTAAAAAGTAAAAATCTTGAAAAACACTCAAAAAGTTGTCATTATTCCAAATTAGAGGAAGAAATAAGTTGTAAATAAGAACACTGGTGAGAGTTGTAGGGAAAATTTGACGAGTACAACAGCAAAAACGAAGTTAATGTGGGAGCCAAATGAAGGGGGCATATGAGGGAGAGTCCATTTCGTTCTGAGGGAGGAGATGGTATTAAGAGAAATCGACTTTTCTTCAAACATGCCATCGTCGATTGAGTCGATACTTCCGCTTTTAATAATGTAAGATCGCTTAGTAAAAATTGTATTATTATATTTTTCTAAATCAGTGAAAAAAATCTAAATGCAATGAGCTAAAGCTGCAATTAAATATTTAAGAGAATAATTACTTTTTGTTTAGTTCCTCCAAATTGAAATCTGATGGAAATCCAAGCCAATTTGTAATGAAGACGGAAAGCGACCTTTATTTATTTTAAAACACATCAAGAATGATCTGTGGAATACTATGAATAAAGCATTTAAATGAGCTGTCACTCTTATTTGTCGAAAATGTGATGCAGTATAGGAATTACACTTTAAAAAAATTCTAGATAATTCTTTCTAGTTTGGAAAGTGATAATTAGTATTTCGATGCTTTCAATATCTATTTATACACTGAAAAAACAGAAAAAATTGTACGCCTACCTAATACTATGTACAGTCCCCAAAAGTATGCAGAAATGCTGCAAAAAGACTTGGTATGAACTCGACAAACATCTGAAGGTATACTGATGGCATTTCACGTCATGAATTCCGCAGAGCAGTCCACAGATCTACAGGAATGAGATATTGTGGAGGTCTTTACTGAAAAGCATATTGTAAGGCATCACATATATGTTTAATAATGTTCATGTCTGAAGATTTAGGTGACCAACAGAAGTGTCTAAAGTCAGAATATTCCTCACTAGCAATTCTCGAATGTGGGGTATCCCATTGTCCTGCTGGAATTATCGAAATACTTCAAAACGTACTATGGATGTAGGTGAATGGACAAGATTATTACGTATACCTACACTTGCCAGGGTCATACGTCCCATTTATCTCAGAGGCTCCATTAGATTGAACCATCCTCTATTAAAATGTCTATGGATGGATTTAAGAGGTTGTTTCCATACCCATTCACATCTATCCCTGCGATACAAGTAGAAACGAAATTCGTCAGACAATGGTTCGTATCTGACGAATCTCGTTTCCACTTGTATCCATTAGAGGTGTTGGTGTCCCAGGCAAGGGACCTTGGCAACGTCTTGGTTGAAACAGTTTCAAATTCGGCTTATTCTTCTTCACTACCTCCAAAACACAATGATCATAGATATATGTTCAGTTCTGTGTGGTTCTATCCACTTTGTGTGGATAATTTTTAATATATTCACAATTATTTCTACACAAATGAAATAATTTATCTGAACTGACTATTGTAAATTATTTTTCGAATAAACAAACAGCAATTATTCTTATTTAGATAATATTAGAAAAATTTCATTTATTTTTACATCAGAATCATTTGTTCATCTCGTTATTCTAATGTTTGTTTTCTTATTTTTGCAGTTATATTGATGGGATATCGAGGAGTGCGCCAGAACGTTGAAATAATTTGAATTCATACGAAGTGCAAGATCAGTTTCTAACTGCTACTCCATCATTTAAAAAACACTACACTTCATATCAGCTTTAAACTAAGTACCATCTTTATTTTATTTAAATTAGGCTAAGAAAATAACAGTTGCAAAAATCATGGACGTTACTTTCTTTCCTTTGCCTGCACATACAGCGATTATGAACTATGCCTTATATATTATCAATAATCGCGATATCAAAAATCTGATTGGAGAATTCAAAGTTTTCGATAAAAACAATTTTGGTTGGACAAATGTTATTGACCAAGAACAATGGAAATATTTGTGTGGATTGGCAAGGAAGGAATTATCCAAGATTAATCCCTCAATGCATAAAACATGGCGAGACAGAGTAGTAGGTTTAGTTAGATCCCTTTGCGTTGAGATTCAAAAATGGATGGATGATCATCGATATATAGAGATGATTGGTATTGAAGACAGCTTTTATTGGTCCTATGAAGGGTTGATTGATCGAGAGAAGACTGCAGAGGAATTGGTAAGAAATGAAAGTTTGTCTATTCAAAGCCGTTATGAATTGGCATGCAACTACTGCTTCATGTACCATATCGAAAATTTATGGAATTTCATGACCGAATCGGAAAAACGACGTTATTCTAGAATGCATATGCAGAATAATAGGATCATAGAATTTTGGACAAAATGGGTAATCACAGGAGCTAGGAAAGATTTGTTACTCTCTCCAGATAACGATTTTGATCAACTATGCTTCAGTGCCTATTACAGTAACTCGGCAACTTTGAGTTACTTTCTACAGTTGCTGACAACGGAAGATAAAGAGCAATATTTGACCAAAATTGCGCGAGAGAAATATTTGATACCTAACGTGATGCATTTCTGTCTCTTAGAAATGGACTGTAACCAAAAAGCTGAGATGTTTAAGAAAACTCCTTTCAAAACACTGAAATGTTTTTTGGATTATCCTTGGCAAAACACATTCCTGATCATGTCAATGTACATGTGGCCATATCTCCAAGAAACTGAATTCGTGAATTTGATTTATTTCATTATCTATGAGAGAATAATTCCGGAATGGGACGACTGCGATTATGTAAAATTGCTTACTAAATTTTGGTTTCAAAGTCCTGACCATTTTAAGACATATGCACATAATCAAGATATCTTTAAATTGTTGAATTTTTTAGTAGATCAAATGACTGTTCAGGGTTTCGTTAATACTGTAGATTTGAATAATTTTTTGAGTAATTTTATTTTGCCTAAAGCCATTAAAAAGAGATACCAGAAGGCTTGTCGCTCATGCTGAATTATTGCTGCTTTTAAAAACTATTAATTTTGTTTTTAAAAATTTATATTAAGAACCAAATTAATGGTATATTCTTATTTTTATTAATGTTTTAAATTCGTGTAATTTTTAAATATCTTGACAGAACATTTTTAAGATGTGAATTTATTTTACTAAAAATTTCCTCTTTCGTTTCATTTTCTTTGAGTGACCTTTCCTGTGAGAAATTTTTCTATTGCATTTAATAAAGAGCATGTATGGATTAATTTTGGTTCTTGAGTTTTCAATTTTATTTCAGTCGTTCTGAGTTTCTGTGAATGCATAATATGGCTTCTTCTTGTCGTCCTGGACAAAGAATTTATTTGTAGCATGTTATATAATTTTGTCTTGGGCTGGAAAGATCTAAATATCAGAATAAATAAACTTTGTTTAGAAATTAATTGATTTTTGTCAACGAAATGGAAAAAAAATGTATCGCTGTATGTAATATCTGAATGCAGATGCCTTTTACAAAAAATACAATCGAAAAATCTTTTCATTACTTTTAAAACCCACATGAAAAATAAAACGTATTTTTGGTTTTTATTCAAATCTCAATATGGTTTCAAGATACGTAAAAGAAGACAAACTATATGGGTATGATCTTTTTAGAATCATTAACCCTCAACTGACTCACTTAATAAGAAACATATTTTGAGGATAAGTCAGCACATTATAAACTAATGTTATAATGGGGTCATTTCAAGCTTATGTGACAATTATTCGATGACACGCTTTAACCGAAATTTGAAGTTTCTACGCTTTTATGAATATCTGTTGAATTCCTAGAAAAGCGAAATAAACAAAATTCTTACGTCAGATGATTGATATATATTGTGATTCGCATTTTTTAATTAGAATGAAGGAATTTTTTATTTGCTAAAAATTGTGGATTTCAATGATTTGTATAATTTTCTAATCCATTTAAGATTGTTTTCTCAGCAGCATTAACCAATATAATTAATTTTGTTCGTTTGGTTGTCTAATGTATATAGTATTAAAGTTTTAAAAATTAATGATAAAATGAAACTTAAATTAATCATTGAATAATTTTTAAAATTATTTGCTTTGTTTTATTAATTTATTATTCATAAAATATCAAATACGTATGCCACTTTAGAAGGATCCTTTTTCTATTTCAACTGATAGTCTAACTATATTAGAAAAGGATTATATGCAAAATTTAAATTTGTTATTAAGTTTATCATATAGTTTAGGCTTTCTTTTTTGTCGAAAGTCATAGATAGTGCTGAAATATCCTCTGCCAATTCTACTTCATTTATGGCAACATAATCACCATCAGTTAAAATACATTCCAAATTTTTACAGTGTTTTAGCAGCATTTCTTTATGCATAGTATTTGAAGTGTATAAATTTATATAAGAACTGAAAATAATTAGTGTGGAGACTAAATTGTTCTAGTCTAGTGCTTTTAATGTTTCATCCCTTGTAAAAAAAATTACCATATATATTTTTTTTTTCCTTTTGGTTCTTCGATCACTTCATCTAATCCTTCGTATGAGAAGCTTTTTCTTTTTCTTTTGGGGTATCGTGTTATTGCTGTTCTAAATTAATCTCAGAACAAGTTCTTTTTCTTCATTAATAATTTTATTTTAGAATTTATATGATCAAGTATCTCAAAAGAATATTTTACAGTTCTGTAAAAGATCAAGTGCAAATGCTAGATCACAATGGTTTGTTTGTATCAAATTTTTAATTGGATTAATGCAATTTTATATTTTAAACCAAACAATAAATAAACAGAAAAAATTAATACAATTGCTTAGCAAACTTTAAAAAAAACCAAGGCTTTGTCTCTTATAAAATTATCAATTTCTTGATATTTTATAAATGATTAACAAGGCGTATATCATTCAATGATGTTAAAGTTAATCCTTGAGCATGTTTTAAAAGTATTTATCAGGACGTAAAAGTCACATGACATCTACATTTGTGCATGCTTCTTGAAGTTTTTCCGCATCGATAATGACTATGAGTCGGTCTTTACCATCATCCGCCGCTGTTTATATTTACATATAGAGGGACGTCACATAAAAAAAAAAGAAATTTTGAAATAAAAAATCTTTTATATTTTTCGTTATAAAGATGATACTTCTACTGACTATATGTTGTACAATAAGAATCTTTCTGTGCTACATCACTATGAATCATTTACTTTTCTGCATAAAGCTATTTCAAAAGCTAGCCACCGATGCCCATTTCTCTATAGTAAAAGCGATGCGCAATTAAGGCTAGCACACGAAATAACTTTTCGAGAGATAGTAAAATAGAAGAATTCGAAGGCTATGAACATCCCTTTAATTGATTTTTTGATGTTGTATTTACGCAGTCTCATTTCCACTTCTAGAGTTGATTTGAACTTTCTGCTGCTGTATTTGAAATCAGGTAAAAACTATAATTTTTTTAAAAATAGTTAGCTGTTATTACAAACTTAGCTCGAGTTTTAAACTTAAACAATTTTTTTCTTCGTGGGAAATTTGCAAGTATAAAGTGATCAGCAATTAAATTTTTATATTTGATTTTAAAAAATATAATTATATTTGTTCATGGAGATTTTATTTTTTTCTATTGTTGCTTGTAAACTGATTACTAAATACAAAATAAGATTCTAAAACTTAACTAAAATGTAGATCAACTGATGTGTTCCTAATTTTATGATGGTTAATGATAAATATGAATATAGTAAATTCTTACATAAAGGTAAAGCATATTTTACTTGCAGTTAAAGCTTGATTTTAAAAAATCTAATAATTATGAAACGGTGCAGGTCATAAATTTTTATTTGTGAATTGACATTTCATTGAGGGCCTTTGAATTCTATGAAATGTGTTCCTATCTGATTTTATATACGACAATATTTGCTTTTAAGTAGCTATATGATTGTTGTATTGCATTTTCTTCTAAAGAAACTGATTTTCAAAGAAACTGCATTGTAGTATTTAGATCTGCTCGATAATTTTCGATCGAATAATGTTTCAAAGAGAATACTTTCCACTGCTATTACGGATTGTCCAATTATATTTTGAGAAATGTAAAGCTTTGTTTTCGATTTTTAAAAATCGTACTGCTATTTTTTTTATTTTCAGTACTTTTATATAATTTGCAAAAATTAATAAAGCTATTGAAATGCTATGTTTTTCTTTTTGTTAATTAGAAATTCTATTTTTTGTACGTTTAAAATTGTTTTAATTTGTAACTGAAGTTCGTACATTTAAAAAAATTCATTTAACTAGAATTTCACTCAAGTCTCTCTCTATGCTTATTAAATTGATTTTTTTTTCAATTCTCAAACTAAAAATCAATAAAACATGAAGTTAGATCAAACTTAATTATATAAAGAAACACTGCAAGCTTTATCACAGGAAAACACATTTCAAATAAAGTTTAAGTAAGTTTATTTACAATTGAGTTTCATTGGATTTTTCACATATTTTAAAATTAAATCAAAAACAATATGTGTAAGTTCATATACCATAAGTATCATTGAACGTTTAAGAATTTTGGCACATTCAGACTTACGTAAAAGCTCCCTTCACGCCAAATTTCAGAGTGAAAAACCGGTTTTGATGAGCAGGTTTGCTCATACCTAAAGCAGCGTTTATACGAGGCCAACTATTGCTCGAAACGGAAAGCCACCCTACCTCAGGAGCATCACGTGACACCAAGGGGGGCAATGGCAAATGGTTGTCTCATCCATACAACTATTTACCATTGTCCCATTGTGGTCACAGGATCTTCCTGAAGTAGACGTGGCCTTCTCTTGCGTGCAATAGTTGGCCTCGTGTGAACGCTGCTTTACAAGACAAGTTCTTGCTGTCCAGAAAAGTTCTTCCATGTCCTAGGCTTCAGTTTTTCTTCCTTCTTGAACGTGGATAATCTATATCCCCATGGAGAAAAAACCGTTTAAAACTATTCACACAACATTTTTATTGACTTTGGAATTCCCTCCTGTAGTCATTTAAATAGATAGCTAGAAAATTCTCTCGTCTTTTCTTCTGTGTCAATCCGAACAACAAACAAAATTACTGCTGGCTTAGACACGAAAAAAAAATTGTAGATATTATAATTATCGTAGCATGATATTGTTTTATAAAGTATTCTTTTATCTTTGTTTTATTTTTTAAATTTACCTTTAATTATATAGCAGGGATAACATTCACAAAAAAAATGTGTTTCATATTGTCGTATTCGGCTTGTGTATAAACGCAGTTATTAAAATAAGACTTCTTGTAATACATCAAATAAAATAAAATATATATATATATATATTAAAAAATTATTCAGGTCATGGAAAATATTTTACAAAAATAAAAGTGATGTATCTGAAAAGCTTATTTTATAATTTTAAAATTACTTTTGTGCGATAATAAACTCCGAAGTTCTAGAAAAAAAATTAATTTTGCTTCATTTATAATTAAAAATCAAGCTAAATGTTTGAAAAATTCTTTCTAAATAAACATTTAATATCCAAGAAATCATTGCTTGCCACATTTTGTAACTCTGTTTTTATAAGTGTGTCCTGTAGAATATTTTGAACGATTTCTGCATCATGCATGCCGCAATTTACATATTGTATGCCATCTTCTAAACATTAGCATATTTAAGAAATGAAAATTGTGTCAACTTTCCCCATCTTGCATTGTTTTAAAAATAAGCACCTTATTGAATTTGCATAAAAATGTATGCTCTTGAGATATCTGTTTTATATCCATGTGGTTTCAACTTATTTGTAGTCATATCTGCATATGTCCATGAATTTAAAATAGTTATTAAATCTTAAAGATGAACAATAATATAGTGTGAATTTATTTTTATTAAACTCTGAAGGCCACAAAATATAACTTTCTCATTTAGTAGTAAGTAAAAAGCAAAAGATTCGACGATAGATTAATAACAAATATTAACAGCGCTATTCCTGCTCATTCTCTTTTAGCTTGTTCTTATTAGAATGTATTAGTTTCTAGACGGATTAATATAAGCTATTACTCAGAAGCATTATTTTTAAATTGTAATCCAAATAATAATAATAATTTTACCCTGTTAACTGGGTATGACGAAATATTTCAATGCAAAACGAATTGATTTTAAGTTAATTACCCGGTTAACAAGTTAAAGAACAAAATTTCTGACTACATTCATTTTCTAAAGTTTTTATAACACAGTGATATTTTAAATCATGATGTTGCTCAGAGAACAACTTCAAAATCAATCAATCTTTCTATAACAATCAAAATTTCTCTTCGAACACGCTTTCATTCTCCTTTATTTGAAGACAACATAAGCAACTTTTGTACTAATTTTCTTTTTCTAGAACTATTATTTTTTACCCATCAAGGAAAATGCCTGCTAATTAAGCGGGCTACATTCTCAAATCCTTAAAGGATGTAAGTTACAACAATCAGTACTTCCTTATCCGATCAATTAGTCAAATTTCATTCGAAAACCGATATCATATAAACTGCAACCGTTCTTTTTAATCTATTCCCAAAGAATTCAACAGCACTTAATTTAGCAAAATGTTAAAAAATCTTCTTGTGATATTTTCTTTGTCGATTTCTGCTTACAGGATCGTAGGTTACTTTTCATTTAATTTGGATCATCTTGTATTGCTTCTTGTTTGTTAAAGTGTAAAGAAAGTCAATTCTAAATTATTAATATTTTGAATTTCTATGGATGGAATTATGGTTAATGAATACAAATTACTTTACTATAATTCGTATAATGTTTTTATTGGATCAAATATATTGTAAGCATTATATTTTAAGCTTCTTTTTTTAAGTATGAGATCATAGAAGTGCATATTTGTTTCATGTTTAACTAATGAATGAAAATTTTCATTCAAACAGTTGTTCGTATTTCTTATTCAATCTTTTTTTAAATGGCAAACATTATAATGTATCAAATTATCTGAGCAAGCTTTGCAAAAGTTCATCAAAAACTTTCGAAACGATTTCATAAGATTTGTTTTTTAAACATTTTCGTGATATGTGATCTGAGGCGTAACCGCATAAAATGACACCCAGGGCAAATGTGAAATCAGCACCCCACACCGTTAAAAAATGTATTTCACATAATCTCTCCGTCCGTTTTTTCTTGAAACCAGAACTATTTTTATATTTATATAAATTAATTATATAAATCAATATTAATTTTTAATTTTAACAAACTTTAATTAATTAATTTAATTTTTTTGTACTTTAAAAGCCTTTATTGCTGCAAATAACGAGGAATTAAATGGGGGGGGGGAAATCATTGTACAGAAAAACATCTATTGCATTTGAACTACGGCCCATTAACTGTTTTGATGCATGAACAAATTGAAAATGTCTCGCACAAATGCAGCTAATTTAGTTAATGATTTAGGGTCTTCTCTTTAGCTATTAAAAAGATTAAGCAGAATGATTTTGTAAAGATGTCTTTATTAAAATTGTTTATCTTTTCGACCATGCATAAAATTACAATTTCATATTGCCTAACTAATTTTAAATACATATACAATTCATTCACATTAATATATATAATTATAAATACATATGCATTTCTAATTCATATACAATTAATACATATTTAAGCTACTTTACAAGTGAATAACAAATTAATTGCTGCAGATATTTTCATACTGAAGCTATGAGAATAACCATTTTGTGAAATGCCCAATTGCATACATTTAGAGAAAAAAAAAATCATAGCTACCAACTAAATCATTAATTTACATTAAAAAAAATACATCACCACCCAAATACGATTCCGAAACATTAATGATCATTTGTTCTTAATAGAAAACACACTAGCATTGAAAAGATATAAAATATCTAAAGTGTCAAACTTTTGACAAAAATATATCTAATTTATGTTAAAAAAAATTAGTCATTGAAATGAAATACGGTTCAAATGATTATTACAATAATCACATTTCCTTTGGTGATTAAAAATTACTTATTTAATCTAGTATTATCGTATCTCCGAATGACAAATTTATAGTTACAGTTTTTTTTTAAAATAAGAAGAAATGGAATCTTATGAAATCCATAGTTGAAAATATCTATATTTGAAGAAGTTATAAAAATCTTCAAATCTCTTTTAATATTACAAATGAATTCCTCAGTTTTGTACTTCCTGGTAATGGCACTTCAGGGCACATTCCCTCCCAGCCGCACCCTTCTGTAATGTGATGCTTTTTAGATCGAAAAGTCATCCGTTTTTTATATCTATATCTTTATAATAATAAAAGACAGTATTATTTATAGTATCTGCTTATCGATTGATAAATAGTTTGACTTAATGTTATTAAATTATAATTAGCATAAGTATATTTTGGAAGGTGGGAATGTGCACCTCGAAGAGTTTTTTTCGAGATTTTAAACAGAATTTTAATTTGATTAAAATGTAAGTGGTAGTTTCAAAGTTTCATGTTGAAAATGTCTGGAAATATTATGGCACAAAAATAATTTTTACATCATCACAATATTTCAAATATTATCTTTTCAATGATTATGGGGTTTCAATAAAATAATGTTATACCAATTAAAAGTTCGCATTTGGAACGGCGTATAAGTTCAGCAGATAACAGAATTGATACTAATCACTTTGCAAGGGATTATTTACCATTTGGACATCTGCAAAATCATTATTGAAATTTCACTGAACTTCATCAGGCTACAACGAAATTTGAAGATACTCCCAATTTAAGGCAATTGAAATTTATAAACAGTTATCTATAATTTGCTGAATTAAGTCAATAAATCTGGAAACTTTTAATCCAGACTCACTGCATGCGTTCTTACATCTTGAGCATTTACTTACTTCGGTCTTATTAATTTGTTTTTGTTTAAAGCATTCAAGGTTTGTTAATGGAAACACTGGAATTTTCCCATTATCAATGACAAAAATTCGAAAAAAAATTTCGTAAATATTGGTATACAATTTTATTTATTTATTTTTATTTCAAAAGTAAAATCCAGAAATTCACACATCTAGGAGTGTAATTTCAGAGGAAAATTGTGTTTAAAACTAAAAAAGTATTCAAATGGATGTCGTGTTGTATTTTAAATATTGCAATTTTTTTCAATAAATTACGTTCGAAATCAATAATTTAAATTATATTATTGATAGCTATTTTTAACAAGAATGAGTGAAATTTGCTACAGTAGATGTTAAACGGATGAGAAATCGTGTATTTGCATCCCCAAACAAATGCATTGAAATTCTAGATTCTAACTTTCAATCTAATCCAATAAAATTGCTTGCCTAAGAAAAATTATTAGCCTATGACAGATGACTTTTCTGCTCCATAGTAATGGTGCAGAAATTAAGACATAGATATGATAAATTATCAGAAACAGCAGTAATTATTAGTATGATTATTCAGAAAACTATTTCTATTGACATTCGTAATAAAGTGTGCTTTATATGTGATGCTATCACTTCAAGTCAAATTATCAAGTGCTATAAGTATTACGAAGGTTTTTATCTGTTCCTTCATAAGTAACGATAAGAACTTAACTGTGAAGGGAATGAAGCATTTTGGGAAATTCATATGTAAAAATTCTTATGTGACCACATGTTAACATTTTCAAATCTGATAATACACTTCGACAATTTTACTGTATTTTCGGTAGCAGAAGAAAAGATATCATTCTGGGTTCGAAAGTCATTCCCCAATTAACTTAACTCAAATGGTAAATTAAGTGTAATTAGTTTAAAATTCAGTTTTGAAATACATCTGCAAAAAATTTTAGTTTTTCTTATTAGAATAGCGTAACTTAAAATTTCAAATTGTATTAGAAGCAAAATAATTAGAAATAAGACGGGTTAAAAGCGGGCATTCAAAAACAAAATTTTTATTATGTAATGCTAAAGAAGATATTATCTGTCTTATATCCGGAAGAATTTTATTATTTCTATAAAATCCAAAAGCGGATTAAAACTCACAACAAGGATAAAATTCGGATAATGGCACATTCAAATTTAACTTTTACAGCAATGAAATAAACAGGAATTATTATTGTGAAAAAATGTTTTATTTGCACAAATTTACAATATATGTGAGAAATTCATTATTCAAATTTGAAGCTTTATTTCTTTTATTTTTATTATTTGTTTTGCTTATTTTAAATTGATTTATTATTGGAAATGTTTTTACATTTCAAAGAAAATAATTGCAAAATTACCTTTCATTTGAAAGCAACATTTAGAAACATGAAACTCGATCCAATTACAAAGAATTTTCAAACTTTTCCAAAAATCTCGTTTCAAAAATTGCGATTATGAAGTGCAGAACAAGTATAGTTAAATTCTTGCACAAATATTGAATCTAAGAATAATATAAGGAAATGACAGCCATAAATATACTTAGATTTAAATTTAATGACTATACTGATTCGGCAGAGTTAACTTCTAAACATTAAAATGCATAGATGATACTAGAAAATTTTTTAATGAATAAAAAAAAAAAAAGCTTTGAAATATGGCGAAAACCAATTTCCAGTTATCAAAATTTTGTTCGCGCTAATCTAATACATAAAAATGAATTTTGCTTGTTCGTATTTTATGCGCTGTCATTCCGTTCATCCGATTGCGATAAAACGTGGTCACCTTATTGCTTTCACCTGCGCGAAGGTTATAGGCATAATGCAGTTATCATGTCAAATATATAAAGATGAATTTTTGTTTGTTTTGTTAGTATTTTTCGCACTTCTTACCGATATATATATATAATGTAAGCATATAATTTTTTTAATCAGAAGGCAGTTTCGAATATATTGAAGAGACTTTCGATTGTTTGACGTATTTTTATTTCATTCTGGAGATTCACGCATTATGTACAAGCAGGAGCAACGAGCAACACAGAAAGAAATGAGGGAAAACCTTTATTCCTGGTCTGTGATGTTTTAATAGAGATTTCCATCGCATGTCAATCAAAAAGCAAGGGAAACACAGGGATCATTTAGAAGAATTTGTCAAGTCAGCGGTATTTTGTTCCTTCACTCGGAGTGTCGGAACGTTTAAGCTTTTAGCTGATTCAGCAATTTTACAAAGCTTCTGTTAAATTAATTAGATAGAAAAAGTGGAATGGGATCAGGAAATAAGAGAATGATCTAGAATGAAGTTAATATGGGCTAAATTGAGCCAAAAATTAAGAAATTAATTAAGTCTAAATTAAATTTTAAAACTTATTACATATATATATATATATATATATAGCAGAATAAATATTATTTATACTTCTCCTTTATACATCATTCAATTTCAATGAATGTATTCATTGTCTACAAGAAAATTAATATCATTCTTTCTATCATTTCTAATTAAACAAGATAGTTATTTCAAATGATATTTCCACAATTATTTCTTCTGCAGCAAAACGCGCCGAATACCAGCTAGTCACTTGTAAAACTTTCTGCGATTTTTCGAGTGAATTAAGAAATTTTTAAAATTATTCTCTGACGATCACTGAAGATGCATAACAATACAGACATCTATACTTATAAATAAAGCTCAATGTGTGTGTGTGTGTGTGTTGGCGCTCTACAGACCAGGTCATTTGACCTACAGCTACCAAATTTGGTACATATATACCTTAGAGATTGGGAATGTGCACCTGGGGTCCCTTTTTTTGAATTTTTAATTAGAATTTTAATTATTAATTAAAAACTAACTTTCCTGCCAACAAAAGTCTTCCATTTTCCCCACCGCCAAATGAGTAAGGCTTCAGTTTTTTTTCCCAACAGTAATGAGGCTAGGGTTAACATTTTTCGGCCGATTATTTCAAAAGATTCTGTTTATTTTCTTAATGTTTTATACATTTAAAATTAAACATTGTTAATTAATCGATCTTTCAGATTCATTCAGAAGTACTTTTGAATTAAAATAACACAGAATAAAGGAGATTAAAACTGTCTAATCTGCAGAGCGTTACCCCAACTGGCGTAGAAAATTTCACGCATTTGCGTTACCGTAATGGCGTGGAAAATTCACGCATGCGCATTGTGTTCTGATTGTTGACATGACAACCATTATCAATGGATGCGGTTTTGATTTAAATTATTTTTAGGTTAGTTGCATGCTTTTGTAATTAAACTGTATTTATGTTAGTTATATATTTTTTGCACATGCTTATAGTTTTAAGTACATCGTTTTTTAAGTAGTTTTTTTAAACCTGTTTTCGACCGATTATTTTAAACGATTCATTTTATTTTCTTAGTGTTTGATGCATTTAAAATTAAACATTGTCCATTAATCGATCTGTTCATGATGAATCTGTGAAAATTTTGTTGACAAATTCTTGAGATATTACATAAATTAAGAAAGATATTCTTTAGTGCCCATAAAGTTTAAACGTTCAATGACTCTGTTATCAGTAATCATATTATAAAATTGCTTTGTTTCAGTAAAAAATATTATTATATTAATCGCAGATTGATTCTTTCCACTTTAATTTAAAGCCTAAATTCTACGGGAGCTAACAGAATATTAGAAAGATGCATATTACGTTATGACTGAAGGCCTTTATAATATTATGAGTGAATTATATGACTATCAAAATGTGAAGTTTTAAAATATTTTGATGAATAATCTATTAAAGTAGGAATTGCGTAAAATATTTAATTATTAAAATTTAAACGAACATTAAGATTGGCGAACCGGCTGGTCGCCAAAGGCAGCTAGTATCTACATAAAGCGCTAACGTAGGTTGCACAGAAATCGTTCCTATTACTTATTGTCGAATGGCAACGAATTACATTATGCACATGAAGATTTTGTACAGTTTCCAATAAGAAACTCTTGATATCTAAAGAATTATTTTATACTACACACACACACAAAAAAAAAAACATTTGAATAATAGCGAGTTTCACTTATCCAGTTCAATTACAAATCTCGAGACGGAGACGGGAAGCTAGGAACCAGTTTTCGGCCCTCTTTCTCTCACAAAATCTTGATTAAAACCGGATTGCTCTCCAAGACGTTTTTGTTTTACATTCCGAAACTCTCCAGAATCCTTAACGAAGGCATCTGACTCTCATTTCTTGCGACCAGAGTTACATCTCCAAAGAATGTCGCATACGTGCCCGTGGGTCTATAAACAAAACCCCTGCAGACTATCCATACCTCACCGCAATTCTTCATTTTGGTACATTGTACAAATAGCACAATTATGTACACTATTGCAAGTTAGATTTCTTACCTTGATTTGCCAAAAATGTTGCCTAAATAAATGTAAGACCGTTTGGGTCACCAACATAATTGTTCCTAGCCTGAATGCCTTGCAAAATTATTTTAGAAATAGCATGATCTATTGATGAGGTAAATCAGAATCATGCAAACTACTACCAACTCTAATTACTTCTGATAAATTATCCAAAAATGGTGACAGAAATTTTAATTTATTTGCAGGGATTACCTGTTGTTGGATATATACGCTAATAAATTCATCAGGAAGACCCAATTACTGCACCGATGAAAGAAGCTGATACTCACCTACTTGAAAAGCTAGGTCTGAGGACCGTTTTTATTTTTATTCTTACAGTTAGTTGCTTATAAATCTAAGAATAAAACTAAAAGCACAGATTACTTTTTCATAATTGTTATTGATATTCAAAATGGCAATTGAGAATTCAAAAAATTTGGAGGCAGTAAATTGTAAGCTTTTAGGTCCTTGAATTTACACAAGAATCGAGAATCTGTGAATGTATCAGCTAGTTGTTGGTCGTTAAAAATTCACATGAACAGATTCTTGAAGGAATAGTAAATCATCTCACTACAAATTTTGTTCCGCCATTTGTCTCAGAAGTGCTCTTGGAGGCACATCTACTGAATTTAAATTTGATGGGACATGCTGCATTTCAGTTTTCAGTCAAAAATTGAATCTTAACTGCTATGTTAATCAAAAATGTTTTTAGACAATGAAATGGTGTCTGGTTCTAAGCCAACAAGAAGGCTAAATCAGTGTACATCAGGGTGCTGTTCTATTCGACGGTTCATTGCCTGTTCAACTTTGGGTTTTAGTGGAGCTGCTAGAAGACACCAACAAAATTAAAGTCTTGGAGTAGATAGGATTCAGATTGGGATGATGCCTCAAATTTAGGGATTAAAGTATTATAGCACATGACGTATTAAAAGTAAATAATCGTGCCATATGCAGCCTGTGACTCGGAGAAACAACGTAGTACTAATTTCTGAGGGCTGTCGATAAGAATCCATCTAGGAATCTTTACCTGTTCAATCGCTTTTAGTGATGGAACTAAATGATTCCACTACACTGCAATGATTTGAGGGAGAAGGTCATGAAAACTCATTTTCTCCAACTCCAACTTTTGAAGAGAAATCTTCATATTGCAGGCAACTGGCCCAGCAAACCTATTGGATCATACAGCCTTGCTGTCACAGAGGGTACATTTCTTTTGTGATTAGGTTCATATTTAAAGTCAACTTTAAAAATAAAACAATTGTCTTTGTATAACGAATTCATGTCTAATATTTTTGAAACGTGGGTATTGACAGGAAAGGTATGTTCTTAGTTTGAGCGAAGATAACTATTTAACAGTTCCCGAAAATTCGAGGTCTGTTGATGCAAAGCCATGTAAACTTTTGCGAACATATCAATCAGCTGGATTTGTAAATTTTGAACCATTTTTAAATCATTTGTCCCAGTAATTCCGTTGTCCATGTAAAGCAACTTCTGAAGCTGATGGAAAATTTAATGACTCATCTATGGCGAGCTGTTTTACTGCGAGTATTGCGTAAAAGGATGCATAGTTAGTTCTATATGTAATCATGTTAAGTTTGAATTTATGGACTGACACATATTTTTCTCGAACCATAAAAATATATTCTCTTTGTCTGTGTAATCTCTTTGAAGTGTAGCTACTAAAACTTGTTAGACCGTCTTCTGGGTATCAGATGTAAATGCCAACTTATGTTTCCTGAACCTAATTGTTAATTCAAAAATATCTTCGAATACATCACCTTACAATAAAATATCATTTAGAGAAACTCTAAATATTTACTGCGGGATGTGGCGGCCTTAACAGCTACTCTCAGGAAAATAATTGTGGATTTTGATTTGAAAACTCCGTAATGAGATAAATCTTGATTATCACTGGGTAATTCATCCACAACAACTCTCTTCATGTGACCTAGAGTTTTATATTCCTCAATGAATTAAGAATAAAGAATTGTCATATTATGAGAATATTATGAATATTAGAAAGGTTGTCAAATGAGAATTAAATATATATCATATTTAAATATATTTTTACACATTAAATAAATATATCATGCGCTATATATTTTGATTCACTTCTAAGGGGAAAATTTTTTTCATTGCCATTTCTACAATATATCTACTTTCATTGTTTCTTTTATGAGTTCTCTTAAAATGTTCCTCACAAAAAATCACTTCTAAACTTAAAGAACACATTTATTTTTAGTAATTGCCTTTATTTCCCGAAACCGTTGAGTTAAATCATCTATAGGTTCATTTAGAGAAACAAAACCACAGAAATTATAAATAACATCTCCTTCAATACTACAACTTGCAATAATTCGAATTCTGAACTATGAATTCTGAAATATGAATTTAACTGCAATGTATTTGTTCACTTTTGTGATATAAGAAAAGGAAGCTATATTCACCTAGACTGGAACCGCCAACGAGATATCGGAAAGCAGATTAATGTCTTCAAGATTAAAGTGGTCAAAAGGAATAAAATCTATTATTTTCTGAATTTCTACAAATTTTACATGCTTGTAATAAGACTCGCTTCTATTCGATATCTCCAGGCTCATTTTAGAATAAATGAGAGCATTAATACCATTAATCCCACTGATAGACTTATTCTATTTCAAATCTAAACTTTTTGCTAATTCTGAAGATTAAAAGTTATTTTCACTCTCAGAATCGTAGATAGCCTTTATTAGGAACCTTGCGTTAGAAGTATTATTAATATCAACAATAGTCGGGAAAAGTGCAGATGATTTATTATCTTTTCTAGAATTCACTTCTTTATTATGGAGAAAAATAAAAAGGTCATTCTGTGTTTCAGTACTAATGATTTCGCAGTTTTTATTTTGTTGTTTCGAATCTGACATTTAGCTGCGTTTTGATTTAATTTATCTCTTTTAATTCTTGAATATGGAATTGAAATTTAATAGACTCTTATGATAATATTCATTATTAGCATTTTCTGACGCTAAAACATTGGCGAATCTTATGCAAATTAGATAAACAATTAGTACAATGAACACTTTAAGGAGTGTTTGAGGATTTTTACATGTAATGCAGAAGTTTTTAGAATTATTTTTTAACAAAATGTGGATGTGCTCTCGTATTCATATCTGACTGATGTTTCAGTTTTGATATTATATTATATTTTCCCGAATTAAACAACGTTTTCCAGAATTAACAACAAACAGAATTAAAAAGTGAGTGAAGCAACTCCATTCAGGCAAATTAGCTGAAACTAACAAGTGTTCGAACTGTCTTCTTGACTTTTGGTCTAATTTTTTTAAGAATGATGTTAATCAACAATGTTTCTACAAATTCATTCATCTCGACCCAACAGTTTGTAGATCTCGGACGTTCTTTTGACAATTGCCTACAAATTGCCTTAACCATTTTGCGGATTCTTGATTAGGTATATCTAACGATAAACTTTTCTTAAAATAACTGTTACAAATCAGCCGTTTGTCGTTTGTTATCACAGTGATCAGGTAACACTTTAAATAATGAATTATGTGAATCATCTAATGTAAAATTGCTGAGTCTGAACCGTTAAGAGTAGATTCCAAATAAAGTAATACTTCATTTTCAGTCAATTTATCATTTGAATGAATTATATTTTCAAACTGAATATTAAAATTCAGCCAATCTTGGTATTGACCAGAAAATTTAGGTAAAGAAATCTTAGGTAATTTTATGTACATACTTCGAGTTATGGAAGATACTCGGAATTATTTTCTTCCTTACGTGTATATAAAGTTACTTTATTATCACAGATTAAAATTGTCATCAGACTTCTAATCTTTCGTATTCCTTTTCTAACTCAATCGTTGAGTTTTCCAAGGTTTCTAAATCAACATCTTTAAAAATTTCGAAATACTTATTCTTTCTTTCACTGAACTTGAGCTGATTCTTATGAAAATTCTCCAATTTTATTTCACAAACATTTGATTGTAGTTTTCTTCTGACGCTACAAAAGCTGTGAGTTTTATGATAGATGACTTCAGATATATTCTTATGCGATTAATGACTACTACACTGGTGTGCAAAACTTAAGCAAAAGGTATGCATTTTGCCATAACTTCACGAGAAATCATCTGAGAGACATGAAATTCAGAAATGAGATACAGCATTTTGTTCTGAAAGAATGACGAAAGCATAATTGCGCAGAAATGAATACAATGCATACAGTATGGAATCAAACAAAAAAAGGCTTTATTGAACTCATAGTATCGTTACACATGATTGTCTGTACAAGAGGAAGAACAGCAAGCAGATGTTCCTTAGTATGGGATATGTCCTCCCCTTACTGCAATGGTTGCTTCGCACCGTCTCCCCATAATCAGCACCAGATTGTCCAACAGTTCTTGAGGTAAGAGTGCCCATTCCTCAATCAGCATTTGTTTAAGTTGTCGGGTGTTCCCAGGAGGATGTACTCGTGCCGCAAGGCGTCTCCCCAAAGCATCCCACATATGTTCTATCAGATTTAAATCAGGGGAGCACGCCGGCCAATCCATTCAAGTGATATCTTCACTTTCCAGGAGCTCCTCAACAGCATCAGTCCTGTGTTGCCGTGCATTGTCATCCATAAAAACGAAGTCTGATCCAATGGCACCTCGGAACAGACGCACATGGGGAAGGATCACCCCCTGACAATAGCGATCTCCAATTACAGAACCTCTGTCGAAAACGTGGAGCTCAGTCACCCCGTTCATCATAATGCCTCTCCAGACAACAACTCCAGGACCACCGAAACGGTCTCTTTCCGTGATGTTACTGGGATGAAACCGTGTCCCGACCTCTTTCCAAATCAACTGGCGTTGGGAATCGCTTGTGGCACTAAAACGACTCATCTGTAAAGAGGACACGACTCTATTGATGAGATGTCCAGTTTTTGTGCTCCCTGCACCACTCTAAACGGTGCCGCCGGTGGGAAACTGTCAAAGGGATGCAGCGTTCAGGACGGCGGGCGAATAGGCCACCTTTGTGAAGGCGTCTGGACACAGTAAAACGCGATACTTGTCGCCCCGTTGCTGCACACAGTTGCTGAGCAATGGCGCTTGCTGACTGGTTTCGCGTTCTTTTCGCCTGCAGGACGATATGTCGGTCATCCACTGCAGTTGTTTTCCTGGGGCGGCCACCACCAACCTTTCTCACAGCTGGCTGTACCTGTGGTTTGGAAGGCTTTCCAAGCGCGCGAAACGACACTTTTGTTGATTCCGAACTCTTCAGCTACACTGGTCACACTACTTCCCTCCTCCAGCTTTCCGATCATTCTTCCACGTGTGAAATCGTCCAGGTGATTTCTGCTAGCCATATTTCACGAATTAACTCACGTGCACTTGCAGCGAATGTCTTTAATTGCGTCTCCGTCCTTCCTTTTATTGTAGTGTTGAGCTGCGCGCGCCTTCCGCACGTGTTTTGCGTACGCTCACGTCGCCTAAGACGTTTTGTTCCTGATATTTGCATACGCATGACCTTTCTCTTGAATTACGTGTTCATTGTACTGCTCGCAAGAACTCTTTTTCTGCAATTCCATGGCTATCTGCTTAAAATTTGCATTGTTGCTTAAGTTTTGCACACCAGTGTATTTTATCCCCTGTAACCATGATGAAACGAAAGATTAAATTAAATTCGAACGCGAGTCATAGAACCAAATTATGTTGGCGTTTAATTAATCGATAGACGACAATGAACTATATTAACGATAACAAAGAATTTATTTGCATGCATACAAAATTGTTCAAATTGTTGGGTGTTTTATGGCAGAATGCATGGCTCATGTTAGAGTTAGAATATGTGATTATGACATGAAGTAAATGAATGTGGAACTGGGATGGTTACACCACAAAGGAAGACGTTTTTCATCGAATTGGTACTCTGAGAAAGGAGCAAGTTAGAGAGGTCACTAAAGGGTTGCTCAATCTTAAAAAGAGAGCTAAGCTTGGTAGCTGGCACGAGCAATCATTTCTTAAAAATTTTTTTGTATCTGTTTATAATAATTACGAATAAAAATAATAATGCGGCACAAAAAGGCAGGTAAAACTTTAGTGTTTTGACATCTTTTTTTGATTGATAAACAGTAGACGAAATTAATAATCCATACAAATCTTCTGCCATATTGATTTCTTAGTCGACTCACCATAAATAATTCTGAAAATTCTGCATCTCATTCATTTACTGTCATGACGATTATTTTTCTAAATGAAGTGCAAACTGTTGATTAATTAATGACAAATGATTCAGATGTCTGACATTTTGCCGATTTAACCGGATCGTCACATTTGGAGAATATATATATATATATATATATATATTATTTCGACTGCTTACTATATAAGATATATATATTATTTTAAGATGGGATTTAAACAATAAGATTCTTTCACATGCAAATCTCTACACCAGCTTTCTGAAATGTTGAAGATTTTTTGGTAAAATCCTAGATGGGCCCACCTCTTGGCGACTTATTTGAAATCTCGCCAAGTCGACTATTAATTGAATATTTGTTATTATTTTTCAATTAAAAAACGATACTTGAAGGCCAGATATAATAATTTAAAAATAAATAACTATAATAAATAAATAAATAAAAATAAATTTTAAAAAATCCATCTAGGTAGATTATTTAATAATAAAATAAAATAAAAAATAAATAAAATATATATATATATATAAAATAAATATAAGAAAAAATAAGAAAAAAAAACTGTCTAGGTTGCTACATTGGCGACATTATCGCCACTCGTTTGGCGAGAATTCAAAAAGACGCCAAGAGGTGGGTTGTGTTAGGATCCACCCGATTTTTTTTCTGCTAAATTCTTGATTTTTGACTGACAGATGACGGGGTTACCGTCTTTAACCTTTCACAATGTCACCGTATTTTTTCACCGTACATCTAACAAATGATTTCTGTAATAATATTTTACATTTTACTGATGTAACTTTCTGCATTCCTTGCGATTCACAATATTGGTCGTAAGTGTCCAAAATATTTTACAATATTGTGGTGCTACCGGGGGGGGGGGGGTATGCCATTACATCGTAAAGTTGTTTGTTGCAGATGTAGGACAATATTTATAGTTTTTTTGCTTTAGAAAATCATAATAAACAAATATTATTCTGTAGTGAAGAGACATAGAAATTTGAGGAATGAGAGCTTTTGTTCGTAGTTCAGTATATTTTTATAAATAAAAATAAATGAACAATCACAATATGGAATGAATGAAATACTGTGAAAATATACTTGCTATTAATTGGAATATTTATAAAGTTTTCTATCGTAAAATAAATTTTGATAAACATAGGTGAAGAATAAAAAGAAAAGTGTGTCATGCAACACTACATTTTATTTTTTAAGCTTCATTATTACGAAAAGATTCCACTTTGGCAACTCCTGCGATGTTCCCACTCGTCTCCTTACATACCCTGAAAGTTTAAATTAGTTTCGTAGTCGATAGTTTGTTTTAATTTTTTCTTGGATTTACAGATTTTCTATGCAGCGTAACGAAAAAAGATATACGGTAAGAAAATTATACTACATTTTTCTGACTGATTTTATCTAAAGTTAAAACATTTTTCTGAATAGAAACAAATAATAGTTAACCTATTTATTTCTGCTTGATACATTAAATCTAATTTGAATTGTGTTGTGTATAATGAATTGTAATTTAAAACAAAAGTAATCACTTCACATGGATTAAATATAATTAAGTAGGTTGAATTATCATAAAAATTTGGGTTGTTAATCGCGTAAAAAGAGAGAGAGAAAAAAGGAGAATTTTAAATTCTCGTAAAAAAGTAAAGCATTTGAAACATTGGTTTTTATTATTTTTTTCCCTATAATTTTACGAATTTGATATTGGTAGTATTTTTTAAATCTGAAAACTATTGAATGTTATCAGTAATGGCTATCCAGAATAAAGTTGTAAAATACTGAGATTTTAATAACTTGATTTTTAATATCTGCAGTCAGTTATATCTTTAATAACTTTATTATTTAATGACTTTTTATACTCTTTTCATCCTTTAAGAATTACCTATATGTTTTCAAGATAATATATAAGAACATTTTTTAATTCTACAGTATTCTTCATTTATTTTTAAAATTTTTGTAATCTAAATTATAACTTAAAGTGAAGACTGCATAATTAGTGTTAAGACATTCCAGAATGTTTCTGTTTGGAATAAAATGCTGTTAAAATATTATTTTGTTTTATTATTTATTAGTCAATTTTAATTATTTATTATTATTTAAAAATATTAACTTTTTGAAAGCATTTCTGAGTAATGGTTAAATCTACTATTTGCGTAGTTTTGATATGTTTAAATTTAACAGCGATGGAAATTTAAGAATAACACTATTTTACATGCTCTATGTTCAATAAGATGTTTTGACATTCATCAATTTCTTTAAAAGTTTGATGTTGTATTGTTATAACATTTGGGGAAACATTACCAGATTTAAATAGTGCTGTCATATTTTTGTTATAAATATTATTTTATTTTTTAAATAATTATTTGACACCATTTTTGTATAATATGTTTTAAAAACTCTTAATTCCGATATTTTTTATGAGGTCAGGATATTTTAAATTTCTTTTCATGTATTTTCATTTTATGTATGTCATTTTTTCTTTTTTGTATGTATTTAGAGTATGTTATATTACATTATCTTTTCTTTCTAAGTTGGGTGAAACTGTATTACGAAATTTTATGTAGACACATCAAGATTAATATTTTGTAGAGTTATTTTGATTAAGAGCTGGTAGTTTTGTCTTAAAAATTTCATTTGTATTAATACTAATTTATTTTAAAATGCGATCTATATGTGGAATTTAGAATTCATTACTGTAGCATGAAATCCAATTAAACTTGCTGTTCTTGAGTAATTTTTTTATATTGAATATTTCTGTTATCATTTCTACTGAATATTTCAAAATAACTAGCAAGTAAATAAAAATAATTAATATTTACATATTAGTAGTTTTTTTTCTTTATGCTATTTGTCAGAAATAGATTAACTCTAGAAATATTGATTTCTGAAAATACTGTCCTGCAATAAGAGTTCACATTATTATCATTCAGTTTTTATAAAAAATAGATAAAAATTTTCAAAAATATGAGTTGAAAGAAAAAGGTAGAAGCTTATGTAATTTTTATGATCATATATCATTGAAAATCGAACTATATAAATTAAAGTTAAATTCCCAAATAGTTTGCTCACTATAGAAATTCATAGATTTTCCTTAAACTTTGTTCAAAAGTACTCTAAAATATGAGGAAGTTCTTATGGTTATTATTTTTATGGCAATTAAAGAAATGTTTAATTTTTAATTAAAAAAAACTTTCTGTATATAGAACATATTAATTTTGTCTTCAATGCTGCTGTTCCAGTTGAATAGAAATATTTATTTCAAATCATTTTATTTTATATTGTTCTTGATGTCACTTGCTCTGCTTAAATTTTGTATCATCCTTTAAAGAGGTAAAACATGATAAATTTTTGAAAAATAAAAAAATGATAAATTTTTGAGAAAAATTTTCAGCAGTTTTTGAAAATCTTTTGGTGCTATCTGTAAATTTTCTAAGGAACTATGAGATTTAAAAGTTTTGTACAATTAATATTCATATTTTAATAAAAAATTATGCATATAAGAGAACTTTGTATAGTATAATTATAATTTATTAAAAATTATTTTGATAATAATGTTATATATGTTTTTAAAAGATACTTTATTTGTAAAGTTGTTGACATTCTATCAGATGTTATTATTAAATATATTTTTATTTTCTTGCATAAGACATATGCATCATGTACCCACCTAGCAACGATTGTTCTAATGTGATAACTTAAAGTTTTTTTTTTTTTTTATATTTTAAGTATTTCAAATTTTATGCACAAATACTGAAGAATTAAGAAAATTTAAACGAAATATTTGTGGTAATTTTGCAGTAAACTTTTTATTAGTTAACTAGCTGCCTTTGGTGATCAGATGAATCATCAGGAATATGGATTGTTTAATTTTAAGTAAATCTCGTGTGCATAACTTCATGTTCATGATTTCCTCAACAAAGTATTTTTAAGTATCAAATTGTGATAGATGTTAAAACCATGTGCCAAAAAACTAAAATTTATCCATCTGGTTCTCTGCATTTTATAGTTATTGCATTCATTTGTACTTAGGTAGACAGACAAGCTTCCTTTAAATCATTTCACTTAAAAGTGGATTAAAATCTACTTTTGGTGTGAAGATGATATACCAATTTAATATATCTAGCTCGCAAAGTTTTCGTGTTATGTTCGTAGAAGACATAATTCCAAAATGTACTTTCGAGATTCAGAGACCTCAAAATTGGAAGATGACTTTTCGGATTATTACAATATTTTTTCTTTGTATACAATAAAATAAAATGTCAAAGACCAGCTATAAAAACAATATTCATGTAAAGAGGAATTTCACATCTTATTCTGCTATGACAGAGCTTCTGAAAGCAATAAGTATTCACTGTCCAGCCTTGTACAGAAGTTGTATGCTAGTAGCATAACATTATTTGTTATTTTATTTATTTGGTTGAGAAAGGGTGCAGGTAATTTGTTTGAGCAATTTTTATTTTTCTCTGATACAAAATTCTTAGTGGTTCACTTTGTCTTATGTTTTAAGAATTTCATTTGCTATTGGGCAACGTGACCAGTCCGTTACTGCTATTTATGTTAAATTCGCTAAGTTCTGGTATCGAGCGTATATTAATTTGATTATTATGCAAACAAAGCTGAAATGTTGTTATTGAATATTTAGATCGCTCCTGAAACCGGTTAATTACTTTTATTATTCTATTTTGTACAAATACCTTGAAGCCATATATATATTGCAGAGTAACTACATTTGACTTTTGTGTCTTTAATGCTAGATTTATGGAACTGGTCATTGATGACAACATTATTTCATCTTCCTTTAAAGATGTATTGGTCTCTACCGAAAAACTAAATTTGTGTCAAAACATAGCCCGCCTAAAAAAAAAAAAAAAACATTTATAATGTTATACTTAATATTTGCAGATAATTAAAAATTTTTAAAAAATTAAATGCTTACCTGAAGGCTTATAAATAATTGAACATAACTTATGTAGAATTAGTACTCTATATATGTTATAAAGTTAGGACAAAAAATGAACATGAAATTAACTAGTTTCAACTTTTCTAAATTATTCTTAAAATTATATAAAATATTTACATTTTTTAAATTGATAGTTTATATGACATTATCTGAGAATTGCTTCATTTTTATTTGCTTTTTTTATAAACAATTAAATTGTTAATAATTATTTTTTAAGCTACTTTTCATCAATTACTGGAAAATAGATAAGATACCTTATATTAAACTCATTTACATCGAATTTTAATATTTGAATTGAATATCAAAAATTAAAAATGGGATACCCCCTCTAAATAAACACTGATTCATTCTCTATTTGAATTATTTTTTTTATTTAGTATCATTTACATTATTTTCTGGAAATGTTAAATCTGTTTGAATAGAAATATGCAAAATATTTTATTATAAATATGCTATTTTCTGCTGAAAAAATTTAATCAAGTTTTAATAGGCTTGTTTGATACTAGTGTGGTATTATATTTGGATACTAGCTATCCGATATTTTGTCTGAAAGAGGTGTTATATATTTCCTCTTTTTTTTCCTATATTGGAGTATTAGATTTCTTTGCTTAAATTTTAGAAGAATAGTATGTTTTCTTCATTTCAGACTGTTTATATTCTTTTTGAAGGCATGTAATAACTATGTCTTCTGTTACCATTTCATCTTTTGTTGACTGTACATGCTTTCCTTTTACTTTTGAATTCTTCAAAGCAGTTTTAATTTTACTAGATACTCGAAGTGATTAATATCAGAAAAATAGCTATTTTAATTCTTTCTATAGAAACCAATGGTTTTCTTTGCAACCGCAGAAAATTTATAAACTTCTTTTTAAATTGTGAGAGTTCCCATTGCTTTCTTTGAAGTTGAAAGAAGCATATCTAGTAACATTTCAGCTTTATAAGATTGGATATATGACCCAATTTGGCATCTATCCTTTACAATCTTTTGAGGGAATTTCTGAATCACCTGCTTCAGGAAACTAGGGTAAACAACTTTTTTGTAAGAAGCATTCTTAAAACCATTTCTTTTAAAATTTCTTTCCATAGTTTCATCTAAGCATTGCAAAAGCAAGATTTGTATGAAATGGTTGACATAGAGTAATTATTCTACTCTCTCTCACATTGGCATTAGTAGAAAATGTCATGTCTTCTGTGCTTTTAATATAGGTCTTTGTTGTTGTTTTTTGTATGTTTTTGAAAGTGCTTCATCCCAGATTCAAAGACCAAATCTTGCATCCATCAGATTTGGTGACTGCACATAATCTAAGTGGCCTATATTTTTTACATATGTCTTTTATAAATATACGCTCTTTATATATGTTTAGCAATTATAATACTTCAAGATAAACACTATGAACATTTTACCACACTTTACTTAAAATACTCCAAAATGAAAAAATAAATGGAATATTAGTTACTTAGAAATCAAGTTATATTCTTTAGCAATTAGAATAGCTTATATAACATCAAATTTGCTTTAACTTTGAATGTCAGAAATATTGGAGAAAGGTAAACTTTAGAATTCCATTGACAGAGTATAATAAAATTGGAAATGTCAATAGTGCATTCTAAAAGAAATGTTACTAAATAAAAAAGTTAATTTTTTTATGAGGTATATGGCCTAAGTAAAGAACTGCATGTCTATAAAACAATAAATCTGACATTTGCTTTTTTTTTTCTTTTTCTTTTTCTTTTTTTTTTTGTAGACTGTGCATTTTATTCTACTTGACTTTGTGATTTTTTCTCATTTTTATAATAAATTTTAAATTCTAAAATTTAATTATTGTTTTCAATATTATATAGTAATACAATAATATTATCTTAAAACTATTTGATTTAAATGAATTTACATTGGTAGTATTAAATTTGTAATAAATAGTTGTTTATTATGTCTTTTCATTTATACATAGTTTTATATTAATCCCTTGAAAGACATATAAATGGTGTTGTACTTATATTCTTCTTAATATAAATAACCTTCATTAAGGCAACATTCCATATTTGTTGTGTCGATTAACCCGTTTAGTAGTTTCCTCTACTATCTAATTATATTACACCTTTTGTTAAGGGAATATCTTTTATTGATTCATTTAAGAGGTCATAGGCCATTTAAGATGTTTCACAATTTTTGCATTCAATTATAGTATATATGAATGACTTAATTTTAGCTTCTTATTAAGATGATTTTATTATTCATTGCCTGAATGACACTCGTGCACGTTTTAGGGTTTAAAACTTTGGGTAAATTATATTTTTTATATAGTATTGTGGAAATAAAATATTTTAATATTCAAATGATTAAGACAAATGGTAATCTGAAAAATCACTTCTTTTAAATTTTTATTTTGAGATTTTTTGAGATGACTGGCTTATTTGGCTTTCCCAATTTCTGAATCGATGCATTGATTTTATGATTTTTAATTTTTCCAATTCACTTAACTTGAGAGTGGTAAATTAAGTTCTATCTGAATATATTATTGATTCCTGTTCACTTTATCAGACTATTTATTAATAATTTAAATTTTATAAATCTGCTAATGCACTGTGATAAGCCCGTGGTCATGTAACTTAATGATTAGGTCATTAATGACATTGAGATTCTAACCTTTAGAGCAACTGTTTATTAAATTATTACCTAGTCATTCTAATTAGAAAAGAGTAGAAATAAAACTAATTTGTCCATATTGTAACTTTACATATATTTCAGATTTTCAGTGTGTCTGTCAGCTCATGATAAAGCTCTAACCTAAGATATTAATTTAATTTAAATTGGTGCTCAGGCATATATTTCAATTGTTTTTTGTAATCATTACTTGATAAAGTGAGCAGGAATTTTTTTAAATGGTTAAATTTTAAATTATATAAAATTTGCCTTTATTTTCTTAAATCAATAAAATAATGACTGTAGCATTTGTGATTTTTCTTGTCTTTTACTTTCATTATATTGTTTGTTTTTAAATAAAAATATGCTATTTCACAATGTTTGACCTTTCATTATGTCTATATTAAACAAAGATTAGGCCATTTTCACATGATTTTGAATAGCATTATAGTATTCTTAATTCAAAAACAATGTATATTTTTTGCTCATTATAAAAATTATGTAATAGGTTATGTCTCTTGATGAATTAAGATTTTAAAAAGGATATTAATGAATTAACTTAATACTTAGCTGAATTCTTCCCTACCTTCCTTTGTTAATTACTGACCAAGGTTATATTTTCACATTCATCTTTAGAGCGAATAAAATTCAATAGAAGAGAAATAATGGCGATTGCTTTAAAAAATCTTTAAAAATTAATACTTGATGTTCAGTCTCATTAATACATCAACTCTTTTATTATTGAGATTTGTTGACAACCATTTTCAAAGTTTATGGGTTGCCAGGGCTGGCAAAATGGCAGAGGTTGGCAGTTTTAAGGGGTCCAACCTTAGTAGTTACATAAACACTTCTACTGTCCTAACGTCCAAGAATGAAAAATTGACTGCACCCTAAGCATTTGCAGAGGTAACATAATGTCCAAGTTACACCGCTGATCAATCTAATGTATTGCCGTGATGATACTGTGCTTATCAGTCTGCCCATAAGAATAAATTTATATGCAAAATAGATTAAAAAAATGAAGTGTGAAGATATCAGCTATATCTATTTTTCTCTAATTCTTGTGTATAAAATTGCAATTTTTTATTTATCATTTCAAACCATTTCCAGTTTGTGTTAATCTTTTAAACCCGATATGCTGTCCCAAGAGCAATTGTAAAAAGGCAGCTTTTTTGTTTGCCCAAATCGTTGTTAAATAAGCAATGACTGCTTTTGTAAATGCAATAAACTTTTTTAAAAAAAGTAGAATTGCGAAGTGCATTTACTCTATTTCTGATAATATAAAAGTTAATATTAAGCGCGTTTATCTATTTTCTAATTTAAGATCTGTGTATTTGGTTTGATCATTTTTCTTGATTTCGCCATACTGCAATTTTACCAGAAGCAGCGTCGCAAGAGGTTGATCGCGTAGCGCTCGAAAACCTGTATTTGAAGTTCAGAAGTAATTGTTCGATTCAAGGTCAATTTCGTCATCCATTCTCTTTATTTTCTGTTTACATCTTCGGGAAAATCGAAATGAACTCCATATGTTATTCTTGAATGAAAAGCATGATGCTTTTGTTCAAATATTTTTTTGATAATATAAAGGAAAAGAATAAATATTTTTTGAGATTTCCAGCATTAATACCGTTGATATGATATGCAGATGATATATGTTCATGATCGGTTTAAACTCTGTAGGGGTTCTTAGATACTGCAAGTTCAAATTCCAAAACGAGATATTTTTTAAAATTCAATTTAATCATTATATAAACAGCTTTTAAATAAGTTACTGTGGCAAACTGAATTTACATAACATTTTATTTAGTGTCACTTTCCAGATAATTGAATTCAGTTAAAGACCTTTGAAAATTTAAAACAAAGTATCGAAGAATTATTAATCTTTCAAACACAAGCTAAATATTCTAATACGATGTTTGCCAAAAACAGAAAAGAGTGAGAAAGGTTTAGCCATTTTGAACTGTAAGCGAATTTGAAAACATGGGGAACATTTTAAGAATAATATTTAAAAAATTTAAACGATTTTTTAATTTTAATAAGCTTTGTGATGACTCTTGTAAATCAAATAAAAGACAAAATTAGATTACCCTGAAAATACAGAAGAGAGAAAAAAAAAAAAAAAAAACAGGTATTTTTAAAGTTGTGTGGCCCCTAGGCAGTTGTTTATTTGAAAATACGACCCTGTATATATTGTATTATCGGAAAGACTGATGTGTAAATTTAGTTTAGCTTTGTTAATAAGCATTTTATTGAGAGTTAATATACAGTAGCTAATGAACGGGAACAGATATGGTTAAGTTTTTAATCTTTATAGATAGAGAATAGACCTGTAAAATAATTAAAAGATTAAAAAAAAAGTCTCCCTGTCTATTCTAGCTTATAAGTTTTATAGCTTGATAATAATATATAAAATTCTAAGATTTATATCTTATTGCAATTCACTAAGAACCATCAATGGATCGTTCCTTTAAATTGAATACGACCTTCTGTTTTGTTGCGGTTGTTTGTTTTTTTCCCCTCTCCAATCTTTACTATAATATTGTCACCGAGAACTTCGAAACTATTATAATGGGTTTCGATGAAAATGATCATTTTCTTATAAGCCCTAGTATGAAAATAATATTAAATAGCGGCTGCCAAATGCAATTCCAGTTTTGTTATGTTTTTTATGATTATAAATGTAAGATGCGAAATTCTTACTATATCTTTTCATTCAAGATGATGACTTTAAAATAGAAATTTTTTCGTTCTTTTAGAGAATTTTCAAATTTTAACCTCGCAGAATACTGAAACCTTTTTAGTACTTTTTTTTTGCTTTCATTGCGATTAATTTCGGTTCATTTCAATGTCGTCAGAAATATTTGTAATGTCGCAAGTATTCGATAGTATGTCGTTTAAATTAGAGAGTAACAACAACACGAACAACTCTCTCTCTCTCTCTCTCTCTATATATATATATATATATTAAAATTAAAAAGTTTTTCTCATCAAACATCATGGCTATTGAAGATAAGTTTTTTTTTCTTTCGATAATTAAGGTCGTATTTTTTTTGCAAGAAATTTTATTGTTGAAATCAACGGCCTTTCTGTAACAGGGGAAATTCAGCTTCGTGATGGGTTAAAGAATTTGCATACATGTGGATAAATGGGTGCAGGAATCTTAAGATTAATTTCAGATATTACTTTTTAAAATGTATACGAATGTGGGTGAATAGATGCAGTATAGTCCATTTTATGCTTAGTCATAAATGAAGAAAACTAAACATGTGTTTGCACATCTTTCTTCCCACCAATTAGATTCGAGGTACAGTTTTGGCCTTAAGACTGCGTGACAAATTTTATTTATTTCAATTGTTAAGTTTTTGTTGTGTTCACATACACGTGATTAAACGGATTATCAAATGCACCTCCCCCCTTGACAGATTTTGTTCAAAATTGAATACATATTTACGATTTTGATAGTGGACCAGTGGACCGAATTCCATCCATATTGCTCTTGCAGTTTTGAGTGATCTCGATCACAAGCATACGGACAGATTGACTTCCTATCGTCCGATATCGTCCAAATTTTATTAGAAATCTTCAAATTTCTTATAAATGTATAGCAAATTTTATCACTTTTTCTGTTTTAAATTTATCGTATTCACAGACTGACATAAATTACAAAATCACGTTTTTAAGGTTCAAGGAGATCTGAAACATGAAAAAACATGGCTGCAATTAATTTAATTTAATTGTAGTGCAGCTGAAATATGTATAGTATAATTAGCTATACAATGTGAAATAATTATAATTTAATTTCTTGCTTGGTCTTAATTTATAAATGATCTTAAGTTTCATTAAAAAACATTCTGCTTAATTTTTTAACTGCTGAATGTGAAGATCTTAAGCATTGACTTTAATTAGCCGTATAATATGCAGGATATTTTCATTTTGTTCATGTATCAAAATTTCGTTCGGGTATTAATACATCTTTTTGTGTTCTAGTTCTTTTTTATATTTCCTCATTTGATTCCTGATTACTTTTAACAATTAATGCTCTCAGAGTACAAAAAATTAAATCAATACAGTAACTAAATTAAGAAATTGCTGCTACTTTAGAGAATGTGAATGATATAAATTCAAAAATAGTTTATATATTATTATTTAGGTTTCATTACAATTTCAGTCTTGATGCTTCCTGGCATAAATTTCCATGGAAAGTTGGAGATATATGAATTGTTATAAAATATATATGAATTGGGGTGTGTGGCTATTTTGGTATCTGCTCTCGCCACCGTATGCAGGTACGCTTCTGGTGTTTGATAAGTGTAATTATATTAACGTCCCGTTTTCAGGTAACACTAGGGCTATTTTGGGACGGAACTCGGTATTTTGAACCGTGGTCAGATAACGAGGACGTCATCTGAGTGCGCGCTTTCTCTCCAAACATCCACACTACACCAGCGGGAGGACATTTGGCCCCGACGGATTTAACTTGCAACAGACCCGCTTACACGACGGTTCTTCGGTGGAATCTGGTCTCAAACCTGAAACCCTCCAGTTCTGAAGTCGAGACCTTACCACCATGCCACCGCGGCTCCATGGTGTTTACTGAGAGTTTGCTGTTTCCGAGAGTCTGATAAAAGCTATACAACTAGATCTTATCGCTGAAGTATCTTTTTCTTCTTTTTGTTCTGATAGTTTTAATGTAAAAGGAAAATGTGTTGAATAGATTACTTAACTTTCTTTTTAAAGTGGGAGCTCCACTTTTTATTAAATTGAACTCTTTGTCCTTATTCATTCTCAGATGCGTTTCTCGGTCCTAGATATTTCCTTCTCTTATTCGCATAACGTGCAGTCATTTCTTTTTTTCTTTTTTTTTTTTTTTATAAAGATTCATTTCCTGATTTTTTCCAAGAAAAACCGGAATAGAAAGGGAATAAATTACTCTAAATTGAAGGTATTAATCAATTATGATAATTTGTATGTGTTAATCCATGAAATAGATTATATTTTTATTGAAAAACAGTAAGAAAAAGATAATCAATATTTTTCTGTAACTGGGGATGGGTGATAGAATAAATTTTGAAACAATAAGCCGTATTTTATCATTTCAAATATATTTTCTTCAAATCATTTTGCTACTGTGTTTTGAAGCCATAACATGCCCCCAATTATCTCATAGTCTTTGAGTAATTGGGAATATGCCATATAATTATAGCGTTACTGTAACGGTGACTATTTAATTAATGAATTAATTTTGAGGAAATGGCATTGTTTAAAGGAGGCTTCTAGAATATGATTAGACCCTTATATAAATTATTGGTCTATTTTCCATCTCTTACGATCATTTTAAATCGAAGAAAACGGCTAAGCCTGCAAAATTCTTTCCCATTTACTCTAACTGACCCTATTTCAGTTGAATAAATAAGAGTAGCAATTTTTGGTAAGTGCATGTGTGATGAGTTTTCAACAAGATGGCATATTATACATTACGAAAAAAAAAAAAAAACCACTATAAAAAGATTAACATTTAAAAAATTTACTAACGATTTAAAATATGTGAAAAAAATGATCATGTCTTCCAGGTATGACTCCGCTACTATATGAAAGTGGAAATCATACATAGCAAAACATTTCAAATGTTGATCTAACGGCTTGAAACCACTAGCGATATGACATTTTGTGCCAAAATAGAACGATCGTATATCATATACAACAATTGAGAGCAGACGTAGTTACATTAGCGTTTAGCAGCAATAAAATGTTTTGGAAAATTTGATTTACGATTTTTTGATATAATAGTCGCGACGTATAATTTTTTAAGGGTAAGAAAGTTTCCATGGAAATAATCTTTTAGATGATATTTCTTACCATGATATTGTATTATATTAGTCACCAGCTAATTATTTCGAAATGTTTAACATGAGTTCCAAGGCTTAAAAGTAACGAAAAAAAAAAAAAAAAAGGATCTAATACATAAACGTCTAAGGTATTTCTGATATAGAAAATGATGTGCTTTGCTTGACATTTCGCTTGGAGGAAAAAAATTCATGGACAATACTTGAACACAAATTATTCCTTTAAACCTTATGTCATTTCCAGTTTTAGGAATTTCTAAATCTTGAGAAATTAAAAGTAATGCATTTTAACCACAAAACAAGTGCGAGTTCGTTGCTTTTAATGATACATTTTATAATATTGGAAAGTTTTTCTCACAACTTTCTTTTATTCATTTGCGATTTTTTTTAATCGCTCGAGTGATTTGCTTTGTTTTATATATTCGCGAATGTGAATCTACGGCATTCAAAATAAAGCAAAATGAAAACTATGTGAATCTACGGCATTCAAAATAAAGCAAAATGAAAACTATGTAAATCTACGGCATTCAAAATAAAGCAAAATGAAAACTATGTAAATCTACGGCATTCAAAATAAAGCAAAATGAAAACTATGTGAATGTACGGCATTCAAAATAATACGGCATTCAAAATAAAGCGGCATTCAAAGTAATACGGCATTCAAATTCGGATGTGAATGTACGGCATTCAAAATAAAGCAAAATGAAAACTATGTGATGCAAAATAAGTATGAATCTATAAAATTCAAATTTATAAGCCACAGTATCGTGAATTCAATTGTTATAGCTTTCTTTTTTTTGAAATTATTGTACACGTTAAATTAATGGCTAACTGTTTCATTGAGAATTTTTTTTATTATTTCTTTTCTACTCTCCGCGAATTAATTAAAAATAATATAGAATGTTTAAGCAATTGTTTAGAATCGATATTTGGTATAATAAGTTTTTTATATTTTAATATTGATATAACTAATGAAAATAAAATTCATGATATCAAAATTGATTATTCTCTAGCGTATGTGAATGTTTATAAAATATTCAACTGGTAAATTAATTCACTCAACTTCACTGCATTATTATATTCACTTAATTTCGTGTTATGTGGTTATTGTTTGATTAAGTATTATTTATATTTTTTCTCTCATTAATAAGGCGATCATAATATTTATTTATTATTGCATCTAAACGCCCGGAATCCTGAGCTTAGAAAAACTAAACGTATAGATGTCTCATCAAAATTGCCATATGCCACTGTGGCCATATGGCAAGTACGAAATCCGATTCTCCAATTTCAAATTTGTTCGCTATGTGTGTAAATATGACTCACATGGAATGTTTTTCGAGTTAGGTCTTGTTGTTTGGGTTTGGAGTAGAAGTTAGGAGAAAGGAGGATGTAATTATGTCATCTGATCCCGGTTGAATAGAACGGAGCTCGTGTAACTTCAAAACGGACGTTAATATAAGCATTATGTAAATATCGGGGTATGAAATCGTTTTTGAAATTAGAGTCTCCAAGAAGAAACGGCGCATTAAATTCTTACTTTTTAATTACTCTTTGTCAATTCTTTTAAGGTTTCATAGATTGTTATTACGAGAAGCGGGTCATTTCTCTATTTTCATACACTGTTTCTCATTTAAACACAATAACAAACTTGTTTTTATATTACTCTCGATGAACATTGCAGTGGAAAATTCTTTTTTCTGCATATAGCTATCTATAAGATGTATTATAAATCCCTAATAATCTATATTTACTCTATTAAAATCTTATTTACCGCTGTCTCATTCATTGCATTCAGTTTGGCAGGTTATGCTATTAAAGCATTACATTTCAAAAGCTTTTAAATTTATCTCGGCTAAATCAGTTAAAAAAATCGCCTGCCATGGAAGGACTAATTTGTAATATCATAAAAATGCGTGTAAACAATGTCATAATATACAAATGATTTTTTTTTTTTTTTTACTCCCGCTAACGAGAGATTACAGGATTACACTCCCATAAATTCAATCAGTTTTATTTGTCTCTCTTTGATTTCATGTTTTAGTAGGCTGATTTTGATCAAGTATTTAAGACCTGCTACCCGTTTTAAGTCCACATTAATTAGGCAAATTTGGAAGGACAAGGACTTAGTTATTTTGATTTGTCTGCTTGATAAGAACGAAATATTTTGGATTCTTGTAGAATAAGCGAATCATTTTTAGCCGCGCCATTTTCCACGTGTACAACAAACATTGAATTCGTTTTCTCCTAGAGTTCTTTTGTCTACTTTTGGGCTAAAGCCAATTCAGAGAGATTTCTAGACAGCTAAGCAGATATTTGCGAGGCCAAATAAAACTCGATGTTTTTTCATTTGATTATACATCGATGAAAAATACAGCTTTGTTCCTGTTTATGCATGGAATAAGTTTTGACAGCTGCTCATTTTTATACTGATTCATCAAGTTTAACTATATGTTATTATTATAAGCTTCCAACTGGTACAGAGTTAAGATATCACCGATCTTCTGAATTTTGAAAAAAATGTTTTCTAAAAAAAATCAGATCTCGTTTTCTATACGTTCAGTTTTAGAATTTAAGTCCTTTACATTTCTCTCTGCTTGGTTTTAACAGGTACTGATGACATGAATGCTATAAATTATATTTTGAAAGGCGAATATTATCAGTATTATTAGTTTATAAAATATACTTCTTATAAACTAAAGAATGGCTTCATATATGAGTGCATATTAATATTTATTACATTTTGAGAATAAGAAATGAAAGAAGACTCATTTTAAAGAAAGTGGAGAAAAGATTTAACTCCAAAAACTTATCGCTGTTGCTTAAAGGACCATTACCAATGGCATTGGCATTTTTATTATATTTATGATGATGTGTTCATTGTGTTCGCAGTGACCGCTCATTTTTTTATAAATTAATGGAAATGCAAAAATTAATTATCAAGAAATTGCAATTGCGAAAAATACTACTTTATTTGTAAGTAGCCTAAGTTTTTTATATGAAATTTGTTTTAAGATATGAAATTTGTTGCATTTTAAGCATATTAAATTTATCAGTATTTGATGTTGTATTTTTGTCACTAAAAATTATGTGAATGTTGAAGTAATTAATCAGCAAATAAAAGTTTCAAAGTCTCCCTCCCCACACGTCTCTCTTCCCCTTAATACTCGTCCAAAAAGGAAAATCAAATAACTCAAATATAAGAGTGTTTATTATTAAGCTTAAGCATATTAAATACATTTTCCCTTAAATATTCTAAAAATGTGAAAATGTTAGAATATTATTAGAATTGCATACATAAGAATCTGTTGCTACACAAGCAACTGAAAATTGCCATTTTCCTCTGAGTACATGATATCTCCTGAAGTACAATATGAGCGGAGATGATGATCTAAGAGTTATAAATAATAAAAAAGATATAATATTTACCCACTTAATTGCCTACTAATTTTAAAAATTGCGTATAACGGATATGACCGAGTTGTAATATAACTGCCAAATATATTGCCCACGTTTCAAGGTATATGCATTAGATAATGGTAAAGATTTTATGCATAATTATTTCAAGGTTACGTACAAAAGATCACGGCAAACTTTCGAAATAGCAGAATCTTTACAAAGAATTAGTTGCTTCTATTATATAAAGACTTTAAATCGCAACAGTATCTCTTTGAATACGAAATAAATTTGTCTTTCCTTTCTGTAGGAAGATTTATCTATAACCTTTTACTACATTTGCACATTATCAATTCGATTGTTACTTACATTAAGCATGGCTAAAGTTGAAAGATGGCCTTCAGACATTTATGCTGCTTCAAGAAGTATTTAATTTTCTTCGTGGAAAAACACTTTTCTGATTCCAATGTCGCCCTCGATTTCTTTAAGATATTTTAAGCAGTGAATATCATCCATCCACTAAGTGAATTCTGAATTCCGTTATTCAAAATTAGTTCAGAAACATTTGCAAATTCTTCTTGTCCGTATAAAACGGAAAATGCAGTCTTTTTGCATTTTTATTTTTGTTTTATTAGCATGGGATATGAATCTATGATCTCTTCTCTTTCAAAGGAAATTTCTTGGACAATTTTTTAAATAGATCTGATGCTAATAATTTTACTGCTGAAAGATTATCTCTTGAATTTAAACTTTTCTCTAGATTGAAAACAAAGTATATCACAAATTTCTTTAGCTGCAATAGTCAGGCCATAGTCGACCTTCTTTTGATTTGTTGGGTTTCAGTTGGCATCCCGGGATGGGTGGTCATTCTATCTTTAATTGTAGAAATAGTCTTAGAAAAATTATCAAGGTGAATTTGCAGCACGAATTGAAGTTGGTAGTAAAGTAAGTCTATATGAAGCAAGACTATGTGAAAAACTCTAGCCAAAAGAGAGAATTATTGTTCTTTAGCATCCGTAAATGACGTATTACTGATTGAATTGTGGGGTATTTTTGAAATTTTGTAGCTCTTTGAAACATTCTTGTATTTCACTTATGTCTGACTTGGAACGAACTCTATTTTTTATATTCAATTTTTCGTTCAGCGAAAGCACATTTTTGAGATTTGCAACATTTATTGCTTTATACAAGTTAGAAATAATAAAAATTGACCCCTCTTTATGAAAATTTCCATCTGAATAACATTTTTTGGATAATTATGTGCTCTAATCAAGGAAAATGCGTATTCAATAAACCGTATACGATGAACCTTAATACGTGTGTATTCCGTACACAGTCAACGAGAGGGAGAAAAAGTTGCCCACACTTGAAGCGGGGTTTGATTGAATTACAGCTCAAGTGTTTCTTCTTCAAAGAGAGTTAACCCTGGTCTTCAAATCAGTCAGCTATGTCACTATGTGCGCTGTGTGTTTACATAAGCTACCCTATGTCTAATCTTGACCTGCATTTATTTTGCTTATTGATTCATTTTCTGTTTTCTTTTCGCATTTTTATTTTTATTTATTTCATTTTCGTTAATCATCGAACTTTGAATGAAAAAAAAAATAGATAAAAACATAAATTAGATAAAACAAAAACTAAAATGTAACTTTAAAAATAATTTCAGGGGTTTCTGTAGCCTAATAGGCGAGCTGCATTGCAAATTCGTAAATAATAAACTTGTGACCTGTTAAACCTGTGAGATTTTATATTCGATAGCATATCTAGATATAACCAGTGGAGCGAAATTTACAATTATTAATAAATACTGTAAGAGAACATTTAATTAACATTCATTTTCAAGTAAAATAATTTCATCATATATTCATATATACCAAATTTGGTGTTTCTTAAAAACTGAAAACGCAAACAGTTTTTTTCTTCGATCACATTATTTTATATTAAATGTTTTCTTAAGAATTGTCTTCCGATTTATTGTCATGTCTCATTTTCCCTCTAAATAGTGAAAATGCTTTTTGCTAATTAATAAATACTCAGATTTACTTATTTACAACAATTTCTTTTAGTTACGAATTATTACTTACTGTTTGATATAAGTCTCAAGGTTTCGATGTAAATAGGGAAATATATATTTCAGCAATAATTTAGTAAAAATTTGAAAACTCCTTAAATCAGAAATAAATCTATTCATTGTAATGGTTAGGAGTTGATTGTGATACCCAACAAAAATATTTCAATGAGTTAAAATATGAAAGTTGTAGCTTTATATACATTTGGGTGTCAGCTGTAGATGTAGAAAAGAGTGTGTCCGCAGTTAATTTAGCGTTGACATAGTTTGGAGATTCTTGCTGTTTTTAGAATTTTCCCCTTTTTTTCATCGCAAACTGAAAGTAAGCAATAATAATAAAAAAGTGTAAATAAATTAAGTGTATTTGATTATCCAAAAAGGTTTTTAAAAAAGTACATTTGAAATTATTTTGGGGGAAGGTTTTTACTTTGAAAAGTGAGTTCAAAGAATTTAAAATTGTTAATTTTGTAACTGTCTGTATTCTATATTTAAAATATTTTCTGCACGAACGCTTTTGGAATTGATTTACGAGGCAAGAAAATGAAGTACTTGCATAATTAATGTGAAGTTGAGTCTAACTGCAAAACTTACTCGTTACTTATGCAAAATTTTGATTTTTTTAAAAAGTAACGTTATGAACGGTACCATTTGACTCCTTAAAATTTTTTAAATAAGTTTTGGGTGTAATGAAATGTTTATTTTGACGGTGCGAGTGATAATTAGGTTAATACAAACAATGTGCTTTTAATTTTCATTACTACTTCCACCAATAGATTCCACGTATTTAATTGTAACGTATTCATATTTCAAATTCATCATCAAGAAATGTGAACAGATGCTGAACTTATTCGTTTTTCATTATAATCATTGTCCTCTCAAGAGGGCACATCTTTTTTGGTGTGAAAGTATCCTTTTCTGCTTTAACCTCCCTTCCAGCTACTCTGTTTTTTGCTTTCCTTCTTCCTTCCTCAATGGCAAGCGAAGGTCTCTATCGGGGCTGCTAAAAACACATCCTATAGGATCCTACCCATCAGTTTATATCGTATCCCTCATTTTGGAAGGCGCATATAAAATATGCTTCCCATGACACAAATTATTTTTTTTGTTTATTTTCCATAGATACAAGTTATATTTTAGCAATAGAACCATGATCTTAGGAGTTTTACAAAGCGAGGTTCTGAAAGCTCAGTTTTTATTTCCCATTTTAATAGCATCGATAATCTTGTCAATCATATGAATCAATCTTCACCGACAGATCCAAATCCTTGAACCATATTGGCTGCTGCGCATTTATTTTAAAAAGTCATATTGTAAGTTGCAAATTTCACTTCCAGATTTCTGTGTTTCCCTCTGAAATTATGACTGCTTATTTTCGCTCACTTGTATATTGATTTGCATCAAATCTGCAATTTTTTGTATACATTTATCTTGGAATCTTTTGGAATCTCTAAATAGTCCCTTTATTGACAATCCTCCACTTGTTAATTAGCGTTTATTTCCAGAGGATTTTTGTACCAAATATTTCAGTACAAGAAATTCTATAAGATTCTAGTGTTTTCAGTACAAGAAATGAATTGACAAACAAACTTGCAAAATCAACTATCGATTTCTTGCTCTGATCCCTTATTTATATCGACATGTGTTCTGCCATTAATCAGTGGCGCTTATATCAAAAACAAGAAAAATGGAACATGAAACAAACCTCCGTATTATCTTTTCTAAACTTAATAGGCGCTGTGATTTCATTTTAACCCGATTTTGCAATGAGCTTACATACTGAATACCTTAATAAACAAGGTGTCTCAGCACCAGGATTACAAACTCGTGGGAGAGGTAAAGTGTACTTAAACAGCTGGGAATCGCTTAGCAATGCAAGGTCGGAAATGGCATGTGCATGCTATAGCGTGCATAGAACAAGAAGGGGAAGAACATCGCCTAAGTTAATGTGGTTTATTATTAAATGTACATCAACAAAATTAACGTGGTCAATTACATAAGATCAGATGAGGTGTCCAAATTACTATCCACTAGCTGCAAGGCAAACCTCATACTTTCGGCGCATGAAAACCCAGATATTCTCGAAGATTCTCGGCGTTTGTCCAAGCATCCGTCAAGACAGTATAGGTTCGACGATCGAGGAGGTCAATGCTCCAAACTACTATGCCCAATCCACTGCTTGTCAAATGTGGCATCTAAGTGGTTATAAATGCCACCGCTGAAATGGATGGGGGAGGGGGAGGGCTTGATTCAAAATGAATTGTATTGATGCAGAAATACGCAGCATTTGCTTTAGGAAGATGAAGTAGGTTGTATCCCTTACATAATCGGAAATAATCCGATGAGGTGATCCCTCATAATGCTGACTTAAACATTTACATGAAACGTCTGTGTTGCCTGATTTCATATCGCATGGAGGTTCACCACCGGCCACACATTGGTGTTAAGACATTTGAAATTTCTCTCCCTTGTGAACATCACCTCTTTTGTGAAAATACGAATGGCTAGGAAACGAGGATCTGCAACTCGCTGAAGATACCAGAGTGCAAAAGCCGTCTAAGGTGTATAATTACTGTATTCAAGTGTGTGAATAGATTTCGCGCTGCAGTTGTCATTAGATATATATCGGGGCTTTTTTTGCAGAGTTCTCCAGTCTCTGCTGCGGGAAATCACGAAAAGTTGCACAATAGCTCGCGTATTTGAAATTACTTTTCTGTACCAGATCTAGTATAGTTCGATGAATGTCAAGAGTCTGTATCATTCAGGGGTGGCGCCAGTGGGATGTTGAGTCTCCATGTCTGTGAAAAATATATCTTGTTGGATAAATTTTTTTGGAGAATTTTTCTCCCTATTGTCAACTTTTCTGTTTTTACCAGAGACATTGCGAGATTTATTGTGAACACATGGATAGCAGAATCTTGGACTAAAAGCCTTAGTAACACAGTCACCAAGATTTTTAAAGACAAAAGATATAATTGCGTTTTGTCAGCTGCGGCAAATTGCAATTTAAAAATTGATCTGGAAAATATGAGTTATGTTTTTTTCTTGGGAGTAATATGCAATTAAAGATAAACTATTGTTACGACTACAAAAGTATATTTCTCGAAGCATTTTCCAAATCTGTACTTATATAAAGCTCAATGTGTGTGTGTGTGTGTGTGTGTGTGTGTGTGTGTGTGTGTGTGTGTTGGCGCTCTACAGGCCAGACCGTTTGATCTACAGCTACCAAATTTGGTACATGTATACCTTGGAGGTCGGGAATGTGCACCTGGGGTCCCTTTTTTTTTTTTGAATTTTTAATTATTAATTAAAAACTAACTTTCCCGCCAAAAAAATCTTTTCATTTCCACCACCGCCAAATGAGTAAGGCTTCAGTTTTTTTTTTTTTCCAACACTAATGAGGCTAGGGTTAACGTTTTTCGGCCGATTATTTCAAATGATTCTGTTTATTTTCTTAATGTTTGATGCATTTAAAATTAAACATTATTAATTAATCGATCTTTCAGATTCATTCCGAAGTACTTTTGAATTAAAATAAAACAGAATAAAGGAAATTAAAAATTTGTAATCTGCATAGCATTACCCCAACTGGCGTAGAAAAATTCACGCATTTGCGTTACCGTAACTGGCGTTGAAAATTCACGCATGCTCATTGTGTTCTGATTGTTGACAATGGATTCAACTTGATTTAAATTATTTTTAGGTTAGCTGTGTGCTTTTGTAATTAAATTGTATTTATGTTAGTTATATATTTTTTGTATATGCTTATAGTTTTAAGTAAATTAAAAGTATATTATTAAGCATATTATTTTTTAAGTAGTTTATTTTAACCTGTTTTCGACCGATTATTTTAAACGATTCCGTTTATTTTCTTAGTGTTTGATGCATTTAAAATTAAACATTGTTAATTAATCGATTTGCTCTTCATGAATCTGAGAAAATTTTATTGACAAATTCTTGAGATATTACATAAATTAAGATATATATTCTTTAGTGCCCATAAAGTTTAAACGCTCAGTGACTCTGTTTTCAGTAATCATATTATAAAAAAATGCTTTGTTTCAGTAAAAAATATTATTATATTAATCGCAGATTGATTCTTTCCACTTTAATTTAAAGCATAAATTCTACGGGAGCTAACAGAAAATTAGAGAGATACATATTACGTTATGATTGAAGGTCTTTATAATATTATGAGTGAATTATATGACTATCAAAATTTCAAGTTTGAAATATTTTAATTAAGAAGCTATTAAAGTAGGAATTGCATAAAATATTTAATTATTAAAATTTTAACAAACATTAAGATTGGTGAACCGGCTGGTCGCCAAAGGCGGCTAGTAATTTATATTTCTGAATTACTTTTTGAAATATACATGCAAATTAAAATATTTTTAATTTGCATATGTTTGTTTAAAAAACGTGGGGAGGACACAAGTTGCCATAATTATTCTGTAGCGTGTCATGTTCACACGTATCAGTGAAAAAAGTATTCTAAAATTAATTCCAAGAACACCTCAATAAATGCAATTATAATACATATATTTTATTTCTGGTCATTATATATTGAATTAATTAAAATTTGATTTCTGAATGTTTCCTCATACCTAAAGTAATTCAGAATTTGAAAACGATAATTTCAAAATTGATGTAAAGATAAACAATAAAACGGCAAATGCCATTTATATATACTTTTTTAAGGAGGCATCTAAAGTCGAATGATGTATTTAGTTCAATTTTGAATTCACGGATCGCGAATAAAATAGCAGACAAAAAGGGTTTTTGATTATCTGATCATTTATCATATGCACGGCAAGATTTCATACCCTTTAATGGGAATGGGTTTTTTTAATGTAATATAACTGAGTAATTATTCAAATAAACTTCACGATAACAGAACATGTTATTGGGCGCTCTAGTGAATGTAATATCGCTGAGTTGACGATGCATAAAATGCATAATATTTTCCCATAGTCCCTAATATAGGTGTTATCCTCCCCCCTTCTCCTCATAAAATCTCTTGTTCTTGCGCAAAACCATGCCAGTGCTCCAATTTTTCTTTTCAGTGTCCCGCTTTGGAGCGTTTTGTATTTCATAGTGTAGTGAAGAAAATTGGATATGTGTACTGGACACTCTTCCTTTTTTTCCGTCGATTGGAACTAAAATTTGACACAGAGATGTAATTTTAGTAACTAGATCACTTACTAAATTTCATTTATCTAATTCATTGTCTTTATTAGCTGTTGCATTTACATGGATGTGAATGTACAGTTTGACAGACGGTCAACGCGTGGATCAATTTGATATGGATCTACACTTAAGATGTTAGAACTTCGTACCAAATTTTATCCATTTAATTCGTTACATTTTGTAGTTACCGCATTCACTCGTTTTTAAACAGACGCAGACATATTTTCTGTGAATGGATTTCGTTCAAAATTTGAAAAGAATCTACAAACTTAGTGCAACGAGTACATACCAAGTATGATTCATATAATTCAAAGAGAGTTATCGTGTTCTCAGACAAACAGAAAATGCTTCCAACTAGCATAATTCCGAAAATGTGTTTTTTCAGACTCAAAAAAAAAAAAAAGTTTGAAACTGGGCGATTAGTCAAAATCTTGAGGACGGATTCTTTGACGGTTACAATATTTTCTCTTAGTATACTTCGTATACGAAAAAGTAAAAATACCTTTAATTTATTCTAAAAAAATCAGGCACTGGTTACTCACTGTCTACTTATGTGAAGTAGTTATGTAATGGTTACGACCTCGACATTTCACTCTTTGTAGTCATATTAAGTTTATACATAGGTGCCATGATGGTCGGGTTTTTAAATTTTCACTGTTTTCTTCTATTTCACTATCTCTGGAAATTTATAATTATGTCACTCGTCGCTTCACTGGAACTACGTCATTATCGGAATCTCTAGTATAAATATTTTCAAAACTACCGTTGTTACTTCAGTATTCAAAGAATCAAAAACAAATTCGTCATTGCCACTTTCAATTCATGGTGTACTTCTTTTTGGTAATTGCTTTTTTGGCAGAGTATTATTTCAAAAAATATTTTAAGATGCGAAAGTACATTCAATCGGGATATATTAATAATTATTTTATTGTCGATTTAGTGTAATATAAAATTCTTGTGGTTCTTTGTTTTGGTGGCCGAGAGTAGACGTAGACCTCAGAGGTTTAAAGATTTCGTATGGTATTTGAATTCCATAAAAGACCAACTAATTTATTATTGTTGGTGCATTCTGAATGTGATAGATTCAGACATGCTAGTGTTTCACAAAAGTGACTTTGAAATTATAATGAACTTAAGAGAACTGGACTTGTTTTCATTTTCACTATTCCATCGCCGCCTTTCCCAGCGATTCTTTGTGTATTTACTAAACTGGACATTGGTTAACTAATCTAGACATTGGCCTTACGAACCAACATAATGGAAAAAGTTAAAACTTATAAATTTACGAGTTGATTGGATTTTAATTGAGATGATTAGTTTCCAGAATCAAACCTCGTAATTAAAAAACAAACAAGCTTGAATCAAATGTTGACTGCAAAGATATCTTTTATAAATGAAAATACGTATGTAGCTTGCATAATCATTCCGAACCTATAAATTCTTCTGGTTTCAATGTGTAAAAAAATAAAGTGTGTTTATTTTTTGCATTTTTTAATGTACAGTTTAATTTTCTCTGCTATTAAATTATATGGCTCCATATGTTATGGGAGTTTATTGCATTTATTAAGAGTCCATAGAACGCTTGATGTTTATGAATTCCATTTATGTATCGAATTATAATATGAATGGTTTAATTTTAACTTAAACGTTTAAAAGCGAAAATGTAATTAGATGCACGGGGAAATCGATTAAGTTTAAACTTTTATTGTAAATCCATTACCAATCGTTAAGGCTAAATGCTTATATCAGTTATAAACATAAGGAGTTAAATGACTGGATGAGGGCTTTAACCGTGAATTTTCTTCTGTCTGTTTCAGTTTCTCCGGTTTTAGTTTCTTCGCAGTCTTGATCTAATAATAGATTCTCTCGACAGAAGAGTTGCCAAATGATTTTATTTTATAATCCTTTTATTTTTCTTCTTTCTCATGAGTTTTATTTTACTCTTTTCTTAGGGTGTTCTGGATTGAAGTTTTTTCTCTGTTGTATGTGCGACCATTAAGGGTGCCAAACATGTATCTAGAAGGTATGTTTTATTTTGCAATTTTATATAAATGCGGAAATGTTTTTTTTTTCGCCTTTTCCTAATTTGCTCTTTATTTTTCGATTTTATTCCTTATTTTGAATATTAATAGAAATGGCGATTTGAATATTAATACAATTGGCAATTCTTTTTTAAGGAAAATAATTAAAGCAGATGATTGTGAGTCGTGTAATTCTTTTTGTTTTTAATTTGAGGAAAATAATTTGTAAACATTTCTTGGTAATGCTGCAAGGCTAACAATCGGAATAAAGTTACTGTTTGGAAAGCAGATTGGAATCTTCGTAATGCTGGGTTTTCATGCTGTCTGAATATGTAAAACTGAATTTACAAGTAGAAATCCAAATTCCTTCATATTTTTTTTCTTTAAAATAATGAATTATCCTTTGAAACCACTTAAAGGATAATAATTGGCTAAGGAACATAGAGTATGGATTTTAAGAAAAATAGCCAAAGGTGTTTAAAAGTTTGATGATTTTTAGGAACACAAGAAACGAGGTGCGAACGCAGGATGACTCAACCCTCTTAAAGCAAAACGAGTGATCTGTCACCGTTTCCCTCTTTTAATGAAAATTAAGATAAAGACTAAAATTGGGTATTTGAGCTATGGATTCGAGAGGGATCAGTTGGAAGACCATTGGGACTGATATTTAAAACGATATTAGATACGATACCAAAATCGGTTGTATAGGAGAGTGTGAGGAGAGAATCTCATGAGAATAAAATTTCAACAATGCTGAGGCTAGAATATACATTTCTTGGAATACCATCGTGGATGGGGATTGAGATAGGTTTAGTTTCAAAGATAACATAAATTGTTCATCTGTACCCCGATCATTGTAATAATTATTGGAGTTATATAATAGTAGTTGCCAACTCACTTTATTAACAAAATTCCAGAGATTAAGTCTTTTTAACTCCTTGGGATTATATAGCTTCCCTATTAGGTAAGATGTCATATGGAATGCTTTAGAACAATTTTTAGATTTCTGTTCCTGAAAGAGTACTATAATTCTTGCATTTTCAGAAAGTTCATTTTTATTCCCAAGTTTGTCATCAAGGTCCAGTTCATTGGTTTGGCATAAATTAATGCATTCTCTCTTTTAATAAATTTTACTAATATATGTATTATCACTGACAAAAACTAGCTCAAATACCAACATGAGGTATGTAAAAATAGTCTAACAAGGAGAGGGTGTGGGTTTGAAAATTAAACTCGAGATAGAACTTAGTATAATAGTAGTATGCTTTTAGGATGTTCATTCATTCATTAAAATTTTAAAGGGCAATAGCCGGTTTTATTTATTATATTTATTAAAAAAAGTCGAAACTTGGAAAATGATGACCTTGGTATGGAGAAGGGGTAGGGATGTTATGTTTAAATTTTTGATTGCCGATAAAATCCATCGTTACCATCAAATTCAAACAGCGAGAGTCTTATGGTAGTAAGCAGTGATGAATTTAATCAACACCAGGAGTTAAAATCAAACTATTGAACAATTATAAAAATCAGTTATTCAATAAAAAAATGTTACTATGGATGTTTGTATGTGGAATGATGTAATTTTAAAACATCATTGACAAATCGAAATTTACAAATTCGTACATTTGATGCATTCTGAAAAACCCCTAAGGTCCTCAACGCTAAGGCCTACGATATGTTTCATCCGCCCCTGAGTATAATGCCAACAAAGCAAAAGTAATTTGAAAAAAAACACATACTAACAAAATACACAATAGCAGAACGATCTAAATACTGGCATCTGCTCAACTAATGATCTCGCCAAGTTTAAGGTACAATGGAACTTCCGGATTAACACACTTGTATTACGTGTACAGTTTGTATTAAGGAAAAGGGCTTTTGTGGTTCATCGCCAAATTTTTTTCAATTAAAGAAATTTTTAAAATTTAGGCAACCCCCGAAGAATGCAATCAGTTCATTATTTGTAGTATTGGTATTAGCCCTAGGGTAAAAACAATTCACCATACTAGGATTTTTTTTAATTGTATCCGGCACATCTTGTCAAAACTCATTGAAATTCAATATTTAGATCCAGTATGCCCATTAAAGTCCCTTGCCAGCCTCTTAAGTTCCGAACGGCTGCTGCTATATTCATAAAAGTGGTGCCTAGTTATAGTAAAGTAGCCATGGCGTACTGAATGAAATTACTTACGGCGCCACCCGGTTGGAAAACTGCGGAATTAGGATTCCTATCTCGAAATCAGATAGGAATCCTAATGGAGGGAAAAGTTATTTACGAAGATGTAGAGCATCGATTTAGTACGAAAAGACATCTTGTGGACATTAATGCAATGAATAGAATGGCTAAAACGCGCTTTTGTGTTTCGTGTTTTTCTACACTGTGACTTCACGAAATTTGAATGGAAGGAGAAATGATTATTTTTCGGGCAAAACACGACACAGCAATGTGGCACAGTGGTATCGCTTGTGATTCCCTATCAAAAGGAAAGCAGTTGAAACTCTGAGAGTTGCATCCTTTACTGATTGTCTTTATACACAGAGTAGACAATATGTAGATCGTGTAAAATAGTGGCGCATCAATTCATCTCAATTTGCGCTTAGTATTCGTAATTTATGCAGTATGCAAGCACGTAAGAAACGTCACACCTGTTCATCTTAGACACCTATAAAAGAAACATCTTTGGGTTGTAGTAAGTTGATGCTCATGGTCATGGAGCGATTTCCCAAAGCTGAGTATAGTGATTTGGTTTTACTATACTGTGAATTTTGATGCAAGGTTGTACCGGCAACGTTTCCCTACGGGCCCGTATCCTTCTCATCAGACAATCCTAGCTGTTGTAAACCTTTAAGGAAGACAGGCTGCGTGGCTAATCGAGCTCAATCTGGCTGATTAGCTTAGGTAGGACGGTAAGTTCAACCAGCTGAAGTATTTGCATACGCCTTCGTAACCTGAAATGCAGCACCAGAGAGATCAGTGAACACCGTGCCTCTCAAAATATCAGGTTTGGAAAATTCTAAGCGAATTAGGCGTTCATACATACCGACCAACGTCTCAACTGGTTTAACTGGATGGGGATGCCTAGCGATGCTATGCATGGTGCAACTTCGTCATGAATCAGATACAAGTCCAGCTAACAATCTTGGCAGTTAGAATGTGGATGGATTAGACATACCTTTCACGGAATGGCATGTACAATAGGTAAAACACTCATTACTAGACGCTGGAAAATCCTAGATATTTTACCGAGGTTCGACATGAATGCTATTTGATGTTAAAGTTTGATGTGCAATTTATAATAACAGGCTGAGCGACTCAATGTTTTACGATGGCATGTTAACGGGTACACTATATTTACGGTTACTACAGAACGTAATACCAGATTTTGAGGAGAACGTGTCGTTGTTCAATCTTGGGAATCTGTGGTTTCAACTTGATGGCGCGCCTGCTCAGAAGATATCTCCAGTGAAGCAGTCAAGGAATTCAGGAACTAACTAATTGGGTATTACGGTTTGGAAGACTGTCCTTCACGTTCGCCTGATTTGACTTTACCAGACTTTTTCTGGTCGGTATACCAGAAACAGCAAATGTATGTGATCCCTCTATAAATGTTGCAAGACCTTAAACGACACATAGAAAGTAAAAGGTTGCATATTGGACGCTTATGCCAATGTGAAATTCAAATGAGGATCCAAATGTGCATTGCAGTTGACTTTTAGAAATTTGAACTTCTCAAATAAAGGTATATTATTATAACTAGTTTTTTTTTTTCTTTATCGGCTCTCTTTCTCATTTCACAGTGTAGGAAATCAAGAAAAAATAAACACTCGTTTTAACTGTTCTATTTTCCCAATTAATGTTCACAAAGTGCCTTTTCGTACTAAATCGATGATGGTCTACATCTTTGTAAATCACTTTTTCCATATATCGTTCTGTTTTCGAGATAGGAATCCTAACTTTGTAGTTTACCACCAGGTGGCGCCACAGGCAGCTTCTTTTATTAGGGTATGGCTACTTTATTATTCTTAGACGCCATTTTTATGAATATTGCAGCAGCGGTTCCGAAGTTATGAGAGTGGCAAGGGACTTTAGTGAGTATACTATATAATCCTGTAAATAAGTATTAAAAATTCCAACAAAGACAAAAATGCAAATGAGAATGTTTGATAGACGAATATCTAACACGAGATTTCTTTTATTAAAGAATGCTTTTTGCTGCGTAATGTTTGAAGCTTTATACTATAACCAAATGCCATAAACCCAGAGCAGATTATTAAAATTTTCAGAATCAATTCGAAAACAAGATAATAGAAGTCCCTTTATCTTGTTAAAGTCGTTATTCGAGTTCTTCGCTTTGCAAGCAACACCATCTATTTCATTTTTCCAAATTTACTACTGGAAGAAAACTTAGTAAAAATTTCCCTATTTCTCTCTAAAATTTCCTCTATGTTTCTAAACATTTCTCCCCATTTTCCCTAAAATTTCCCCTATTTTTCTCTAAAATTTTCACAATTTTTTCCTATTTTACAGTAAAATTTTCCCTATCTGCCATATCTGTTAATGGTTGGAAATTTTTTTTTCTCTCACATCTGAAATGAACATGTCAGTACACGATGTATTGATGTGAAAAAAAAAAAAAATCCCACATTCAACATTGGTTATGAAGAATCCAGTTTTTTTTCGTGAAAGGTAAAAATCGAGATAAATAATGTTGCTTCTTAAGCGACGAGTTATTTTCTGTAGAAATCAATTTGTTCATTTAACTGTTTTAAACTGGATTTTGTACCGCTTACTGTTTTATTTATTTCTTTTGATAAATAACGAAAGCTTATTAGATTTAAAAACTTTTATAAAGCTATACATGAGCTATTTTGGAATGAAACATTTTTTAATGTATCAGATGACCATTTTCCAGACGTCCGTGCTACACCAACATAAGGATGTTTGAGCCACGATGACGGATTTAATATACTACAAACATGATGGTTCTTCTCTGGAGTTTGTCGCGATTATACGTTCGCGTTACGAAGACATGACCGTAAGATTATCATTAAAATAGAAATGACGTCAAATTGATGCACATCTTGTCGTGTTTTATATCAGAAGAAAGTTTTCATTTATTTTATTGTTTAATTTATTCTGTCCCAATGCATTTTCGTGTTCAAACAATTTTCGGTATACATGACCTAATATTATCAATCATATAAAAGTTGCATTCCAGTTGAAATGAACTGTTGTTGAGACATTAAGCTTATATTTCTTATCTTTGATTCGTCAAATGACATGTTATCTTAAACTATTTGATTGTAATATTCACTATTCCTAAAAGAAATGTTTTAACTGATATACTTTCAAATTCTTATGTGTTACATATGTATATAAAAGGGTGAAAAAAATAATGATTTTTCGAGTATCGAAATCTAATAGGTCTCACAAGTTACATTTTTGCATACTAACTGACGGAAAAATAGACCTTTTAATCTTCAATTCGTGCAAAGGATCTTAAGTGTAGATAGTGTGACAGAAAGCACTAAAATTTACCTTTGGCTTAAAATTATATGGATTGCGTTTTGTTGTTTATAATAATTTAAATTTACTTATTATTAGTCATCTGATAACAGAAAAAACACTGAAATTTTTGAATTCGCGCAAAAAATTTTTGAGTTTTGGTAAATTTTTTAATATTTCTTTACAGACAGACATACCGTGACATTAAAAATAAAAAAAAAGTCCATATGTTTGGATAATTCTTAAACGATAGTGATTTAAAAAATTTATTTTGATAAGAATATCATTTTACAACTTTTAAGCCAATTTTTTAATTTTTTTATGAAATGACACAGAACTCATCACAAGGAAACGGTTGCAGTCTGAATTCCAGACTCATTCTATTGAAAACCTTTAGAGTCTTAAATCTCTGACCAATTTAAAGCATCTTTCAAAAACAAAGATATGTCATAAAGTTTAAAAATCAAATTCAGCAAAGTTTTCCACCATTGGAGAGGACAATAGCTGCCATTTTTCCCCCCAATTAATCAGTTCAATGCAGCCCATGATAAACAATTTTTTTTATGGATTTTTCAAAGTTTTTAGATTTCTGATTTGTGGTTCTTGCTTTTAGTACCTTCCTGTAATACAGCTCACATTCGTTCAATCACAAAAACTATTATTCTTTTAATATCGTTTGGATAACGTCTCACTTATAGAACAACTTTGAAAATACAATTTTAAGACCTTATTTTACTAATTGGTATTCTTAACCACTTAACTGTTTTATTTTCTTCATTATCTAATAAGAAGACACCTTCTATTTTGGGAATATTTTCTTATTTTGATTCAAATGGAAATCCAATGAATACTTGACTTATCTCTGTATTTGAAGTAATTTTAATATTAAATTATAATCGTTATGAATATTTTATTTTTTGCTTATAACTATCAAAATTCGATAAATCGATGCACGTATGGCATTCGGGCAAAACATTTAAGGAGTTAATGTTGAACCAGACAAAAATGTCTTTATAATGTCGTTTACAATAATCTTCAGTTCGTTTGTAGAATTTTTATTTTGGAAATAAGCTGTCATCAGCTACGAGTTGGACTGGTCAACTATCGAGAGTAAGTGAGAGGTCCAGAATATCTTACAATCAGGTTTCGAATACATTATCTTGTTTGAATTTCCCTGACAATATTTGTAAAGCACCTTTAGTGTTTATCATGTTGGTTTTTATTCAATTTTCTGCTAATTACCTTTAATTTAATTACTTCGAAATTCATAAGGATAATTCTTCAAAAGTAAGCAATTTGGCAAATTTCCCAGAGAAGGATGCAGGTTCCCTCGTAATCACATAAATAACTGAATGCTAACTTGCTGAACTGAATCATCCATTGCTATTGGCGCTGAATGATAATATCTGTGTTGCCATTTTTCTATCCTGTGTTTGTTACTTTACCATCACGATGAATCGCTTCTTGTTCACTAATGTCATTATCATTTTCTTTAGGCTATTTCGGTTGCATTTGGTTAATTTATTATCACTTGCTAATTTATTATCATTTCGATTTTTCATGAAAATTCGAAATTTTAGCACTGAAGTAAAAATGTATGACATGATTTGTTATTAAATATTTTTCTGTCATCAGGCAACTAAAATAACTTAAGTACTGTTAAAGTAACTTAAGTTAACCACAAGGTATCCAGTTTCTAATATTTAAAAATTCGGATAGAACACGTCATAATGAGTATTTTGATGTATAACATGTGGGGTCCCCGAATATAGCGTCATAGTGTAATTAAGGTGTGAAGCTTGTGTCACGAAAACTTCAAGAAATGGGGGGGGGGGGGACAAATTAAAAATAATTTTTTATTGAGAACTTTCAATAAAACAGATTTTCGAAATGTCAGACGTTCGAACAAATGACATGGTGAAGTCTAAAATAGTTCGCAACTGCTTTCTGGAAAACATGTGTTCGAATTTCCTTGACCTCGGTTTCAATTGCTGCTCTCAAGTCGTTCAATGTTGAGAGCTGTTTGAGATACAATGTGTCTTTCAGACGTCCCCATAAAAAAAGGCGCACGGGTTAAGATCCGGCGAGTAAGGTGGCCACTCTATACCATTTCCTGCTCTCATGACGGAATCCAACCCGAATCAGTCAATCGTGAAAATGTTCCGTTAAGAGATCGAAGTTTTGCTGAGTGCGGTGAGGTTTAGCACCATCTTACTTAAACTAATAATCATTTATCTTGTTTATGCCATGCAAGAATGGGATGACACTGTCATTCAGCACGTCAAAATAAGCTCCCCCGGTGACATTTTCGATAAAAAAAAAAACAAATTGGCCCAATGATATCTTCGGCAGATACCGCATACCAAACTTAAGCCTAAGTAGATGCAGTGCACCGAGCTATTGCATGATGAGTATTTTCAATGGTCCAGAACCTCCACTTCTATTTATTAACATATGTTTGGAGGTGGAAGTGCGCCTCATCACTGAACCAGATCCGATTGAAATCAATTTCGCCACATTCAACCTTATTAAGCATCGTGCCTGCAAAATCGAATCTCCTTAAACCATCCAAATCGGTAAATGGTGATTGATTTGAATTTTGTAAGGGAATAGAATGGCATACGAATTTGCATAGTCACTTACAGACCCGCTTTTCCTCTCATTGATTGCCACAAATTTCCATTGTCACCTAGGAAAGCTTCCATGGTGTGCAATCGTCGTATGCATTATAATTTGGAATACAAACTGTCGGATTCGTAATTAATGTTCTTCGTGTAATTAGACTATGACGCTATATTCGGGGACCCCACATACTACTCATACTGACGTCAAAGCTTACTGTAGGCTTGCGTAGTAATTACGTTACTTAAACGTAGGCCTACTCGTACAAAATACTCGTCTTGACGTATTCTAATCGAATATGTAAATATTAAACGCTGCATACCTTATGGGACATCCTGTAGTAATAATAAAACCTTAATCTGCATATTTTTAGGATAAAAGAAGATTTTGGCGAGTTCCCCCCTCTTCAGATTTTATGCTCTTTATGCAAACTTAAGATTCAAAGTATAATTTTGATCAATATTTTTTCATTGATCGGCACACACAGGTGCATATTTTGAGCTTTACTTGAGTTCGACATTCCAAAATTCGTTTTTCCCCAACACTCTAGTACATAATAAATTCAATTTATCCGTGTTTTTAAAATGATTTTATAACCACTTAAATTCAAACTTCATTTTTAACACTTGAAAATCATGCACCTAAAATAAATGCCTGCTCAGTTAGATTTTGGTAAAATATATAAGTTCTAAATGCTTTAACATGATGTTTGGTTTTTGGCCTTGCTGTGGTGGTGAGAGCGTCGCTCCCTAATCATAGAATGAACATCGAAATTTTATAAGCAGCTAAGAAATTGAACAATTCTGTCTAATTATGAATAAAGAACTGATATAAAGAGAACTCATCTCCTGCTCATATATCAGAAAACTATGTATGTGTAGATATATGAGAAGTACTGCTAGAGACGAAATTGTTTTAGAGATGCTTTATTAGGTTTAGTAAAACATATATTAACCTCTTAAGGACTAAATTTTTTCTTATATACACATGTACAAATATAGAATGAATTAATTCGGGTTACGTCCTTTTGCCATTAATATGTAAATGTAGTATGTAAAAACTAAATTTTCAAGCTTCTAATAAATATTTAGTTGTATTATATGTGGTTTTTGTCTCCTATATCATAATTTTTCTTGAAGATGAAAGACTACATATTTTAATCATAGCTCTCATACTATTGAAATTTTAAATCACATACTCAATCTAATTTATCTATACTGCTAGCAAAAGGAAGCAGGAAAATCAAAATTGGAATAGAATAATAGATTTAATTAGTTATTCCAGTTATTCTATTCTCAAGAATCTTTCAACTTTTAAACGTTGTCTAGCTATATTTGTTCATTTGATTTTTCTTTTATCTTTCTTGGCACCTTTAAGGTATTCATGAAGACTGACTTAAGTTTGATCTGCTTCAAGTGCCTTCTGTAGAAGCAGAGTAATAATAAGAAAAGTTAGGAGACTATGAATAGTGTTTACGTTTTTTTTTTTTTTTATCTAAGCGGAAGGAGCGTAAGAGTAACGTTTTTGGCTGAGTAATAATTGATTTTGAAAATATTCATTCGAAGGCCATACTTGATAATTTTTTGGAAACCTTTTAATCAGAGTATGTTAGTAAGATGCGTCTAAATATAAATGTAACAATTTATTCCTTTAAAGACGGCCATTTGTGCATTTTTGGAATATTGGGCACTAACTGAACTTTCTGAGGGTTTGGAATCCTCAGAAAGCTCACGTTTCTTGAACACGTCTTGAATTTAATTTTATTGTACTCGGAGCCCTGAAACTTGTGCTTGATTTTTTGAGTACTTGATTTTTATTTAAATCCTTGAAAAGACCTTGAAAATTAATCCTAAAAATTTACATGAATTTTTTTGATTCGCAGACCGGAAAAAAAAATGTAGATATAATCTTTTAGATGGCATTATAATAGTCAATTTTCAGAAGAAAAAAGAAGCTGAAAACTGCAGTTAAGTTTGAAAGCATTTTGTCACAATTTTTAAGCTTGAATTCCTTTTCCGATGACTGTTAACGTTCGTGAACACTACTTTGTGATGTTTTTCGTGAATCAGTCGCTGCAAAGCAAGACTTTTTTTTCTTTTTCAAATTTATTTTTCACCGCCTCTTTTTGAAAGTCGACTATTACGATACCATTTTAAATCGTAGAGTAACTCTTTTACAATTTACTTTTTTTTCTTCTTTTCTCTGTCTTGACTGATAGAAAAATACTCTTTTTTTTCCACAAATGTGAATTTTTCGAAAAATAACGTAGATGACAATCTAAAATTTTCATCAGGCATTTCCTTCTTTTAACACGTTTTTGAAGGAAATAACAAAATTACACTCAAAAAAGAAAATTGAAATAGTTTTCCAAATTTAAGTTTTTTTTTTCTTTTCTTTTCTTATTCTTCGATATAATAGAGATATTTTAGTATTCGACTGCTCATTGTAAAAGCCTTTTTAATATCTATAGCTTTTCGATTTAAATTTTTCTTGTCAGATTTGAGTATTCTGTAATAGCCTTTTATTTAAAAGCGAAAAACTGATGTTCCGACTTTCCCATTCCACTTCCTTCACTTCTAATCCGATAACATTTTCGGATATAAACTTTTTGAGGAGAGCAACTGAACAACTTAAACCAATAAAATGGCTGTTATATATATATTTTTTTCACATTTTAACACTTTTCCCAACAATTTTGCTGGATTATTGGTTTTGCCTTGAGAATTCCGGAAACAGAAAAGGGATGTTGATATGGGGGATTCTCAATCTCCAGTCTTTTCTCTCTTGTATAGTTTGTAGGAAGGGGAAAGAAGATACAGCAAGCAAGATTACCACACAATGAAAGAATCTTCAGCAGGCCCATCAACTGGAGATAATATTTCGCTATTCATTGTGCCTTCATAATGCTTAGATGCAGAACTGAAATAATTTTTAAGTGTGAGGAGAGTTATCGTATAGCTGTTGTAAAGGTAATTTGCATTTGGCATTGTTCCATACATTCAAGGTGTTCTGTCAAAGAATCCAACTGATCTTAATGTATGTAGACTAACGTTGATGAATATTTATCAAATCCTTGAAGCAAAGCAAATGAATTTATACTCTCTGTTTTGGAAGGTGAAACTAGGTATATGACTTCAGTTTTTAATGAGCCTTTCCACGGCCGAAAGTATTTTAAAAGAAAGTATTTTTTCGCTTTCTATTGAAAAATTGGATTTGAGAAATTTTGTTATCTATCTCGATGGATAGTTCCTCAGTAAATTGGAAATTTCTGACTTATTGGATAATAAAATGCAAAAATAATTGTTCAGCTTTGTTTGTAAATGTGGGTAGATGTAGCCTGCCTAGGATTTTGAACCTTTTTTTTTTAATACAATGTGTTTTATTTATTTACTCAAAGTTCGCGTGCAAGAAAAGAGAGTTATGCGGGAAAATTTTTAGAGGATAAAAAATTTCCAAAGAATTTTTGAAGAACCAGGTGTTTAGAGAATGCAACTGCTGCTGAATCCACAGCCGAAACGAGGAACAATGTAGTATTAAGTGTTGAAAAAACATTTATAATACCAAACTCTAAATTGTATACATTTGTTGCTAAATGCAACATAAATCCTACCTGCAGACAAAAGTTTTTCTCTTTATTGACCAAAATTGTCCTACCGTTTTTTGTATTCTTCTATGTAAACTAGCCATTTTTATCATTTTTAGCATAGGAAATGGAAATATAGTCACTGGCTGTTTGAAGACTTTCTGTGTCATGAAAAATGTTCTTGTAGACTTAACTATAATTATCATTTTTTTAAATAAATTTTTTTATGCCGATATCAAAAAAGTTAATACTGGATTCTTTCGGGACAAAATGCTGAAAAGGTTATTAGAACTTAATGTGCACCTTCATTCATGAAGTTTTGGATAAATTCCATTTTAACTATATACTTATCAGAGGTTTGAGTGTTAAGATCTAATGTTAATAATAAAATGATCTAACAAGCACTGCTAAAACAAGATTTTAAAAAAACCCATTCTTTTTGTTTTTGTGAATTGCAGATGCCTACAAGAAAATGAATGTGATTCTATTTTAATAGAATTGAACAACTGGCAATAATGTGGCTTATAGTTCAGTTGAATTTGAGGGTTTGAAGTATCCAAAATCGGATTCGCAGGTCTTCATAAAAATATTGAAATGGTCAAAAGCCTTATCAGAAATCGTGAGAAGTAATTAAGATTCTGATGATGCAGTCCTATGACTGGACCACAGTTGAAAGAAATTTTCTCTTAAATAGAAATATTGAGGACGAAAACTTAAAGAAGAAACATATGAGGTAAAACATTTGGTTTCAGCTAAACTGGGGGGAGGGGGGCGACGACGGAGTAAAGAATTTTCAAATCTCAAAAGAATTTATATATGTAGAAAAATACCCGCTTCAACATATTTCCCGCTGTAAATATGTTGAAAAAATGCTCAACCGAAGATTTTGGTCTCAAAGTGATGAAAAGCATGAAAAAAGGAAACTGTTGCCAATGAACTAAATAATTTAAAATCATAAATGACGAAAATTGAAGAGACGTTTATTACACTGCTGAAATCTGCAAACAAACTAGTTCAAAGGGCAAAAGATAATGGAGATTTTCAATGCATAGCAGAATCAAATTGTTTTAGGAATTGAAGTTATAACCGAGTAATTTAAAAGACAATTTTAAAATATTTTAATGATACAGTTTTCTAGTTCATTTCTTTAAATGTAAATTAAGATTTATTAATTTGTATTTCTCCCTTCATTCAGCCTAGCATTGGTCAAAGATGTTTTAAAAATTCTTATGGAATTAACATTTTTTTCAACTAAAGTGTGAATGCGTTTGTGAAGTCAGTGCTCTTTAGTAGTCTGTGTGAAATTTACATTTAGTAATTGTTGTGTGGTGGTTAACATTAAGGGCGCTTCCTTTGTAATCTCGAAACCCATTTATCGTCTTTATCTGCTGATTCATTAATTTCTTTCTCCTGAGTCTATATTGGTAAATTATGGGCATTTTCACTCTTCTCATGTTTCTGACTGGTCACCTTCATAACCAATTTTAATCTCATCAGAAGTAACATGGACATTACTTTGATGATATTTGTTCTTCATTCACACTTCCATTATCTGATGCATTTTCTTGAGTAGATTGCTTTTCTTCATTTTCATCAACACTTTCAATTTTTGTTTCACATATTCTTCAGCTCATATTCTTAATATTCTCTCTCATGTTCTTCAGCTTCACTATGATCACTGGCTTCATTGTCACTTTTCTTTGCAGTTTCTTTTTTTGTGCTGATCACATTTGAAATTTTAGGCTACTTATCTTCTGCACCATGTTCCATATATTTCGTCTATTATTTCATCTCTTTCATTAAAGCAAGGATTAGTTCAAACTTTGTTTCAATAACAATCATTGCTCTAGTCTTCATCATTCAAATGTACTTCTGACATCAGTTTGTTAAGGTTCAGACGCTTTCGTGGATTGAATGGATTTTAATTAAGATGGGACAAATAGAAATATAGAATAAAAACAGATCACTTGCAGTGCATGGGAAAAATTCAATGTTACGTCACATGTCGACTCGCTCAAATTCTCGATTCTCGCTCAAAGCAACAAAGATCGCGTGTCATACTTATTCAGTGAAAGCATAACAATTGACTGATCGGTGATTGCAGCAAAGCTTTTATATACTTTCGGAAAACCTAAGTTTTCTGAAAAAAGCGGAAACTTCATATAATCTAATCTGTCGCTAAATTGTTAAAAATATCGCGAAAAACCTCACCAAGTAGCCAAACTATTTTCAATTTACAGAGTTCGTAACAATATGTGAATTTTCTTTTATGCATTATTTAGATGAGAGATTGCACTTTAGATTTCTATTCAAGTCACAGCTGTGCTTTTTTAATATCATAAAAGACCTTTTCAAATGCTGGTTATATAGGAGAATTTTTGGCTTATATTTCATTTCATTCTCATGAATATAATACAGTGAATATTATATCCAAATGAAGCGTTAAAGCATGCAAGTTTTCAGACTTGCTCTTGCAATCTGCGTGTCATTCCCCTCTCCTAAAGTATCCTAAATTAGTTAATATAAATTTTGCCATCTTTGAAAAAATATATCATTATTCATTTAAATTAAGTAACAATAAATTAAATGGTGTAATTCGAAGAAATATAAATAATGATCAGTAAAAAAAGATTGTATTCTCTTTATGCCGTAATAAAAATTTATTTCGATTTGTCAGAAAATAAGGCGCATAGTGGGTAATCTGTTTTTTCAATGTTTCCGAAAAACGTTGATATTTCCAAATAAATGTTTGATTTATCAACACTGGCAGATGGAATACGAATCACTGAATTGAATGTTCTTATCTCAGCTATCGGACTATTGCTTTTCTCTTCATTGCTATCTTCTATACAACCGTATTTTAATAATTTACCGCCTTGTATGTTTTGTTGTTCATTATTCCTTTGATTCCAATGCAATTGTTTTAATTCTCAGATTATGCAGTGCATGAGATACCATTGCCTCAACTTTCGTTGGCTCGATATATGAAATCGATCGATACATGATTCCGTACAAGATCTGCTCTATTTATGAATCTAACAGCACGTTGAATCTAAATATAGATTTTCGCATTGATTTGATGCGAGTAATAGATCAAGTATCGTTTTCGTGTGACTTAATAGTTGGCGATTCATACGTTATCGTACTTGTTGCAATGGTTTAAAATGATGGCTGTTCTTAATATTCCTTACAGCTTGCCTTAACCTGCCATTTTGGTGTATTGTGGAGACTGAATAAAACAAAGTGGATTGAATAATGAAAATTTAGATCCTTTTCTCCTCACTACCTATTGGACCCTCATGGATTTCCTGACCATATAAAGACCAATATATTTGTTTAATCTGAAAAATGAAACCTGAAAGTAAAATCTCATCATATTTCATCTGTTTGGCTCGATATTGTAATATGATTTTGAATTTTAAAACAGTTTGACTATTAAGTGAAAATAAATTTTAATATTTTGTACTGAAAATAATAATAATAAAAAAATATTGTGGTTTGACTTATTTTTCGTCTGTTTCAGAATATGCAAATCATATTGATGACTCTTATAAGATGAAAGGCCATGCTGTTCAAATAATAACTCCGTCAGATGACCATTTATTTCAACTTGAAGAAGATGCTTTAGAATCTATACTTTTGGATGAACGTGTTCGAGATAAAAAAGTAGTTGTAGTTTCAGTATCTGGTGCTTTTCGGAAAGGAAAGTCATTTTTGTTAGACTTCTGCCTAAGATACTTAAATGCTAAGGTAAGGAAGTTTCTCTTTTATAGTTATTATTAAAAAATGCCAATGTTTAAAGTTAATTTCTATTAAGCTGTGAAATCTCCTCTGAAAGAAAGAAAAAATACTATATACTCTTATATTCCAAATTTAATGTATCAATACAATCTCCATAATAATTCAAAATCAGAACCAATAATAATAATTTTAAAAAAAACACGATGTCATTTAATTTGGAAATAGCTGTTTAAATTTAGGCATTTGCATTTCATTAAAGGACTTTTAATTGTTTAAAATAGAATGCTTTTCAAGAAACCGTTAAATTGACGGATTTTCTTATTTGGAATTTTTATTTTTAGAAAGTGCGATTCTTAGCAGAAAAACATACGACTGATTTATTTATTAAAGCGAAGAATTTTCAGAATCGAGTTGACTACAAATTAAGGTAGAACTCACACTGTAGGCTTGAAGCTGGTTAGTTTCAAGCGGTCTTTACTGGATGATTAAGAGTGCCACGAATGCTTATATCGGGATTTTGAACCAACTCTAAACAACTGGTACCAGCATCAGAAAAACCGTCTAATGCTGTTTAAGAACTACGGCACCATGGGAAGTTAACGACTGGATAATCGTCTTGGGGCTTCGCTGATGTGACTGGAATAATTTCTAGACAAACTTCTGCAGATGCTTAGATGTGGAGGTCTTTATGGAATGGTGGCATATGGAAACTTATTTCATCGAATATAAACAACTCATATTTTGCGGAGCCAGGAACATCATTCTTGAATGTAGTAAGTGTGGTCCCATATCCTCTTTGCCTAAAAGTATCCTGATTTTCGACAATACATAATCTGAATCGTGCATGATGTTCATGGCGCCAACAATAGAGAATCTTTCATTTCGGTGGAAGTGAGAATTTTTGTATAAGAAGGAATCGCTTTAAATGGCTGTTTACTTCTATGTGCCTTTGATGCGAGTTCTGTGACTGCACAACGGTATAAAGATTTATAAGATAAAGAAGCAACAAGACGCAACGTAAAGCTCAGTTGGTGGGTGATTTTCTGGAGAATGAGTATATTCATCGAATGCTGTGACTAGCCAGATAACAAGATCCCAGTTCCATGAATCTTCTTCTGGAAGAGCCATTGCATAACATCACTCCTTTCCAGGATTTAATATCCTCGCCTTTTAAAGAATGGGACTGTTGCCACAAGCTTTGATAAATATATTTTCAGCTTAAATGTTCTCTTTAAGGCTTGTAAAGCTACGCGGAGTAAGAACAGTTTTTATTAGCTCGACGATTCTGAAAGTATCTGGTGACAGGTTCTGACCTTTTTCAATATTATTTAAATATTTGAAAAAAAATTTTTAAAGTTATCACTGTTTTTCTCATTATCACTATCTTTTACATGGTTTTGGCCATGCGTGTACAAAATTTCATTGCAATAAATAGATTATTATTGGTGGCATCACAAGTTTCTTATTTGCAATCTATCTTTAGGTCATGTTTTTTTCTTATGTGTAATCAAACTTTTGTAATAAATAATGCCCCGAAAAATAGCCTGCTGAAATAAAGAAATAGTACATTTATTTCGAAATATTTTATTGGAGTTTCAGTTTTAAAAGTATCGAATTAAAGACGTTACTATGGCTATTTTGCTTAGTTAATTTCAAGAATCTAAAGGAACTCAAATACGCTAATTAGAATTTATAGAAAATGCCATAACATTTCAACCATAATATGCGTTAATTTTTCTTGGAACTGATTTTTAAAGTCAAAAAGCGTCACATTGGCACATTTCGTTTAATACCAAAGCTAAGCTGTAAAGTGAGTGCATAAATTCCATTTCTTTCACTATATCAAGATGCTTGTGTATCTTATTAATTATTTCATCTACTTGCACTCGCAATGTTTTCAGATCTCGCGTTGGTTCGACCCAGCACTTTTTCCAACCTTTCCTGATTTATGCATAAATGTATTCCGATTCTACATGAAAGTTATTTATACAATGGTAGAAATTCATTAAGTGTAATTTCATATTTGTCGATAAATGTATTTGGACATTGAACTGATTTGATGTAACTTTACAATGATGTAGATGTAAATGATAGGTGGTACCTCTCTGTTATATATTAAAACTGCTACTCTTTGTTTGTGTTGGAAAAGTATATACATAATTGACTTTTTAAAATTCTTTATTATTTTTATTTTTAGATATATTATTTTTAAATTATTATTTTTAGATAAATTGAAAATAATTTAAAATTATTGTAGTCATGTATAAATGCAGATACATATTCCTATGACGTTACAGTAATTAAGTGACAGTATACAACAGATGTATTGACACAGGTGTAGAAAAAAATTGAATTTCTTGAAATTCTGATATATTATTAAATGAAAGAATGAAAAGTGATCTTTTAACCAGGGTTCATAGATAAGAAGTTATATATATATATATAGTATGTCCATTAAATACAATTGCCACCCTCATAACTTTAGAAAGGCTGCTGCTATATTCATTAAAGTGGTGTCTTGGTATAGAAAAACAGAGATGCACTACAGAATTAAGCAGCCTACGGCGCCACCTTTTGGAAAATTGTGGAGTTAGCATTATTATTTCAAAAACATAATAAGATAGAGGGGTGGGGGTGGGGAGGTGATTTACAAAGATGTAGAGTATCATTGATTTCGTACGAAACGACACCTTGTAGATATTAATGCGAAGAATAGAACGTTTTTGGTAATTTCCTACACTGTGTTGTAACGAAATTTCAGTGGAAGGAGAAATGATTATCTTTCGGGCAAACCACGACACCGCAACGTGGCACATTGGTATCGCTTGTGATCCCCAGTCAAAAGGACTGTGGTTGAAACCCCGATGGTTGCACCCTTGTACTGACTATCTTTATAAACCGAGTGCACAATATGTAGATCGTGTAAAATAGTGTCGCATCCGCTCAACTTGCGCTTGGTGTTTGAAGTTTTTGCAGTATGCGAATATGTAAAAGACATCTTCTTGAGATTATCGTATGTTGATGCTCATGGACACGGATCGAAAGTTGGGAACTAAAAAATTGGGGCTCATGGTCATATCAAGGAATTTGGGAACAAAATAATTGGGTATGGCGGTTTCGACGACTGGCCCTGATCTGATTCCATTGGACTTTTTCCTCTGGGGGTACCTGAAACAACAGGTGTATGAAACCCCTCCATAAAGGTTGCAGGACCTTAAGCGATGCATGGAAGATTGAGAGCGCTTGTACCAACTTGTCGCCCTCTATGCTCCAGCGTGTGCATTGTGAAATTCAAATAAGGATCCAAATGTGCATTGCAACTGACCTTGAAAAGTTTTAATATCTAAAATAAAGGTATATTTTTATAACTAATTTTTTCCCCTTCTTTCTCAGATTGCTTTGTCACTTCACGTTGTAGGAAATTACGAATTTGCGTTTCAACCATTCTGTTCTTACTTTAATGTCCACAAGGTATCTTTTCGTACTAAATCAATGATGCTCTACATCTTTGGAAATCACTCCCCCCCCCCCCCTATTTCGTTTTGCTTTCGACAGAGGAATGCTATCTCCGTAGTTTCTCACCAAAGGCGGTTTCGTTCCGTAGGCATGGCTATTTTAATATACCTAGACACCATTTTTATGAATATAGCAGCAGTCTTTCGAAATTTAAGAGGGTGGCAAAGGGCTTTAGTGGGCATATTGTATATAACAAAAACGGACTTTATTATTCTGAATCGAAAGTTATTCAGTGATAGTTAAAGCTCTACTCTAATAAATTACTTCAATTAAGTGATTAAAACTAGGGATTGCAATATCGGACCAAAAGTTCAATACCGGTATTCGGTATTTTTTAAATCTTAATACCGGGATACCGGTTTTAATACCGGTATTAGAAATTTTAGAGAAAGAAAGAAAACACAGGTGTTTCTTTGTTTTATTGGCCAGTTTTATTAGAGAGTGTAAATATCACAAAAAATAATTTGTAACTTATAAATTATAACAGTATATAAAGAATCATAAAAAAGTAAAGGAACATCTTATTTATTTAAATCACAAAAAAGTGTAAATATCACTATTCAGTCTGTGGTACTATTACAAATTTTTGAAATGTAATCTTGAAAAAAAATAATGCATCAATTGTACTGCCATTAAGCCTGAAAAGTAATTTTGTGCAAAAATGACCTGCTGTCGAAAACGCTATTTCGGCATCTACGCTAATTGGTGGTACTGTTAGCAATGCGCGATATATTTTTTCCAAGTATTTACCTCAAAATCCCTCATCTTCAAATAAATCGATTTCTCGTCAGATGGTTTTGGATATAGCTGATTTCTCTATTGTATTTTGGTTCGTTTAAATTTTTTTTTATTTATCGCTAATTCTAATTTTTGTTCAAGAGACAATTCCTTTTCACTATCGACATTAGTGGCATCATAATCTTCGATAACTGTTCCGAATTCTTCTGAATGTAGATAGGTTTGTGGCTAAAAAATTTTAAGAAAATTTACTATAAACTTGATCAGATTTGAATTGGTTATTTTTTTTTCTTCTTTTTCGTTTTCATTTTTTAAATAATTATAATTATGTAAATAAGACATTTTCTATTTCGGTATGCCTTTCTTCTGTGTGATTTTTCAATGTGATATATAATTCTTCAGGTAGTGATGTGTGCTGTTCTTTCAGTGACTGCAACATGAAATTTATTGTTGCATTAGCTGTTAATAAATTAGAATATCTCCGACATAATGCCTCAATAGTAAGTTTTATTGGAAGTAGAGCTGATGCAGTTCTGGATATTAAGTCGAATTCACTATCTGAAAAATTAATTTACAGGTTTAAGTCGGTTATTGGTTGGATTGGATTTCTCAGTTTCAAAAATCATTCCGTCATTAGGACTAAACTGTTCCAACGTGTTTTAGAATCTAATATTAATATATATTCGGTTTTATTTTCAACTAGCCGCCTTTGGCGACCAGCCGGTTCGCCAGTATTACCGCTCGCTACAATTTTCAATTAAATATTTTAAGTAACTGGTCTCTTAAAGGATTCTCAAACAAAACATTTTTAATCTTCAAATTTTGATAGTCATACCAAACTTATACTGTTTAGATCGTTTCGTTCAATTTACTATATATATTTTGCTAATTTGTTGCCATTTCCGGTAAAGCTTCAACTTTAATTTAAAATGTAAATGTCGAAATTGCAATTAATATTAAGATATTTTTTAATAAAACCAAGCGCTTTATTTTATTTATCATCTTTATTGTTATTTATTAATTATTATTATTATTGAATATGAGTATTGCAAACAGAATCGCTCGGTATTTAAGTCTTATGTTAAATACAAAATATTTTTCATAGTTTATGTAATATCTCAAACAATAATTCAACAAAAATTTCTGAGATTCAGTATAAAATTCAGTTTTTAGTTTTGCTTTCAAAAGGATTGAAATGAAATCAATAATAGTATTTTGTTCCTGCTTATAAATATATTTCAAAAATTATGAAGTCTAAATTTAATGCAGTTAGGTATCATATTCTGATAAATATTCTGGACACACCAAATTTTAAATAAATGAATGAATGTTTCTATTTTCCACGATCAACTAAGACTTATTTATGAAGTTTTAAATGTTAAAAATTTAGAAAAACTCACCATTTTCATAATCTTAGGCCAATTAATCTTGAGAAACCTGCGCGCTGATTGGCGTATTTTCTTTGAAGCGATCGATGGAAAATCTAAAATTATCCTTTTTTTTATTGAATAGTGATATTCAAATCTTCATAAATCAGTCAGTTTAAGTGATTAGAAATTAACTCTTAAAAGTCAGTGATTTAGTTGATTGGAAATTAATTCTATGACCACCATAAAATCTGTGCTTTCTCTTGTGGTGTATGCATTCTCCTTAATATCCGCTCGAATAAAACATCACATACAAAAGTACTACATAGAACAAACACATCAAAACTAAACATAACATTTCAATAGTTGCCAAAAACAAAAGAGAGAAAATTGCAATTAATAAGCAGACGATATTTAGAAAAGTACAGATATTTAGACTGGAAAATGAAATTATCTGAAATTAAAAACACACGCAGACGATATTTACAAAAGTAAAAATATTCAAACCTGAAAAGGAAAATATATGAGTTATTCCATCAATAAATGCCATAAGTTTGTTTACATTTTCATTATTTTATGAGTCATTAAATATCAAAATGGATCCGGGACTAAATAAATACCCTGTATAGAGAGTGTAAAAGATCATAAAATAATTTTTCTTGAATTTATTTTTTAGAAAAAAATAATATTTCATATTTGTTTCATTTCCTACAAACATGTGCCGAAAATTATATTTTTGCAGATTTGATTTCCAAAAAGACTTTATTTATTTTCAGTTAGAACTTTAATCAATGTGATGGCAACACTTTGAAAAAAGCTATTTTTTTCCCATGAATGCGAAACGTGCTTAATCTTAATTTTTATTTTTGACGAAAAAAATTATTGAAAAACATAGTTAAAATATTTATTTAAAAATTCATTAAAAATAGAAATTTAATTTTAAGATTAAAACAGTAGTATCATTTAAAAGATAAATTTTTTATCTTCATGTAAAAATCTTTTTTGTGCGGTAATATTTTCGGCAGTTATAGCAGAAACACGTCAAAATTTTGCTTAATTTTTAAATAAATAAAATTCTAGTTAAAAATTCGAAAAAACAACCCCCAGGTGCACATTCCCGGCATCCAAGGTATACACGTGCCAAATTTGGTAGCTGTAGGTTGAATGGTCTGGCCTGTAGAGCGCCAACACACACACACATTGAGCTTTATTATAAGTATAGATTAGTATATATTTTAATAATGTGTCCTTCTTTATTGGGGAACGTTTAAATATCTTAACTATTTTTCGAACTTTATAAACTATAGGAAGCAATTCTTGATGGGTTAATATTTCATAATCATTAGCAATATCTTCTTCAACAATTACATTATCATTATCTTCATTGTCAATATCACTCTCACTCTCTTCAAAGTCGGAATCCGAAGTTTCTATATCCACAGTATTTGGATTCTTCTGTTCATTATTTTTTTGATATAATACATCTATTACTCCTAATTGAATTCTATGAGCATAGCACAATTGCTGATTTGCACCAATCAACTTTCCAACTTTTTTTATAACTTTTGTTCCATCAGTCGTTACGGATACTATATCTTCGTTCAGTTATAATCCATGTTTCGCTAATTTAGATTTAAGTAATTAATTTCGCCCGTTAGAGAGACATAAAAACAAAAACGTATACTGTTTTGCTATGTTGGCGATCCTTGAACATATAGTGGAGACAATTTTAAAAATTTCTAGTAAATACCGGAAAAACGGTATTTAAACTTGTGAATACCGGTATTACAAAATTGTACAAATGGCTCAAAATACCGGTATTCGGTATACCGGTATTGCAATCCCTAATTAAAACGTATTATAATTTTTTTTCATAAGTGTTATGTTATGTAACTTTTCGCAATACGCAAACATTTATATTATCTACAGTAATTTATTGATTTATTATGAGTTTTTGACAACATTTCTTATGGGGCTATAATTAATATTTCTTAACGTTAGCGATATATGTAATTATTGATTGATGGATTAATTCCCTTTGTCTTAAAGACTGGAAGTTGAATTGATGCTTCAATATTAATAAATTTTTTTCATTAAAAGCATGAATTCTTGATAAGTTTTATAAAAATATGATTTAGTTCTTAAAAAATTTTAGGGAAAGCACAGGAACTGCAATCACTTTTGGATTTTGCTTTTACCCTGTTGATTTACAAAGACAGCTAATCGTCGGGCAAGAAAGTGGAAAAATAGTGAGTTAATAAATATTACAAACTCAGTGACCTTTAAATCCCCCCCCCCTTTTTTTTCTATAATTAAAGTTGGTTGCAGTATGCCTTTCCTTTCAAGCTGATTTGTAGTTTGTAAGTAATGCAACCAAATTTGTGTTTCCTAAAATATAAAAAAAAATTCTTGATATTAGCATAAAAAATTTCATTATTAATTTTGATTTATTCTTTATTGATGTTCAGCCTCTTCCATGTAATGCAAGAGGCACTGAGCCTAGTACACGAAATCTGACTTTATGAAAACCACACACACAAACAACCTTCCCTAGCATAAATAAGAACAAGGAAGCGGTAAAATTATTGTTTTTTGCTAACTTTTGCCATTACTTCTCGACTACCAGCTTTTCTTCTTCGGGAGAAAACTGACTCAAGATGAATGTCATTGATCGTATTGGAGACATAAAAAGAAATAATTGCTCGAACCGATACGTACTTCCAAATATTGAAATATTTTCATCTGCCTGTATTTTCAAATTTGAGTAGAAAATAATTGTAAAATTCAGGCAACACAGCTTACCGAATTTTCCCTTCTAATTTGAATAGTATAAAATCTTGGTTACTTTCATTTGGATATGGTTGGTATTATTTCTGTATCTGTAGAGAAAATCGAATAAAAAAAACTGAAGCGTTATTTTTTGAAACCCATCATTATTTATTTTAAAGGTTTAGAATTTTCGACATCGGTTGGTCTTTCAAAATTTTCATCGTAATTCCCCCCCCCCCCTTCAGTTTTATTACAATACTTGTTGTATTCACGTGAAAATAAATTGTGACATTCTGTTTACGAGTTTCAATCGAGTTTTCTTATAGTACTAGTACAGTTCCTAGATACAGTACTAAATCTACTTTTCTTTATATATCCTTCTTGAATTGTTGAGCCCTTTAGGATTGTATTAGTGTATTTGTTTCTTATTGCTGTAAACGTTTCCAACGTTACCGTCAGTGAAATCAATTGAATTTGTAATCTTGTGGTCTTATTTGAGAAATATAATTTAATGAGACAAAACAAAAACATATACTAATGTATTTTAGATCATTTAGTATTTTGTAAGGAGGGGGAAGCTAAAAATAGCCAGCGTTATTGAATGGAAAGATTCGGTTCCTTTCTTGAATGAAATATTTCCGTGTAAAAGATTGTAAATTGTAAGTAATCATGACTGAATTTATTATAAAACGCAAATCTGTATAGACAAATATTTTGCAATAAAGTGTAGGATCATTAAAATATGGTAGATGTACTTCAGAAAAGTTTATTAACTTCAAAAATGATTTCCAATAGTGTACTTATGGTATTACTGTCATAGGTTTAACAATATCAGTTGTTATTTAATGTAAAGTGAAATTTTCTTAAAATAAAAAATACATCAGGCTTTTCTTCTAATAATGTTTTCTAAATGCATGCAAGTATTTTTTTTTTTTTTTTTTTCTAAAATCAAGCCATATTAGTCGCTTTAGCAAAAGTTTGCATGCAAAGGACTTTAAGAATTTTTGTAGTTAAAACTGGAAAATATCTTGTTTCTAAGTAAATGACAATTGTGACTTTAGATTTTATTTATTAGAAAATAAAGTTAATTTAGTTTTCATGAATTTTAAGATTAAAATATATAATTTTGATGAATGGAAATGCATTTAAAATTTTTTTTTAAATAATTGTTAAACATAACATTTAATACAGTTGTTGTTATAATTTGTACCAGCCTTTACTATGTAAAAATAGAATATTTGTATGTGACATAGTTTCTGTTTCACTTATTTAGGGCGATCCAGATTGGATGGGTCCAGAAGATGAACCATTGACTGGATTTTCATGGCGTGGAGGTTGTGAGCGAGATACCACGGGAATTCTTTTATGGAGCAATGTGTTTTTGTCAAAACTACCAAATGGAGAAGAGGTAATCATTCAAGAAGAGTTAAACTAATATAATATGATTAACTCTTTCCTTGAATTTTCCATTTGGCTTAGTGGACTGATCTGTTTCCTTCAAATAAAAAAGAAAAAGAGACTGTTACAGTTTTATTTTCATTATAAAAGCTAATTCGAAATGTGCATAAATATTAAAGGAAAATAAAAACTCCATCCTTATTTCAAATTTTGTAGCCAGAAAAATTGATCTAGCACTCTGTAGAAATTATACCAAGATTGGCATAATAATAAAATGTTTAAACTTTATCAATTCTAGAGTAGTATGTAGAAGCATTCTGATCTGTAGCAATGATGCATTCGAATGAAGATCGAATCATAAGTTATATTTATGAGGATTAATTTCGAGCATACCTGAAATTTCGTAAATACTAGCATCTCTGGTGATAATTTTTAAAATAACTCCGATAAACTTTAAGATAACTAAAATGTGTTATAAAAGTGACTCATTAAGGAAATCTTGAATAATATCCACATTGATGAAACTCTGTTTTGAACTAAGTAATTAATTAACTTAGATATGGAAATTTTTAGTAAAGAATGTGTTTTAGGTCATTAATAAATGTATTGTTTAAGATAGAAATTACATAAAACAGGGAAATTGTAGGTTCTTTCAGAAAAATCATATTCTTTAATTAAGTATTCCTGATATTTTTACACATTATTGACGAAATCATTCCGAAAGAGTTGCGAATGGTGCAGACGCACAAGGCCCTCGCACCGCTGACTGGTCTTAGTTTTAAAAAATGCACATGCATTTGAATAATATCACGCGAGGATATTTCTCGACCACCAATTTAAGGCAAATTTGGGTGTTTTGATAGCTGATTAATGCCGATTGCATAGTTCTAGGCTTAATCGAAAGCCCCTTTATTTCTTTTAAGCAAAGATTTGCAATTTATCATTAAAAGTGCTTGTTTCACTTTTTTGTAATATAAAATTAATTTAGATCGCCTTTACAAATCATTTAAGTGTAACTGAATGGCGATATCAGTATTTATTTTTAAGCAAGTTTTAAGACATCTTTGATTGAAAAAAATTTCAGATATGTTAACTTTTCATATATTCGTTCTACAATATGTAGTCATATTTTACGCTCTTTTTGGCATTTAAATACGATTATTGAAACAGATTTTTTTTCTCTTTATTTTGACGAATGCCAAGCAAATGGAATAAAATGCTGTCTAAATGTAAACTATTCATTAACTATTAAAACAAGGAATAGTGGAAAGATCACATTCTGATTTCATTAAATGGAAGCTCATCTGTGTTGTGTGGCATTAGCATTGGTTTCTAAATAATTTTGTTTTGACAAGGATATATGATTAGTTTCAATTTCTTATTTATGCTATTTTACTAACAATATTATAATTTGTTATTATTTGTAATAATGGGTTGTGTGACAGTAATTTAGGACGTAAATACTTTTACAGTTTTCTAAATGATTACTTCATATTTATTGGTTTCAGCTCGTAAGAAATCTTCATATTTCTTTTTTTTAAGTAATTGAAATCACCTGAAGTTGTATTTTGAATGTTTCAGTCTGAATGTTTATGTCATGAATTAATTATATGCTGATAGTTTAGAAATTAAGTTTTTCGAAATCAAGTTTCCTTTTCGAATTATAAGCGAGCAGTTAACATTTTATATTATTTTAAGCCACTTTATGTGATTAATTAAAATTTTTATTACAATTCTAGGTTGCCATTTTGTTGCTTGACACTCAAGGAGCATTCGATAGTGCCTCTACTGTTAAAGATTGTGCTACTATTTTTGCTCTAAGTACGATGACAAGTTCTGTTCAGGTATCAGATATATATATTTTGCTAAAATACGAAAGTCGCCGGTCTTATAATAATTCAGGCATGGAATTTCACCTTTGGTCTCCCAATGAAAGGAAATTAAGGAGGGGGGGGGATGATATTGCGGCCGTCAACCCTCAGTTTTCTTGCTTAAGATCATGCTTAACTTTTTTTACGATTCTATTATTATTATTTATATCTTTACTGCCTGAGACGGCGACAGAGGTTTGCGACGAGGTAGAAAGACAAATATGACCGTGAGGGCAAGCACAATTTCTCTAATTTGCCTTCAAAATAACTCATCATTTTACTCTTAATTAAAGAAAATTAAGTATTGTTTAGTTCCTTTATTATTTAGATAGTGGCTCTTTCATTGTTAAAAATTTGCAAACAAATTTGTAAAAAAAATGTTGTTCTCAGTTTTTTTTCCTCTGACCATAAAAAGATCGCCACTATTTGAATCTATTTTTATGAGACTCTTGAGATCTAATTTTGGAAAAGATATGATAATGTTTTATTCTAGATTATAGTATATTGATAGGAACACAGATTGCGCCAGAATGGCGTGTCATTCTAAATGAACGAATGCATGCTCTTATCGTGGAAGCTATATAAAATGAAGGTAGGAACTAAATTTTTAAAAAATTATAAAAGAAACTTTTTAGAAATCCAGAATAATAAATAAATAAAAACATTTAATATTTTCGAAAAATCGATTTTTTTTTTTTTTTTTTTAGCGTAGATCTGTACATAAAATAATTTTTATAAAGGATTGCAACAACGAGCAGGAATTCAGATGTATTTTGAATGCGAGGCGATTAAACGCGCGTGTACAATAAAAATTTTCATGTTGTTCGGCCACGAGCAATATGCGGAAAAAGATACAAGAAAGCGGGAAAAGATACAATGATGTTGTTTCTTAAGAAGGTCGGAGAAAATATTTTGTAAATATATGTACCAACTTACTATTTTATGCTAAGTAGGAAAAATGGACTATTTAAACATTAGATTCCTCATGTATGTACTTTTCAATGTATATTTAAGCTAATAATTCCACTGGCAGGTAATCGAAATACTCAATGAATAAAAAAAAAAATTCATAACCTATGATAACATCTCATTCGAAAGACAAAGATTAATCGGCAAAAATGCGGTGACTTTATAGTTTTAGTAGAAAAGTAGTTGGAGTTTTGCATGTATTCTGTGTATCTAAATCGCTAGTAGCTTCCTCAAGTCGTAAGTTATTCTTAAGTATTTCTTCTACTTACAGTTAATTAAAAAAAAAAATCAAATTTTGGAAATAGCAATTCTCATGCACATTCAAATGTTTAAAAACAAAATCTTAATAAATTGAAAGTATCTATTCAGTTGATATATTTCTGTGGAAATGTTATTTTTTTTCAAATAAATATGAACTAAGAAAAAAATTATTGTAATAATGAAAAATCCAATTTTATATTGTTTAATAAAATTTTCTTATAATTCAGAGAAGAGTATGCTGATAGCATAATATCCTATCAAAATAAGAAATAGAATATAAATATTTTGAATATGAGTGAACATTAGTGTGTAACTTTCATTTAATGTCAGCATTTCTGCTGACGACTGAATTGTCTTTTAGTAATCTTCTATTTAATAAATTTATACTATTTTTTTCTTGTTGTTTAGCTTTGAATGTATACTTTAATTACTAATGGAAGAGATTTAGTTGATTGACCTTGTAAGAATATGTTCCCGTTTCCAAATTTCTTGCATTTGTTTAGGATATTTTTATGATTGATCATGTTCATTCAAATGGGTAACCTAATGCAATGCTTATTTTCTTGCAGGTATATAATCTATCTCAGAATATACAAGAAAACGATTTACAACATTTACAGGTATTTCAATTCTTTTCTTTCACTTATAATTTAAATAATTATAAGACATTTACATAGTTCATTGTGTGCATATACGGAAAAGTATTCAGATTTGCAATTCTAGTTATTAAAGTGATTTATAGATAGTTTAAAACTTTCTAAAATAAAAATAAAAATATAATCTTGACATTCCAACTCTTAGTTATTTTTCTTTTCCCGATATATAATCTGCAGCTGTTGTGTTTTGGGGGTTTTGAAATATGAGATCCATTTAATTTTATATACACTTTACTTCGACATTGAGTTATATGTAAATGATATGCAACGTTTATAGATTTATAAAGGATATGTCATCAGTATAAGGGACATGCATCTGCTTCAACCTCTTGGACCACACAGTCAACAACACTGTTGCAGAATCTCCTACATACTCAGGTTCGGCTTACAGTTAGCATCCCCATACGAATTTTGTGGTCTAAAACATGTTGACATTGTGGAAAAGACTATTCCCGGCCACTTCATTGATGAATGACATATTCGTGTTTCTACGCGTCTTAATTTTGCTCTCTATTAAGTTTTACCAACTGCAAGAAGTGGATTATTTTTTAATTTCAGGTGAGCCATATTTTTGTTGCAACGCCTCACTCTTGAAACAAAAAGAGAAGGCTGTCTAGTGGATCGAATACTTTTTTACAGTTACAATTATGCATAATTTGCATTATTCTTGAACAGAAATACTGATTTAAATAGATATATGGCATATATAAAATTGCATGTGGTTTAAAATTTTATGAGAAAAATGGTTATTTTTTGTGTGGGGAAAATACACGAATTGTTTCATGTTTAAAAGCAAAATTTGTATTAAAATTTAAAAATACAAAAAAAAAAGAAAAACAGTATTGGATAAAAGATAATTTTGTAATATCTAACTTTATCTGTGTGTAAAAAATTGCTAATAAATATTGTGGGTGATATTTACTGTTGAGATTGTTATTGTTGAAATTTCACTTATGATTTCAGACTTCTTATTTTAATTTGATAATCTAGGCCACCATCTGATTATTATTATTATTATTTTTAGCTTTTCACAGAATATGGCAGATTAGCCTTAGAAGATACTAAAGAGCGCCCGTTTCAAGTATGAAAATTTTTAGAATGTTAGAAATAAGATCATGCACATGTAGTAATTCCTTAAAAAATATTTTGAATTTCAAACTTTAAAAAATTGAATTAAAATTTTTTTAATGATTATATTTTTAAGCAATTATTTATATGCTTTAAAGTTTTATATTCTTTTATTATTATACTTATTCTCTATGTTCACTATTTTGATTTTTCTTTCTGTTGTGGAAAGGCATATAATGTTCAGCCTCAATGATGATAAATTCAAACCTGTGAAGTTGTGAAAACGAAAGAGAAATTTAAAAAATTCTGCAGTATTTTTGCAGTATTACAAATTGCAGTATTTTTCTTTTAAAGCTTTTATTTCCTGTTGAAAGATCAAACTTTGGACATGGTTTTTCCTGCTTGCATGCTTGAAAAAATTCCAAGAAGACATTTTGTTATAGTGAAATATTTCTCCCGTTTGTCAAATTATTTCATACATAAAATCGTATTATATATATATATATATATATAATAATGTGTGTGTGTGTGTGTAATATAAATCTTTTATCTGTTGTGTATTGAAAGAATAATAAAATGTGTTAGATTGATTTCCCTTTAAAACTATTTATTTATTAAAATTAAAATTCTACCTAGGGATTCTAATCTATGTGTGCTGATATTTTAAGGAAAAATGCAATCACTATAGAATATAGAATATGTCAGTCAAAATTATAAATGTGGTAACTAATATTTGTACTTTAAAGATAAAATTGCTCTGCGAACAAGTTCATGGAATAATTTTTTAAATGATTCTTCAGAAGGATAAGAGGTTTAGCAATTGAAATCGTATGACTAATAGTTCTTGAAATTGCTATTATTTTAAAAATACATTTACATATAGTTTTAATTAGCCAATTTTGTCTGATAAAACATTTTGAATGTATTGGAAGGTGAGTGATGCTGTGATTAAGTGTCTTTGCAATGCATTTCAGTTATTATTTTTTAGAAAAAGATTATAAAACGCATCAGAATCCTGAACATATATGGTGGTTGAACATGCATGAATCAAGTTTTTGAAATGTTTAGTAAATATTGCAAATGTTTTAATTACATATTCATAGTATTAAATTTGCAGATTTTTTGCTATTTAGAAATATAACTTTTTGATTAAAAAAAATGAATTTTCTATGTATTTTGATTTTGAAATTTGAATCCATGAAATGATCGTAACTTAAAAAACATTCCTAACAAGAATTGGTAATTATTCTGGTATCTGAAAGAAATTACTATTTCATAATGTGGGGAGTTGCAGATGTAGTTTGTTTACAATTATACGATGCAAACTGTCTTAATTTACTAAATAAGGAAAATAGTAACAAATAGAATAACTTTTCAATAGTTCTGCTTTAAATTCATTTAATAACTATATCACATTTTCATTTCTTAAAGAGTATGTATGATGGTGTTAAAATTCTACCTTCATGGTGGATCCTCCAGAAAAAAAAAATCACCATTTCAAGGTGTTGTATTAAGTGTTGTTATTCCTAAAAATACTAAAGCAAACTTGAGCGATGTTCATGTAACAAGACAGGATGTGGACTGTATATATCTTCCTATTAACCTAATTTACTACGATATAAATTTGAAATCGAGCACTTAAAATATGGTTTAAAAGTACAGGTGCATGACATCAATTATTTTTTGACATGTGTTCGTTCTTATTATTTTTTACATGTATTAGATGCTGATTATTTTTCTCTGAATTCCTATTTCCTAAAAAAAAATGTGTTTGTTGGAAAAAAACTTGGTTGAAAAATGATTTATTTTCTTTACACTGCCTACAGAAATTAATGTTCTTGGTAAGGGACTGGAGTTACCCGTATGAAGCGAGTTATGGCTTGCAAGGTGGAAGAAAAATTCTAGAGAAGCGTCTGACAGTAAGTGGGATTTAGTTCTTCTAAGTACGTTATATTTATTATGTTTTTGGAGTTCATGAATTTAACTGTAATGATTATTTTTCATGCTTCATATTTGATTCATTTACCACAAAAAATTTATTAGTGCTTCAGTGGCCTAGTAGCTAAAATTATCGGGATGGGAAAATCATAATTTCGAAACCTACTGTATTTATGACCTGATATACGTTAAATCTAACATAGGTCAGCTGTTTTAATATTTTCGTGATGTTAAATTTTTAAAGGAAAGTCTTGGTCTTTGGTTTTATCCTCATCATCTAATTGTGGTTAAAATTATAAGTTCCTCTGTAGTCCTCTTTTAAGATTTGTATGAGATATTAATCCATGAAATCTATCAGTTTACTAGTGTATAAAGTTTTCAATACACATAAAATTATTAAGATATTTTTATTTTAGAAGAATTGAAGTGTTTTATGTAAATTTATTCCTCACTTTGAAAGATTTCAGAAAAGCAACACCCTGAGCTTCAGCAGCTTCGTAAGCATATACGTGCTTGTTTTGCTGAGACATCATGCTTTTTGATGCCACATCCTGGTCTTAAAGTTGCTACGAATCCTCATTTTGATGGACGTCTTTCAGGTGAGAATTTTTTTCCCTCATTTTCGAAATTATCGTTGCTATAATAAAATTTTGCATTTACTAGAAATCACCATGCGGGTTTTCTCGGGGTAATGCCGAATTCATACAGTTACCTAAATTTTATGTTTAAATATCTCATGTTATTTTAGTTTTAATTGCAATTATATGGATTTTTTTTACAGTTGAAAGTGTGAAATTGATTATTAAAAACAATTTATTTCTGATATTTATAATGTAATGTATATTTTCTTCTTTTTTTAGATATAGCTGATAATTTTCGAGAAAATTTGAAAATTCTTATTCCATATTTGCTGTCTAGTGATAATTTAATTTTGAAGGAAGTTAATGGGAAAAAAATTACATGTAAAGAGTTATTGGAATATTTCAAGGTACTTGTCACTTTTTCTCATATTTGGTCTGAACTTTGTTCTTTTTACCATTTATAAATTTGTCTGATGGTAGAAACTGCTTATTATTACGAAATTTTATATTAAAATTTGCACCAATTGTCATTTTCTAAAAGCTTTGCTTTATTTTAATTTCCTTATTTTAATTTATTGTGAATTATTTTGTTAGAATGTTCACACATATTTTAATTCATCTTCTCAATATGTGAATATGAAGAGAAACATTCTTTATGCAAATAGCAATGAGTCAGAACTGAAAATCAGGCTGAGGACTGACTCAAGGTATTTGCAATTTTCTTTCAAATTTGATGCTAGGAAAATGTTCTCAAACTTCAGCAACATCTTGTCATTCAGAATAACAATAGTATTTCAGGACTTTCTTATGTGAATGTTAGGGTTATATTACCAGTGCCATGCCATAGTTAAAAGTCATCTTAGGGAGAGTCTTTACTTGGTTGTTATATTGTATGTTGAAGTCGGCTGTTAATTTGAGAGATGAACAGTGATTTTTAGAAATAACCGATGTTACCGCGAGGCATTTGTGGTAGTTTTTGTTGATTTTTGCCTCTTTTTGCGATTAAAGAATTGTTTTCCTACTTTTTTGTTTCTTTATTCAGGATTTTGTGCTAATGATTGAATCAACAAATTTTATGTAACATTTTTACAGCTGGTAATGACTGAGAAAATAAATTGGTAATTAACTGATATTAAATTTCAAACTAAATGCTATTAGCGGCTTGAAAACTCAAGTTTTAATATTCTGCAGTAATGCAATTGAATAAGAAGCATTTTTTCTCCGTTTGAATCCTATGGTACATTTAATTAACTTTTTTTTCTTTCAAATGTAAAATAGTTTTTCAATATGCTCGTCAGTGAAATCAATACTTCTGATTTTTCAGATCTAATGCATTCCATTTCTAGAACATAAGCAAGGTGCCATGTCTCCATCTTACTCTATTGTCTCATCATAATTAATTTACTTTAATACCTATAAGGGTTTATAGACAAGTCACTTATATTATTACTGGTGTTTTTCATCAATGATAATTGATTCACTTTAATAGTTTCAATCTGGAAATATATCTCTGTCGTATTGCACCAGTGAAAATTAATTCTATCCTTTAAATGATAGTTAGGTCTACAAAAATTTTTTGTATACCTAATCTGAATTTCAAGTTGAATACAGTATTACATAGTCTTTACATTTCTGTCTAATTTTTTCTCGTCGTTTTCAACACTTATAATTGCTGCCCTTGGATTAAGTTCAAATGATAATCAATAATTGCTTTATGACCCCCACCCACCCAGTTTACCACATTTGTTTTTTTAAAATGTGGATAATACTATATATATTTCTTCTGAATTTTGATGTTTCATGATGCATCATACAATTTTCTCTTTGTCAGTGATGACATATGTATCATCAAAATTTCATCCTACTCCACCTCTATTAGGCTTTACAGGCATGTCGCTTTGAATTATGTGGTTTCTTTATGCGGGAACAGCAGGGTGCCTTGCCATCGATGAAACTATTAGTCAGTCACAATACCATTACAGCGCCACTAAAGGGAGCCGAGAACCTGAATTATACTGCAGCTTTTCATTTTAATATTTAATGTGGTCTCCTAGAGGGGGGGGGGGGCAGATATAATAGATTTTGTATAAACTCTAATGAACTATAAAATAAGATTTCCTGGCATAAAATGAGTTCCATATATAAATTTGATACGATTCCTTTATTTGTGAAAAATGATTAAAATAATTCTGAATAAAGATCTTATCTTTTGTAGGCTTATGTAAAAATATTCCAATGCGGTGAGCTTCCTGAACCAAAAACAATGCTAGTGGTAAGTCATTCTATAATTGTTAAAATTTCATTTAAAAGTAATCCTTTTGTAAAAATCTAGTCGTGTATCGAAACTCTTAGCTCTATACCTAATACATGATATAGCTTCAAAATTTTAACATATTTATTCTAATCTATCAAAAATCTTAATTTTCCATATGATCTTTTTATAATACCATTTGTTTTATCATGATTATGTGGTTGTTGTTTGTGTTTCATATATTTTCTGTTAAAATATATAATTTCTTTGAAATTTGTTGTTTGGAAGGTATTAATGTCATTGTGGTAAAGACATTCTCAAATAGTTTTTCTTCTGTTTATTGAAGAATTTTATTTGTGTAAATGTGTAATAATTTTTTGGAAAGCTATGTTTTATGTTTAAAAGTGATTTTTTTTTTATTTGCTGAATGATGCAACTTATCACAAATTACAATTAAATTTTATTTTTGTTCAAAATAATAATTGTTTTTTAGGCCACAGCTGAAGCTAATAATTTAGCAGCTGTTACAAATGCTAAAGATCATTATTGCATGGCAATGGAAAAGGTATCGGATCTTTATTCATTTAATATAATTATAGTGTTTTTAATAGTTGTGATTTATGCTATTATCCAGTTATTCTTCACTAAATAGATTAATTTGTGTTTTAAATGTTATATTGTTTTAAGATCATTTGTTGTATCATTTTGTTGTAGTATTTTCCTCATTAATTAGGGAATTTTCCATTCATTCGTTATGTTTTTAAATTTTTACTTTCTCATACAAAATATATTGAAAATAACAATCGTCAAAAAAAAAAAAAAAATCGAACTTACCATTTTAACGAATCTCCACGTTTTATCCCTAACTGAGTTCGAAATATATATTTTTGCCATTATGTCTGTTTGTGACAAAGATAACTCAGAAACCTTTTGGGCTAAATGGGTGAAATTTGCTATACGGTCTTTACACCAAATTTGTAGTTTATATCAAATTTTAAGCAAAATTCACCCACAGGAAATCTGTGTACGCTGTTCGAAGATAAGTTAACACGATAACTGCAAAACGAATAAATTTCTTTGAAAAATAAGGATAGTGAAGAGTTTCATCATTTCAATCTACATATTGAAATATCCACCTTCAAAATTTCTAATAGCAGCATTAATCTTTGTTACCAGATACGGATACAGCATCAAAAAACTGTGCTTGCGTATCAGATTTCTTCATCGTAGGACTTGTATGCTGAAAGAATATGATGAAACAAAAATTTTCAATTTCTAATGTTAAATTTCATATTTATTCATATTTTGTGAAATAACATGTTTAATGACCTGAATTTTTTCTGTAGTAGTGTGTAGTAGTCTACTTTGATGTGAAATAATTTTTTAGTTTATATCTTTCATCATATAATGGATGCTTGAATTTTGAATAACAAAGTGATTATATTTAATAGTTTGTTGAAACAAGCCATTTCATATGATTTTATAGAATTTTAGCTAATTCTTATTTATAAGTAGTTTTTTTCCTTCACATAAAATTGGTTTTGCTTTGATGCCCATTACACTGAGGGAAAGACATTCTCCAAATTGTGTAAGAATATATGTGTGTATATATATATAATGATATTTTAATTCTAATTTCAATTTAATTAATTTCCAAGATTTTATCTTAATTTGGTCCATAATAACTTTATTCTAAAATATTCTCTTATTTCTTGATCCAATTCTACTTTCTCTACTTAATTAATTCAAGAGAAGCTTTATAAAATTGCTGAATCGACTAAACGCCGATACTTTCACACGCTCGGCGTGAAGGGGTAAAAAACTGTCCAGTAAGCACATTCTTTTTAAAAGATCCCTGCGTTTCCTTTACATGTGATTGACATGCGTCAGAAATCCCTATCAGAATCTTAATAATATATTAGCACTATGAAGAAATATTTTCCCTATCAGAATCATAGGTTATATAAGACGAGGGATAATTTATTTCTCGCTTCTTCCCCACTTCTGTTTTTGCAACGCGCTGTGGCGGACGCACAATGTCCACGTCTTTGCTTGTAAATAATAATGCTTTCCCTATGGATTAAAAAAAACTTAAAAATATAAAAAGTCTCTTCACTGTCTTCAAACTGCATTCTGCTTCACAACAAATAATGTTACACACACACACACATATATATAGATAATATAAATCAGAGAACGTATAAAATAAGCTTTTCAAACGTTTAAAAAAAATTACAGTAATGTTTTGTTAGATATAAGAATTTTATACTGTATTGTCTTAATATTTCAACCGTGTTATGGCACAGCATGACTACAATGGATTTGATGGAATAAAGCTATTAAATTATTAGTCTACATAAGAAAAAGAAATATTGAAAGAACATGTTTTATAAACACTGAGTATTATCACTTGGAAAGGAAATGATGAACATCAGTATGAGGTCATCAGGCTCAAAATGCTAATATTAACAATGAAAATAAGCATATAGTAAAAAATGTTATTTGTATATCAATACATTTTTGGAATTAATTTTATAATGTTTTATTAATAAGAAAACTATTTAGATTCATGACTTAATATTTTACAGTAAAATTTTATAAAAGTCATATGCTACAGGATATCAGATTACATCAAACTATTGATAATAGTTTAGAAATAAATAAGGTATATATAAATGTTTTATATTTCAGATTATTTTTGGAATTAGATAATGCATATATATATATATATATAATATATATATATATATATAATATTATATAATACATTATTTACAATAATCCATTAAAATTTTATTTTATTTAAACGTTTATAGATATGTGGTGGCGATCAACCTTATATAAGACCGACTCAATTGGAATTGCATCATCAACATTTGAAAAATGAGTGCGAGATATTGTTTAATTATACTCGTAAAATGGGTGGCGAAGAATTTTCCCGTCAGTATTGTGAGAGACTATTAAAGGTATTATTTTTAATGAGTTTCTATTGTACTAAAATTGCTTACCTCAAATACTTTTGTGAAGTACTTCGTTCATAAAAAAGGAAAAGTATTTAGTTGCAAAGCAAATATATTGTTTTTCTAATTTGTCATTTATTAGTATATGCAATCTGATGTTTTCTCTTTGTGTATTGATATTTAGCTAATTAAAAAAAATCACTTCAGTAGATTTTTTAAACATAAGTTTTATAAAGTTCTTACTACTTTTACTATCCTGACTAGAGTTTAGTGTGCAATAACCTTTGAATACCCTAATTAATATTCTTATAGGCTTTATTTTTATGTATATTACTTTTAACAGGTTAATTTGAGAGTACAGTAAAAGCTATAGAATGTCCTTGCACCCGGTAAAGTAATCTTGAAGTGATCCTATTGTATTTCTTAAATAACTGAATTTAGATAAAAATTTGTTTAAAATAGATAAATTTCATCACACCCATTGATCAATTATTTGATCTTATTTTGCAGTACAACATTTTAGTATATGTATTTTCCAAATTTACTTTTAAAATTGTTTTGTGAGAATTCAACACTAAGTTGCGTTAATTAAGATTTTTTTTGATCAGTAAAATATGAATTTACTTTATATTTCTAGGAGTTAGATATTATATATCTGAACTATAAAAAGCACAATGAAGGGAAAAACATATTTGCTGCAGCAAAAACTCCTGCAACACTATTCACTCTAGTTTTAATTACGTATTTTGCATCCGGAGTGTTTGGCCTGATTGGAATGATTGCTCTTGCCAATTTGTGTAATCTTATTATGGGTGTTGTATTGCTAACGTTGTGCCTATGGACTTATATTAGGTAAGACCTTTTTTAATTATCTTTCAAAGCATCAAATAATTTTGGATTTGAATTGATTGGATACTTTTATTTTTAAATATTAGCATAATGAAACCTGCTAACAAATTAGATATTTAAGAAACTTCTTTAAATCTTACAATGTATTTTTATCGTATGTGTAATTTTTTTAATGGATTGATATAAATAAAAAGTTTGCTTCAAAACCATCATATATATTTCTGTAGATTTTGAGTGTAGGAAAGTTTGCACAATGATGCAAAGGAAAAAAATGGCTAAGAAAATAATCCAGGTTGTCTACCAACCTGAATAACCTGGAAAACTCGTTGAATTTTAAAATTTTCTGATTAAAACTTGAGAACGTTTCTTATGTAAAGAAATAAAATTTCACAATTTTTTTTTCTTTAAAAAAATCGTGTAAAAGTTCCCCTAAAATGAATTTTATGACAATTTTAGACTGCATAATTTTTTTCTTATACCAGTTTTCCATAGCACTGGTTGTTTTTTTTTTTCCTTTCAATACAATATATTCCATATACACTCTTCCCAAAGCCTGACAAATGCTTATATGCTGAATGAAAATTTGGTTTTATTGCCTTCAGAATATAGTTTTAAACAGATAATTATTTTTGGTGTCATTTCAATGAATTTGTACTTTTATTAAATATTTCTCTTTGTTCTTTATACATTATGAAGTACATATTTTGCGAGGGAATCCTAATGTTGCTTGTTGCAAATTATTTATTGTGATCCTTAGCGATCATCAATGTGTAAGTTCTTTAAAATGTTTTTCCTCTGTTGACATCTCTTATTATGACTTTCGAATATAGCATTTTATTAAATTATGACGTCTTTTAATAATACATTTCAGATACAGTGGTGACATGAGGGACGTTGGTTCTCAAATTGACGTACTTTCTGAAACTATTTTCAAAGAGGTAATGCTGAATGAATTCTTAAGCTTGACTCGATTTTTTAAAAGTTCTCTTAGGAAAATATGATAATTTCCTTAACTAGATTATAGCCATTGATGAATGCAGAGTAAATTTATATTGTTGTAGGAATTGGAAGTGGTTATATCAGTTAAGATGAATTTATTGACTAGTTTTTCTAAGCTTTTAAAAACTCAATATTTAAATAAAGTTGGAGTATTAATTCTTGTTCTGTTTATGAAAGTAATTCTGGAATTCTTATGCAAATCATTCATATTTTTTTTTTAAAGCACGGAGTATTAAGTTGATTTGAATTCAGCAAAACGTGTAAAATCTAGTATTAAGCTTTTTATTTAAAATGTCATTTTGCAGATGCTTTTTTTTTGTTTTAGGAGATAATACTATGAAATTTTTGTCATCAGATGAATATTTGAAAAAGGAAAGCAAATTTTGATTCTTGCAATGCTGAATTGTGTTTAATATATTAAATGTTAATAACTGCACCATTTTCATGAAAGTTAAGACGAAATTAAGTAAAATATTTTTTCAGAATATAAGGAATTGTGTTTCAGAATAACAGAAATTGCTTTCTATTACATTTCTGTTAAATAAGTTTCGCTTTTATTATGAATTTATAAAACTGCTTACGGTTTTAAATGAAATAAAAACATTTTTTAAAAAATACACTTTTAGTAGTGTGTTAAAAAATTGATTTTTTTTAAAAATTTAAGTATTTACTACTTTTTTCTTTTATTTGTAATTATTTTAAATCATACAGAAAGAAGTTCGATTGAATTATCAAGATATAAAAATTACAACTTAATTTGATACAACCATGATGTAAATTACATACGCTGTATTTGAATGACTCATTCTATAATAATAAACATCGCATTTCGATACTTTAAATTTATTCTAAAGGTTGAAAATTCTCTGACAAAATAAATAATAATGCTAGTTATATAATGAATTAAAATTTTATATTGAAATACAGAGAGCAAATGGAAATTCGTTATCACTTGAAACCTTCATATTTAAAATAAATACAGATGAAATGTATATGAAAACATATGAATACGAAATATTTAAATCATGATCTTCATAGTAATTTTATATTCTGCATGGATTTATTTTACACGTATGCAAGATGTCGTATTCTAACCGCATTAATAAAACAAATTTTTGATAATTGTCCATGAATTCAATAAATATTACCATTCTTACTTACATATGAAGATTCAGTGAACTCTTAATGTTATTATTTTTGTTGAATGAATTTTAAATCATTAGCAAATTGTAAAGGTATGGACATTCATATGCTTATATATATAAAGTAAGCGATTGATATTTATAAAATAAAATGTGCATAAAAGTTTGTTAAATTTAAATAATATACATCATTTATTTAAATTTTCTGATTAGTATACTTTAAAGTGGTTTGGAATTCATTGAAAAGCCAATATGAAACACTAGTTCAATTATTCACAATGTTAAAAATAATCCGTTAAAATGTGAGTATTATAAGGCACAATCGTATGAAATCCCAAATGATTTAAACGTAAAAAAATATTCTTCAGCCATTCATAGTTACGGTCAGTCGAGCATCTGACCATCGTTAATCTCAGACTTCTTGATCATGCCCAAATGGATGATACGTTTTTTTTTTGTTTTTTTTCCTTATCTTTATTACGGTTGAGTATTGAGGATATATTTATTGTCTTGGCATTTTTTTTCTTTTGTTCCGTTGATTCTTATAGCCATTCTTTTAAAAAGAAAAAAAAAACTTTTTTAGACAACTGTGTTGTGTTTAGAAATAAATAAAAACCCTTTTCCGTTTGTTTTTTTTTTAAAGTTGGCAAGTAGTGCCATTCATATAGAATTAAAATTTAACTCATATTTAAGTTTTGAAAATAATGAAATAATAATTGTCTCCGATAATACACAAATATATAAAATTTCAAAACTAGAACTTCATAAAGTGAAGAAGAAATCATTTACGTGATGGAGTCAAATCACGTGAAGTAAAAGTCACGTGTCATTCAAAATACGCACATCTTATAAGTTTAATTCGAAATTGAGTTAAAAATCTGTCTGCCACCAACATATTCTGTAGACAGATTTGTTTACATTTTTTTGCGATGGTTTAGGATTATAAGATATATGTTTACCGCTGCGGATTGCTGAATTATTACACATTTATGAATATATCTAAGCTAAACTTTGTCTTATTTTTATGAATGTACGTTTTCTTTACCTTTTTTGAGGCAAAAAGGTCTGCTCATGCTGAAATAACTTGTTTTTAATTACGTGCTTGCGATTTAAATCCCTCGTGAAACTGTTTTCTTCATTCTAAAAACTTTTGATTTATTCGGGAGCAAACTTATGTTTAATATAAGTTAACATTTTACTTTGGATCAATATGAAATAAAGCTGCTTTTTAGAATCGAGATGATTTTTTTTGTTTGTTTATTTAGGATGATATAAAACTTTTTTCATTTAAGATTTATTTCAGTTATAATAATTTGTCAATGAGAATCTTCAAAATATTAACTCTGAAAGTATTAAGAAGAATTTAAAGCAGAGTTTTTAATGTTATGAGTGGAATATTTTGAAAATATCAAATGTGATATTCTTATTTCTGCAGCTATCAATATTTATTTAAATCTTAATTGTTTAAATAATGTTTTAATTGAAAGCCTAGTTCAGTTGAAATCCTAACCTAATAATTCATCCAAGTAAAATTGTTTCAATTATAACCGTACCACTTCATTGTTATCACGAGATCTTTCGCTATTTCAGAATAGTAAGGCATTATTTTTGAAAAAAACATTTTTAATTTACAATAGGCTTACATAAAATTGTAATGTATAACAGTTAATTAAGATTGCATTGAAATAATCTCATTGCAATTGTTTTGTTATTGTGCAATTGATTTAATGTCTTATATTTTTTTAAGTAGGTTTTTATTTCCAGTCCTACATTTAATTGCCATATATTATGGACGTAATAATAAAAAGCAGGCTTTAGAAATTATTTCATATGAAAGATATTGTTCCGGACAAGGTATCGTAATGTAATCTGTGATTTTAAATTATATATAACTATTTGTATTCCTTAAGTAAAATTTTCAATTTAACCAATTAAATTTCCGTGCTTTCTAAAAAAAATATGTATGTCCAAGTCTCTTGATACTACAATATTAAATATTCATATATATTGCTAAAATATATAATCAGAGTTTTCACCTGCTGCAACACACTGTAATTGTTTACTGTAATTGTTCACAGTAAAATTCCATGTAATTCATGAAAATTAAACTACAGTTATAAATTCAATATTTTTTGTTATTATTAAACTGATTACTATGTACAAAACAAGATTCTAAAGCATAACTGAATTGAATAGTTTTCTGAAAGCTAGTATTTTAAATAAAGTATTACTTGGATTGAGGAAAAAGTGCCTACAAATTTTTGTTGAAAAATAAAAAATAAGTAATCTTCAAAATAACCCATATTTGTTAAAATAAACATAATTTAAATAAAAATCACTGTTCAGTTTTTGCTACAAAATATTAACAATATATAATATATTAAATATATTATATATTGTTTATATCGATAGAAATTGAATTGATTTTAAGTATCTTTCATTATTTTTTAAATTATGATTCATAATTATACATTAAAAAAATGTTCTTTAGTTAAAATTTAACCGTTTTGCTACTGACTCGACCCAATCGACCGTACAAATTCTTTACTGGCTGGCTAGTTTCTTTTTCAAAAGAGGAGTGCAGGATGTAAAATGAGTTATTAACAAGGATGTCCTCGCTTTACAACCTGAATTCCTGGTTTGAAACGGACAATGGCCAGCTGCAAGGGTCATTAGTGCAAGGGTTAAATATCATATTTCTAATTGAAAACTCCCTTAACAGATAATTCCGTTTTATTCCTTAACAATTCTCTTAGTATGCATTTAGAAATCAATATTTCTAAATTTAAAATTTGGAATTAAAGAAGAAATAAAATAAAAATTACACAAATAAAATTTTTCTCGTTAGAAAATGCCTTATACGACATGTTATATCATTCATGTTCTTATTTCGAATTTGCAACCGAAAAATCGTAAACTAACTTTACTGATAAGGACAAATAATCGGAAATAGCAAAGGGAGGAGGTTACATGGCAATTATCACATGAGCGTGAATTACCCCATTTTATCTATAAATATGAAGCAAGTGAAGTTAAACAAAAATATGTAAAAAAGATGATGATTTTTAGAGCTTTCGACGACAAATATGAAGCTTTGAAAAAAAGATACACATTATTAAATGCATTTTAAAATATCTTAAATGCTAACTCTCAAACGTTGTTAAAACTTTTGTTTCATTATTCGAAATATGCAAAGTAATGTAGCTTGTGAAGGCAGTTGATTCTTAATACTTTTTTTTCTTTTTTTTTATATACAAAATTTTCTATAATTTTTGAAAAAATGTTTGACACGTTTAATTTGATTTGGTTTCTGAAGTATTCAATATTTATGAAACTTCTTAGATTCCGCTGTTTCACTTAAAACCACTAAAATTCTCGGCAATTAATGTATAAATTTTGATTTAAGTCAGCGTGATCAGTTACATTTCTGTTGAGTTTTAATTAGTGTTGAATGTGAGAATAAGCATCTTCCTTCTCCAAAATAATTCTTTCTTTATCCTGGTTTTTTACATGAAATAGTAAAAGATGATTATATGAGCTTCATATCTAACAGAATTATATTTTTAAATTCAATTTTAGTATTTAATTTTACTAAAAGGCAAAAGCGCTTATTCTTTCTCAGATCAATAAACTGAAATTCGGGGCGAATATAATGCAATAATCAGTTAATTAAAAGAATAAACATTTTCAAAAAAATAAGAGTACTATCATTGTTTAAAAATCAATACATTTTTCTAAACACTTTTTTTAAAGTGTGGAGTCAGAAATGGGAGCATTTTAAACTGATGTTGCAATCACATTTTCAAAGAACTGTTTCAGCCGCCGTTTAAGTATCTGGTTAAATACCACATTTCTCCTTATTCAGAGAAATGAATTGTCTTCTTATAAAAGATATAAATTTGTCATCTGATCTACAATTCTCAGCAAATTCTGCTTATATTAGTCGACTCAGAATTAATCAAAATCTGCTTTCCTTGCAAAAATTAAAATATGCATTCAATTTTTTTATAAACTAATTGAAAAGAAGTACCTTTTTAAAATGTTAAAAATATAACTTAATCATTTTGTTATTTTTATTTTCTGTCGATATATATTAATTGGTATACATTGAATGAAAAATCTTTGGTGTATATATTTATTATTAAACTCTTAGAAATGAAAATGATTTGTTAGAAAGTATTGCCCTAATTTACCACTGGTGTTTGTGTTGGCTTACCTGTTGATTTCTTTATTATGATATTTCTTATATTTATAAATATATTTTGTATGTTTTTCAGATTTTGAAGCCTGCCTACAAGATTGTTTCTCAGCAATCTCTGTCACAACTGATAAATTTAGCAGATGAGCCAAGTGTAAACAACTTAGCAAGTTTAGCAATTCAAGTGAAACAGAAAGTTTCATGATGTTTTAAAATGTACATATGTACAAAATTGCCAACCAAAGTATTTATATATTTCATAGAAATTTTTTATATAGTTATGGGTGTTGCTTGAATTCTATTAACCGAGTGTGGTTACTGATTAATATTTTTCTATTTTAAAGCCTAATTATTATATACACAAAACATCTTTCATTGAAGCTTTATTTTTTATTTTATAAAGATTTTAAACGTTTCATGTGAATGTTGAATCCCTTGCAGTTTTTTCATATTTCTGTGAGAAATGTTGCCTTTTACAGCCTTTTCTCGGAAATATATTTTGAAATTTTTACATATTGTCTATGACTCCTGAATTTCAGGTCTTTTTATACGATAGTTATTTTATGACAGTGTATATGACATAATTAAATTTTTAATGGACAATAATTTTTAAATTCTAGATACCTAAAAAGTTTGGAATGTTTTTAATAATAAATTGTTGATTGTTTATTGTGTTCTATTCATTCAGACTATTTAAATACTATAAGCAACTTAATTCTTTGAAGATGAATTGTTAATACAAATTTCCATGTTGCATGCAAATGTAAGTTTCAATTATCCGATGTTCCGTGTTAATTAACATAGATTCTAAATTAATTAAAAATCAAAAATCGAAAATTGAACTTGGTAATTGTATATATATTACAAAAATTTTAATAATGAAGGTCAGATTATACATACATGAAATCTTCAATGCAAAAACTATTAACTGGTTCAAAACTGCATTTCTTAAAAACATTTCTATTCATTTAAAAATTGCATATTTTTTTAACAGATGTAATAGTATTTCTCTTATAAAACATTTTTCTTTTTCCCCTTTTAAATTCAAAATTAATTTCTTTAATTCTTTAAAAATTAAATTATGCTTGTATTAATAACCAAATAATCTACTGTTTAGTGAATCTTTTAATCGTAAGGTCTCAATGAGTATATCCGAAATGCCTCTCACGATATAAAGCTGAAACAAAACAAATTTATGAAATTCTGTAATGCGAAATTTCTTTTATAGAAGAGGTTTCAGCATACTTTATTCTGAAGATAGTTTAATTATACAGGATAAGTTTTCAGGTGAAAATATAAAAAAGGCACAAACTATAAATATAACAAGTAAATTTTAATAAGACTAGGAACAATTAAACTCTACAACGCAAAAACCCGGTGGTATTCAATAGGGAACAAGTAATATTTTGATTTAAGGTAGTTAAACCCATTGGCAGGAGAGTCCTTTAAATATTCACTTCAGATCTGAACTTCGTATATTAGAAAATTCTTATCAATACTGTACCTAAGTGTGCACATAATTTTCAGAATAGGGGTTTTCTTTATTAACCTATAAATGAAATAAAGAAAGTAATAAATTAATTTATCGCTATATAGATATGCTCATAAAAGTTATGTATTTAAAAAATCGGACAAAAATGTATTTTTATGATTGCAGAGTTTTCAAGAGTAAAAAATATTTTGAAAGTCAGCTTTAATTGGCTAACTAAAATGGATATCGATTTTTGGCAATTTTATTATACAGTTGGTCTCTATTTCTTAACTGCTCAACATACCCACTATATTTGATAGATATGACCTATAAGGGCAAATCATGTTGAATCTTTAAGCTTTAATACACGCTTTCTTAAAAATGAAAAAAAAAGCATGAAAAATTATACGGTATTTAAAAATTGATGTAATATGATCAGTTTGTTGCGCTGTTGTGTGTGTGTGGGGATTTACAAAATACATAAAAATATCATGTAACCTAAACTAAAAATGTACTTTTGTCATCTGAATTAAACTTCTGTACTAAGATAATATACCATATTCCAAACTTTTAATTCACAGCGTTTTTTAATTATCGCGTTCGCAGATAGATACGCGTCATCCTAAAAGCTTTTTCGGAAGCCCCAATCATACAGATAGGCCAAAATTTCTTGGTCGAATTTTTTGACAATTGCAATTCTTTTTCTTTGAATACTCCGTATACGAGAAAGTAAGGAAGGAATTTTATTCGCATTAATTTATTTTTGGTATCTTGGGTATGGTAACGTTGAAGCACCACGGTCATTTTGCTTTACTTTTTATTTTTGGAAACTGAACCAATAAGTGTATGGAATTTTGAGTCTACAGCAATTTAAATACACATTTTCCTGGCATATTTTTAAAAAGGTTTAAAACTATTTTACGCAATAATTTCTTCCAGTCAAAATATTTAAATAAATTATTATTGGTAATTTATTAAATGATGTTGAAATATAATTAAAAAATGCTCCAAAAAATGTAGTAAAGTACACAACGACGAGCTGAAATTACCTTTAAAAACTAACGCATGTAGTTTACATGAATACATAAAATTATCCCTGAACAAAAACGAATTTTCGCTATCTAAACAAGCAAAAGGAAGTGAAAAAAGAATCAAATGAATGAAAGAAATGTATTTCCCCCATATTGTTAGTAATTTCCTAAAGGGAGATAGTCTTTTCCCACCGACTTCATTGAGATCGGTTGAGAGATCAGACACTGAACAAAAGGAAAAAAAAAATAATATGGCAAATCTAGTGTAGTTCTGTTATGTGGTATTCCCCCCCCCTCCCCTTAAGAAAGAAAAATAAGCCTTTTTAAAGACCATTAAAAATAAACAGATTTTAAGGACTGAGAATGATGCTACACCCTAAGGTCGGATGAGTTAGTCTACGGGGTTTCACAGCTGACATAGGCAACGAAAATGAATGAATGTGGATCCACTTAAATTATTAATGTGAAATCCGAAATGGAAGATATTCAGCCCAATATTATAATGCTCCGAATATTTTTCGCAATTGCCATAAGTAATACCAGCTTTGAGAGAAGCTTTTTTAAAATTGAAGTGGTATTATAGATCTGAAATTATTATTTCAGATCAATAATATTTTAAAGCTAGCTAATTTGGCTATCTTATCTATTAATCAAGAAGTATGTGATACTATAGACATTGATAGTTCAATTAAAGATTTTGCTATTAGAAAAAAAAATAAATGAATACAGTTTTAGTTAAAGACAGAAGTTTTATTTTTAATTCTATTAAATTTTCAATAAAATTAGCATTCTGAGAGTTTCATTCTTGTTCTCATTGGAAGTTGATTTGTGCTTCGTATTCCATACTCTATTATTCGTTATGTTTTTAATTGTATACAGTAATAACTTAGTCCTGTTGATAAATTTTATGTATATATTAATAGTTAGCGCACGTGTAAGAACTTTTGTAACAAATGTGTTTATAATACATGGTGAGTCTGACCTAATTTGCCAAACGAAAGAGGATAATAGATGAGCCCATGTGGATCATAAAACAAAATTGCAATCTTGTTCTATCTCTTCCTGTTTGCAAGTTATGGCAGATAAAATGAATATGTTATTAATCGGGAAAAAAATCCTAATTTAAAAGTTTCTGATAAATCTATGAGCAAAGAACATAATTTGAAAGAGCAGGGGCAATCCTATAAGATACCATTTTCCTCAAGATACTTGGATATTTAAAGTTCAGCTACAAGCGCTGACATCTTAACAAAATGCAAAATCGAATTATCGCCAAAGTCCTAAATATTGAATATCACAAATATAGTTCTAGCTACAATATATCAAATTTATCAATCCATTGCCTTGCCCATTGCATCAGTTTTTGACTGAATCTGCAATAAACCATATCATAGTTCTAGTTCAGGGGAAATTTAGTCATTCGTTTGCAATCATCAATTCTTCAAAACAGATGTTTGTCGAAAAGTCGGCAAACGAAAAAATGTTGAATAAATGGAATGTATTTAAATCCCTCAATATGAATTCTTTCTGATATGATGATGTTTGTCGATTTGTTCCATTGCGTTTAATACTGAATAAAAATGCTACTTTTCTTATTTGGTTTTAAAATTTTCTTTCTTGAACCTAAGTAAAACCTTACGGAACTAAGTAAAAACTTAAAGAAGACAGAAAATTAAAGTAAAGACAGAAAAGGGCCCCTCATGATTTTTTTTTTTTTTTTGACAAACGCCTATTTCAGAAATGTATTGCAAACAAAATACTTAATTTCTCCGGGAATTGAAGACTGATATAGTTTATTGTAAGCTTATTCGAAAATTGATGGAATGGACACGATGTGGTAAATTTGACATATTATAATATAGTATATTTAAGATCCAGCTGTATATATGTAAAGAGGGAAATAAATAAAATGAATAATTAATTTAATCCAGTAACTTGGCAAATTTTAAAAGGATATTTCAAGTTAAAATAACTTGTTATTTATTTTTACTTCTATGCAAGAATCTGCAAAAATATTTACTGCCAAGAATTTTGCAATCGGTCAAGCGTGGCAGTTTTGAAATGGTTGCTGACTTAACTGTCGTAATAGTCATCTGATTACGAGTCCGTCTCCAAATGCGACTTTGAAACAAGATATCAATCTAATTAAACAGAACTAATCCAGAATTTTGGAATTCATCGTTTAAAAACCAGCTTATTTATGTTGTAACTTTTTTTTTGAGGGGGGGGGGGTCTGGCGCATAGAACCTATCATACGGAATAATTATAATCAGAGGATTGCAATGGCGAATAAAGACATCTATCGAAAAGAAAAAAAATTTGTTCCCCTTAACGTCAGAAAAAATATAAATTTTCATGTAATGGCTCTTTTTTAATTAACTTATTACGCTTATCTCCCCAGGAATGGCTGCCACCAAAATTGGGAAAATTTATATGAAGTCATTATAAACGCAAGCTATAATTTCCAATGTGATCTATTTTGATTGAATGCTTTAAAAAATACATTTAATTAAATGACGATTCTCTGTTTAACTCGTCTTCCCTCGTTTTAAAAATAAATTTGCCGTTATTACAAATTGAAATTTTACCTTGATTTCTGAAGATAGTTTTATCAACTGTTCAGCTGCTTTCAAGCCACTTCGAAAAGCACCATGAGCTGAAGAAAAAGAAGTTTCATCTAATGCCTCGCCAGCAAATAACACGACAGGCCACTGATGAAGAAAGCACATAATTAAATAAGTAAGAATGCTAGAATATCATGCAAAAGGCACTTAATAAGAATATTATATAATCTGTTGTTTTACTTGATCTTTTGAAGAACAATTAGAATATAAGGAATGCTGAAGGTCATGTAAAGTAGAATCTTTCTGGTAATATTTCAGGGTCCGACTGCTATAGGAGCCTCGTATGTAAGGATTGCTATGCCAACATGACCTACGAAATATAAAAAAAAGTACAAGATTTATTACTTAAGTTACAACATCTAATTTTATTTGTATCATCATTCGAATTGTGAAGATTCAATCAAACAAATTATCCACCAATTTCGAAACATCTCAATCAATCTAATTCACTGAACGATACACAATTTTTATAATTTAATATAATAAAATCAACTTAATGATCCCCTATATCTTAAATGATTGCAAGGACACACACACACACCAAGGTGCACCAAAAAAGTGTAACGTGCATTTACTTCCTTAACCATTGCAATTACACTTCATCAAATAAGTTAATCAAATGTATGAGAATATTTTGATTTCTGTAGAGAAGAAAAATAAATAAATAAAAATTTATACGGCTTCCATAACGAAAAAAAGTCGAAGAGTAAAACGATTTTCTTTCATTCATCTGTAAGGACGCAAAGTTTCATGCTTCTATCTGCCAAACTTGCCGAGATTTTGATTTATTGATTTAAACCATATTTCCATACCTCTAAACGATGCTTGAGTGTGGCTTTAGTTGCAGTTTCTAGGGGTAACATTTATACCACGAAAGATTATTAAAAGGACAGAATCAGAAAATAAAGCATTTATTAACCTTCATTACATTTTTTAAAAAAAGTCAGATAATACATTAAAAGAAGTGTTTAAAAACGTTCAAAATGAACACTTTTGACAACTCCCCAAAGTTGCATCCTTTTAGCAATACTTGCACATAGTATTGAATTAAAGACAGGCTTTTTAAATTCGTTGGTAAAGATCTACAAGGTGTGTACTGCCAAAGTCTATTAAATTCAAACATAACCGGGTGCCATATGCCATGGGTGAAGCAGGCCAATTCGTGCAACTTCCACAAGGTTTAATCTACCACAAAAGGCCTATTCATAAATTCTTTTTTAATTACACGAAAAACTGTAACTATCTAGTTCTTAAACCTTGTTTCCTAAAATGGTTTCTTTTGCGCCCCTTCCCTATATCTGCGCCTTAGGCGGAGACCAATCTCGCCACCTTCTGGGTACACCTATATTTTTGGTTTATCACCTCCTTTTTCAAAGAGTTAAAAACAGTGACGAATTTAAGCATTTTGCGGCCTTCGGCAAAGCACATTATGAAGCCCCATTTTTAACAAGATGGTCAATTCAGTTTCATATTTCAACACAATTTTAACATGTTAAGGATTTATTTTGGGTTAATTTTTTTTAATTAACTTTAAAAAAATGTTTCTAAAAGGCTGATAAAATTATGCATCGAGAAACAAACACCATATCTTTTAACTAAAAAAAAGTGACCAAATTCTATTTAAATACAATTTGGTCACTTTACAATTATAATATAATTAAAACAATTTAATTATACAATTTAAATATACTAAAGAATTCAGATGCACAAAATATACACAGAAAGCAAAATCTAAGTAAAATTCCATCTCGTTTTATCACAAATATGCTTCGTCTCGTCCATCCTGCTTTTACAATTCTACATGCTTCTTAAACCCTGCTTTCACCACATGGCATTTTTAGAAACTCTCAAAGATTTTGGTGTTCATTTTAGGAACCAAATCACGTTAACTTTTTAAAATTTAAATCTTCAACAAAGGAGTTCTTTGCCACTAACTCACTATCATTCCACAGCTGAATCGACATAACGATAGATTACACTCTCAGCTAGCAGGTAAACATCGTCGGTGAAACTCTGATCAGTGGAAAAGCGTTACCTGTTCAGAAGAAAATTGACTCCATATCGAAAATAAGAACAGAATTCGTCTTTGTTCGGAGAACACATAGTGCAGACTGGTTAAATATGGATTTTGCGTCATACAACACAAACCAAACCAATGTTAGACAGATCCAATTCAGACTAGTGGCAATTAAATCATTCAATTTGAAGACGGTGAAGTCGTTTAGCTTTAGGGCCAATTGGAATGGCGACATTATCACGAAAACTGGGGACAATCTGAATATCACTTCGGACCAGTTACATTCATTAATGGCATCGGTTTTTCTAAACGGCAATGGACTGTTCCAGCAAGAAAATTGCCTTTTCCGAAAGACCAGAATTGTGTTCACATAGTTTCAACAAAGTAGATCAGAATCCTAGGCCAAATTCCGAAGATCTTAATCTAGTCGAGCATATGTAGGATGAACTCAAAGGATTGAGTTCACGGTCCACGGTTGTGTATTTGACGTGAACTGACAAACAAGTACTTGGGGACTTAGTCGGTCTTGCCTCCGAACACATATAAGAAACTCTTAAAGTTTATTCTCAGACTATACCGAAGCCGCTTAGTGAGAAAAGTGAAGACCATCAAAGTTTTAGATACGGAGCCATAATGTTTTGCTCTTAAGTATACTTTTCATTTAATACTTAAAATGTGATTTGGAAAGGAAGAATAGGACTTGTTTTAAAGCAATGTACATGTAATAATAATAAAAAAAAACTTTAAAAATCATTTAATTGATAAAATAATTTAGTTCCACAGTAGCACTTGTGTAATATAATTTGGAAGAAAAAGAAACTGAATATAACTTTGTTAAAACATTCACAATAACTTATTTTGATGAGAAGGAAATTCAGTTTACAGTTGAATGATAAAACATGAAAAAATTTACCTTATAGTTCTACTGGGGTTAGGAATGTCTGGACGTTTAAGGAAAATTCGCAGAAGATCAGAACAAACTTTGCCAACGGTTTCTTCATCGACAGTTTCCATTAATCTAGCTCCTTCACCACCTATCCACCCCAGCAAGATATTGGAGGATTTTGGTAGAACATCAAATCCAGTTATATCATATATCCAAGAATTCTACAAAATAAACACCTATAAATGAGTTTTTGGCAGACCACAATTAATCATTAAATTTATGAAAGGACAGTTTATAATTTCATGCCAAAAGCAAAAAATTTAAAACCTTACTATGGGACTTAAAAGGATTATTAGAAGAAGATTAAAAATCTGATTCGATCTATTATCAATTTTATTACTCACAGAATCATTGATATTACAACTGACTCTGAATATTATTACAATTATTCTGAAAATTAAAGTAGACGAAAATGTCGTCTCTTTTAAGTTTCAGTTGAAAGTGCGAATTCAAACAATGTATGTTAAGTAATAATATTTTAATTTTTTTTAATGAATCATTTATCTGTATATCATTTCAACCATATATGAGAACTGTTTGCCACACGTTTATTCACGAAAGATAAAATACAAAATCATATGCACATTCTCAAAGTGCTTAAGAATGAAATAATCTGGTGGGGTCTTTCTTATCCGTACTGTTTACTCTCACCCAAATAAAAACTAAACAAGAATTCTACAAACAGGGGGAAAAATTATAAACACAAAATGAAAAAAGGCTGAAAAAATATCAGCAAAATATCTTATTCTTTTGTACTAAAAGAAGTATTGTATCAAAAGAAAATTATTACTGTGATAGCAAAAACTGCATTGATTTTTAATCCACCAAACTGTGTAGAAAAATCACCTACACATTAGTAGGATGCTCAACCCATTTATATAATACAGAGAAAAGTGGAAAATTTGTCCAAATCTTTTCTTTATTGCATAAAAAGAAAATTATTTTAGATGCATAAATATAAAAAAAAGAGATGATGTGAATAAATTTTGTACATTTATTTCATACACATTAAAATGTAAATGTTAAATTGTTTTTCTTTTGATTATGGAGAAATACGTGCCTAGAATGTATCAAATAACAAATTGAATGGAATGAATGTAATTTTAAAATTCTAAAGAATTTTTTTAATGGAGGGGCAATTATGAAGGCTGTTTCTGCCCATTCAAGTTTCTCTGTTTCTGATTACTTTTATTGGTTGCCAAGATGGCTTCATACGACTTACGAAAAAATGACCAGTGAATTGTTGAGTCGGAGAAGAATTTTTTTTCAATCCAGTTTAAAATAAATTTCCCTGGTTTTTTCGATCTTCCGAAATTCACTGACTATTCTCGGTTTTTGAGTTCCCCTGATTCAAAACTCACAAATCCAGTTTGTAAGTTTCCTATCAATACTTATTTTCCTTCAGAATAATTTGTCTTCATGTTTCTTTCCATTTTGATGTTTGTCTCATTTTCATAGAAATCAGTAAGCAGCTTTTGGATTATTGCCATATTTGTGACTTTTCCTTCATTTATGAAAAGCAGTGTACGTTACAGACTGTACAAAATACACGTTAGTATTTTATTCATATAAGAATCAAAATCTTCATGCATTAATGAAAATGAAATGTATTTCGACATATCAGGAATGTCGAATACAATATATATTTGTGCATATTTTTATGGAACATTCAACGACATATTGTAATATTTGTTATTTTGTTTCTTATGATATCATTGTAATTTAATCTTTATTACTCGCTAATTCACTTAAATAAAACGTAATAGAAAAAATATTCTTTTTGTTAATTGATAGTAATTGCCTGTCATCATACTTGTAAAGAATACTAATGTTTTTCAAAACTAAATAAAAAATACATCTTAAACATTTCGAACTAATATAAACCCTCATAGAATATTTTGATCATCAACAAAGTGGAAGCAAATACAATTATGGGTATCTAGATAATACAATTTATATTTTTAGTAATTTATTTTAAAACACTCACCTCAAGCGACAGTGCTTCACATTTCCCAGTAACTTCACTCTCCCAAACAAGCTGGAAGCCCAGGTCATCAACATGCCAGAACGGTTCATCATAAAATAAAAAAATTTTATTTACAGTTCCAAATGCAACATTTTGAAGAGCTTCCCGTTTATTTTTCGGCAGGGATGGAGAGAAAAATGTATCCATATTTTCTTTCAAAAATCCAACAGACGCAGTAACAATCACACTATCGGCATAAAATTTCTCACCATTTTCACATTCGAGAACAACTGGAAAGGTGCCTTCGGAGCGATTTTCACTAAATAATTGACTAGAAAAGTCAGCATTTAAATTTTTGCACCAGTTGATAGTTTTGACAGGTTTCTTCAAATGTAATATATCTCTTGGTAACAGAGATACTAATGTATCCAACAAAGAACGGGATCCTTTCGAAAATTCTATATGGTATAATTCTTCAGGACACTCATCCCATTCAGTGAAACTCTGCACGGCAATATCATTTAAATAATCACATGCATTGTCAATGGATTCAAATTTAACGCACCAATTAAACAATGCTTTTTTCAGAGCAATATCTGGATCATTATTGCATTTCATCACATGGCATTTGAAAGCTCTTGAGAAGAAAGAAAATACTGATTCAGTCGATTTTTTATCATAGCACCCCTTTTCCAATTCGGTCTTTGCATTATTTATAATTTTTTTAACTTCCTCAACAATATATCTAGGGATAATGTTCCCGTTGGAAGTACAAAATTTGCCTTCTCCTTCAAAGGAGGTTTCTTCTATTTCTTCGGGTAAGAGTTCGTGGCTTTTTAAAAATTCGAAAAGAGCGTTGTCACTGCCATGAATCCACTGGGCGCCCAATTCCAGAAAAGAACCACCTGTTAAAATTAATACATGTTAATTTTTTTGAAATAATAAGGAAGGGGATACTATTTCTTTGTCATTCGAAACGCAAATGTTGTTAAAGTTATCCATAATTACCTTTAATAAAACTAACTATTTTTGATACTGATTCATAGAAATGATAGACATTATTTTTAACTTTTAACTTTAAAAAATCCGATGATAACGATCAAAATGCTATGAGGATATATAATATCAATAAAAATGAATGACATATTTCAATACAAAATATTAGATGAAATAGCTTTATTGCAAAAGTAGCAAAGTAGAAAGTGAGTCTTCTACTCTGCATAATACACTAAACAGAATTATGATGTTTCTCTAAAATAAAGGTAGAAATTCAGTGACATTTCATAACTTTTTTTTCAAATAACGTCCAGTGAATTTCAATGACTAAAAAATCTAAGTTCCTTCCTGGATGCTTTATTGGGTTTGATAGCACAAAAGGATCATGAAATGAAGAAATTAGATTTTTACCTTCAATAATTAGCAATCAGCCGTTTCTAAGTTATGCAAGTTATCGAAACATTTGACAATGCGTACAAGAAACAGTGGTTCATTAATTTAGAAACAAGCAGCATTATGCCTTTTTTAGCGTCGAATTACGCAACTGAAAACTTTTATTATTAAATATCAGAGGTTGAATCTTCTGTATTTTAAATGCATTGAATGTACTGCATTTGATAAAGTTTCTTGAAACTTATTAGAGAAATTAATCCGACTGTATTGAAGTTTTACACATTAAGTCTGATATACTAGATCAAACCTGTTTTTCGAAAGTTGAAAAGATATCGCTTTCGTCATCTGGTCACAGTTTAGCTTAAAATTTCATCCAATCATTATTTACCTGAATGAACAACGATTTACCATTATAGTAACAGCTGATTTAAAGTGAAGACAACATTGAAATGATCGGTATGAAGTCTGAATTTTTCTGTCTATGAATACTAAATTAAAATGAGCTTTAATAAACAATAAGTGAGGGTGGAAAAAACTTAAAAAGAAGAAAGATCGAACGCCAAAGTGTGAATTTCGCATTGATGAATTCTATCAAAGAGAAATGCAGAGCCTTGCAGGACCAAAAACGCTATTTCTTCCTCATAAAGGTCATTTTGTCATGTGAATGAAATGATTTGGAACTACAACGAGATATTTATTATTCGAAGTGTGGCTTCCATTGCCGTTTCGTGACACAACAGCTTTTCAGTCCATACTGCGGCTAACTAACGATTTTGTATAGATCCTCGTAATCGTAGTAAGTAAACGCGACGAAAATGTAACGCAAAAAGATAAATAAGTTTTTTTGGATGAGATACTTCAGATTAAATTGACAAACAGTCATTGCTTAGAAGACTTGTTTTTTAAAAAAGTGAAGCGCAATTACTAATATTTTACAGAGAAATATATCATTAGAGAACATCAGAATAAAACTTTAAAATTAGAATTGAAACCAACAGCTTTTGGATAAAGACAGCATTAGTTTTATAATCACCAATTTATAGAAACTATAGCATTTGTCATTTGACAATTATTTTGCTTCTTTATATAGAGTTTTCAAAATAAAATTCTTTAGTTTCATATACTCATTTCTGATAAGACATACAAATTATTATATAAATCGGGCATTAAATATTAATTTATACTAACTTAGGAGATTTTAAGCTATTAAAAAAATAAAGACATCATTCAGATGAAAAAACAAATATTACATTGAAAAGGCACTGGAAAATGACGGGCTATGATTATATTTAAAAGAAGCTGGATTAGATTAAAATGTAGAAGACAGCGAGAAAGGCGGTAAAAACCTACTTCTTGAGTTCAAGGCAAAAATAAAATGTATCAATAAACAAATTGGAGCAATTTCTCTAGTGCCGAAACATCAATGACAAGAAAATAATTGCAAAGACGTAGTTTCATAAAATGCCAGCATGATTCTTCATTGTATCAAATAGTACATGACCAATGAACGGCTTCCTGGATTGAGTTTAGTTTTAGTTATATTAACGTCCCATTTTAAAAAAACAACAGGGCTATTTTGGAACGGACCTAATAATTTTGAACCGTGGTCAGATGACGAGGGCGACATCTGAACTGGCACTCCCACACCAAACTTCCACACAACACCAGCAAGTTCTGGATTGAGAACCATCCGCTGATTGGAAGATCTTCCGCCGGCCACTGAAATGACCTAAAATTGTCTAAAATAGTGTTGTTCGAAGCTTCAAGGCTCACAATGAAAGGCAAGGGTTGGAAAATTGAATTTGGGATGAGATTTAGGCAATTTAGAGCAGGCAATTTCGAGAAAAATGGCTCTCAAACTTTCAGTATAGCTTATACATTAATAACATGCCGCCGTTGTCAAGCGTTCGGACAACACAGACACTACGGTTTTAGAGATTTAGGTTCGACACTGGACTATTGTTTTTCTTTCAAAACTGTTTCAAATTAATTTAACGGTTTACAAATAGTTTTAATTCATATATTTTTTTCATTTTTCAATGCAAAAATAATTGTTTATTCTTTTAATTCTTGAATTAAAGTTCAAATTTTTAAAGAAAAATAATATAAATTTATATGCGCGTTTAAAAAATATTCTTAAATAATAATTACCTAAATTAAATTAACAATTTAAAGATGGTTTTAATTTAAATGTTACTCATTTTTGTATGCAAAAAATCAATATTTTGTCTCTTAATACATGAATTATAATTTAAATTTTAGAAGAAAAATAATTATAAATATAAATGCATTTTTAAAAAAAAATTATAAAAATTATTTAAATAAAATTATTATTTTACATAAGTTTCAATTAATTTATAACTCCTGTATAGTACAAAAATAAATGTTTTTTTTTTCATGTAATACGTGAATATAATTTTATGTTTAAGCAGAAAAAATAAATACAAATATAATTGAAATTATGATAAATACCAATTATAACTACTGTCTTCATAAAAATGCTTAAATAACTTTATATTACATACAAGAACCTGAATGATAAATATCCTAAAAACACTGGAAACAAGATACATTTTGATGTCTTGAGCAATTCTTAAATAATAATTATCCACAAGAGAAGCTTTTACGGTATCAGTAGGAAAACAAACTTCTTTTATTTCCAAAAAATATTTGTCTTTCTTCAGAAAATTGAGCAGCGTAGAAGCATATCGTATCATATTGTAAAAAGTTTTGACCATCTGCCTCTACATTCCATAATTTTACACCTGCTTTCTTATTTTCCTTTCCGATTATTAATATTGAAAAAGTTTGTTGATATATTTAATAAACTATCAGCTGTTCTCTTTAATTTTTGATATAAATATGGCTTCTTTGAACTAATAGTTTGTCATTATTAAAACTATGATTTTAAGATTATAATAGTTATCTAAATTATTTTTCATCGTTAAGAATATATTAACACTTAAAAATTAAATTATAATAAAAGAATCGTTTGAATGAACATAATTTTTGGATTAAAAATTAGTAATATATAATTGAAATTATCTGTAAGTTGTTAATACAATTTAAATAATTTTTATAATTTTTTTGAAAAATACATCTATATTTATAATTATTTTTCTTTTAAATATTAAATTATAATTCAAGTATTAAGAGACAAATCCATTATTTTTGCATATAAAATGAGAAATATATTAATTAAACCCATCTTTAAATTCTTAATTTAATTTAAGCAATTTTGAATATTTTGCTTTTAAACGCGCGTATAAATTTATAACTATTTTTTTTTCAAAAAATTGAATTATAATTCAAGAATTAGGGGAATAAACAATTATTTTTACATTAAAAAACGAAAAAATATATGAATAAAAACTATTTGAAAATTGTTAAATTAATTTGAAATAATTTTGAAAGAAAAAACAATACCTCAGTATCGAACCTAAGTCTACAACACCTTAGCGACTAAGCTGTCCGAATGCTTGCCAACTTTGGCATATAATCAGTATACAAGCTATGCTGAAAGTTTGAGGACCACTTTCTCGGAATTGGTTGGTTATTGCGTTTTACAATTTTAATAAATTTACATTCGGAAGTCATACTACCATTATACAAAATATCATCTCGAAATCAATTTCCACCCCCACCCCCCCCTATCAAACAGCTCAGCACAGAAAAGTGATTTTTTTTTAAATCTAAAATTTAAAATCTCAAAAATATCTATACATATAAAATGCTGAAATACGTGGCATAGAAATCGGTCTTATTACTTACTAGCCGCCTTTGGCGACCAGCCGGTTCGCCAGTATTACCGCTCGCTACAATTTTCAATTAAATATTTTAAGTAACTGGTCTCTTAATAGATTCTCAAGGAAAACATTTTTAATCTTCAAATTTTGATAATCATACCAAACTTATACTGTTGTTTAGATCGTTTCGTTCAATTTACTATATATATTTTGCTAATTTGTTGTCATTTCCGGTAAAACTTCAACTTTAATTTAAAGTGAAAATGATTAAATTGGAATTAATATAAAGATATTTTTTAATAAAACCAAGAGTTTTATTTTATTTATCATCTTTATTGTTATTTATTTATAATAATTATTATTGAATATGTGTATTGCAAACAGTATCACTCGGTATTTAAGTCTTATGTGAACTACAAAATATTTTTTGTAATTTATGTAATATCTCAAAGAATAATTGAACAAAAATTTCTCAGATTCAGCATAAAATTCAGTTTTTAGTTTTGCTTTCAAAAGGATTGAAATGAAATCAATAATAATATTTTAAATTATGAAGT
>JAPMOR010043956.1:204327-287933 GCA_026543865.1 Argiope aurantia
ACTTCATAATTTAAAATATTATTATTGATTTCATTTCAATCCTTTTGAAAGCAAAACTAAAAACTGAATTTTATGCTGAATCTGAGAAATGTTTGTTCAATTATTCTTTGAGATATTACATAAATTACGAAAACTATTTTGTAGTTCACATAAGACTTAAATACCGAGCGATACTGTTTGCAATACACATATTCAATAATAATAATTATAAATAAATAACAATAAAGATGATAAATAAAATAAAACGCTTAGTTTTATTAAAAAATATCTTTATATTAATTGCAATTTCATTATTTCCACTTTAAATTAAAGTTGAAGTTTTACAGGAAATGACAACAAATTAGCAAAATATATATAGTAAATTGAACGAAACGATCTAAACAACAGTATAAGTTTGGTATGACTATCAAAATTTGAAGATTAAAAATGTTTTGTTTGAGAATCCATTAAGAGACCAGTTACTTAAAATATTTAATTGAAAATTGTAGCGAGCGGTAATGCTGGCGAACAGGCTGGTCGCCAAAGGCGGCTAGTGTTTAATAACTACAATAATATCATTAAATAATCCACATGATCATACACACTTTCTGGGAATCATCTCGAGTATGAAGATAACAATTTGGTGGTTTTAGTTAAGTTATATTAATTTCCTCTTTCGAATTAACACAAGGGCTATTTCGGGATACACTTGGTAATTTTAAACCGCGTTTAGATGACGAAAACGAGACCTGAGCTTACTCCCATCCCCAAATTTCCGCATCACACCAACATGAAAGCATTCGACCAGATTTAACGCGCACCAGAAGTACATTCAAGGCTGTTCTTCAGTAGGAAAATGAGTGGTCTACTGATAGTTTTGCAGTTTCATGATGCCATATTAACAGTGGCAGTTGGTTAATGTTCTCCACGCCGATGATGGGTCACACCCTATTAACGGCAAGCTTGCCTCATCGTAAATATCGATCGGCCATTCAATTTTTGCATTCCAGTTAAAGTCTTAAAGATATGTTCTTTATCTTTTTTTGTTAACATTCAACTCTTTAAAATTGGAATTCAATACATTATGTTCTTGAATGTTAGCGTCCGACAGCGTAATAAGATTATATATATATAGCCTATACAATAAAAGGAGCTACCGAATTATAGGGGTTAGAGTTGCAGGCATGATGCCTTGGAATATCACATATGATCGATGAATTATTCACTGTGATCAACAAGAGACAACTTCCATCCAGCCATTGATATCGCAATCAATATGAAACTATTTTGCACTGCTTAAAAACATTCTCAACTGATTATGAACATCAACAAAAGAATTGTTCAAAAGAGATGTGCTCAAAAAATCAAATTCATCGCTAGTTTTTCTGCATGGTCCTACCAACAAATAAACCAGGTCATAATATATACTATTCATTTACTAACAACGCATTAAATTAACAAACCATGGTGATTAATCCGTTCGTGAAAAGAAAAAGGCTGTTAACTTAACTAAGCAAAATTCTTGATGCAGTCCTACATGTAGACAGACCATTTAATGATGTCACATATAAACGGAAGGATAACGAAAGAAGGCCGATGACAGTGACATTTTTAGTGTTATTTTAATTTGGTTATTCCATGTTGTATTAATTCAATAGTAAAATTCTATAAACGTCCAAAGCATTTCAATACTCGCTTTGAATTTATAACCGAGCTTGCAACGATTCTCATCAACTGGATAGCTACTGGCAATTAGAGCATAACGCGACTGCCAAGCATATGAGAATAATCAAGGTGGAGTAAAATAAATATGCTAGTGAATGCTGTATTTCAAACTTGGTTCATTTAAAATCAAAATAGAATTAATAGTTCAACTTGAAAAAGTGAGACTCCATTGAGATTTATTGATTAGGACTTCTTAGATTAAATAAATTTAAAAAGTTTCATATTTGAATATTATTTACTCTACAAATTCTATTACTCATATTAAACTAAAAAGGACATTTAAAGACAATTTCAAGAAAATAATATAAAAAAAAATATCGAACATTTTATTAAAGCTTATTTTTCCAACAAAAACTTGAACGGTCCTATTTTGACATAATTAAAACGTTATATTTACAGCAAAGACTAGAATTGTTCAAGTTTGCTGTTCAATTATAATCCAGAGCTATTTCCTATTTTTTCATTTTGACCTTGCTTCAAAGAAATGACAAATAAATGTTGCAATAAGCTTTGAACTGTAAATTATATCTTCTTTAATTATACATGAAAAACGTTAAAGAAATAATATACTCTAAGGAACTCTGTTTTTGAACACACACACAAATTAAGAGCTGAAGTTTATTATGCATATATCATCCAGTCTTCGTTAATAAAAGTCTACAAATATTTTTTTGCACATCTTAATATCAAACTATTAGTCAAGTAAATAAATAATTAAAAATATGGAGAAAACGGAAACTTGTGATTTCATCACTTGCAATTTGATTTCAAATGAATGAAGTGCAATAGTAATGGAAGTCAAGATAACCATTGCGAGGGGTATTATCGGGCAATGAATAATCATACTTAAAAGGACAGAAAACAAGAATGTTGCAAGCTTCTGACTATAACAATAGCAATATCTAGTGATTATGTATTTTAAAATGAAGTGTTATAACACGTTTCTAATTCTATTTGTACTTTTTACAGATTTACGTTTTTATTAATAAAAAGAAATATAGTCAAAATGAACCACTATTCGTAAGGAGGCGATTTTCTACTCTACTTGCAAGTTTTGTGCTTACAGGATATTGATAATAATTTGACCTCTTATCATTGACCAACTGGGTACATAATTTGATAGGGATATACGGTTTTTCCAGGACCAGATACGAGCTTTCTTTATCAATTTGTAGTATTTTTGAATTATCGCTTTCACATATATACAGTCTATCCTCTAATTTCCTCAGATATCCAAATAAGGCAAAAAGGTTTCAATGTAGACACGTGGAAATATATTGATTTCTTTTAAATGGATGTATGTATATAATAATTTCAAATTAGCTATGTTCTAAAAATAATCTAATCAATCGAAATTCGGTTTCACAGTAACTTTAACTTTTAAATTGCTCAGGCTATTAATTTTTCAGAACGGAATCAATCGCTCAGTCTACAAATTCCTTTCAAAAACTATATAAGTTCCAAATCCGTTCGCACGCTTTCTCTTCCTTGTCTTTTGCCTTTCTATTTGGTTCGCTACACTGCTTTCACCATGGCTTGAACAAAGAAATCTTGACGAAAAATAAAAATTTTATTATTCCATTGAAATTATGAAGAATAAAAAATGTTAAATAACTCTACGACTGCTTTTTTAAATCATGTTTTATAAAAAGCCACCAGAATTATCATCTGTATCATGTAAATAATAATAATAATAATAATAAACACCCCTCAGAATTTCGATTCAATTGATCTAGCGTGCCCGTCAAGCTTTCTGGAATATTCGATCCAACTTCCTAATGCTTAAAAATATTTTCAATCTATTCTGCAAACAGTTACATCCTCCATGTTGAAAATGACTTCGCTTTATCCCATTTGAGCTGTTCTCCACGTAATTCATAAAAATATATCGGTACCAAGAAAGAAAGTGAGAGCTTCAAGGCCAGCAAGTGTTGAAGTGATTTATTCTACAATTCAAAATTGAAATATTTTTTCAAAAAGTATAACCTTCAAAAAATGTACAAAGATTTAGAATCATCATAAAAATCTTCAAACATGCACAAAATGACAAGATGAGGGAAAAAGAAATTGTTCGTAAACTATGAAGAGGGGGGAAAAGAAAAGAAAAAGAAAGAAAGAAATTGGTCAAGCGCCTTCAAAATTGTGTTGCGTATTTATTCAAATCATTTTATTTGCCGCATTTATTTTCGAAATTTTTGAAATCTATTGATTTAAACATTTTGACATTTGATATATTTAGATAATATTTTATTTTGAAAAATTAAAAGTTATTTAAATGTATTTTATTTGATTTTCATAATTTTAACTACATAGGATTTTTAACAATTTGAAACGAAGTTCAAGACACATTTTAGATTTTAGTCATTACTATGATGTATTTTTAAATTTAAAAAAATTCATCTTATATTGCTACTAAACTAAACTCTAAAAGATATATTTTGAAATATTACTATTATGAAAATCTCGAGGATTGCTGCTTATTTAAAAGGTATCTTTAAAATGTTGGATAAATCAAATTTAGAAAATTAATTGTGAAAAATATTATTTTTGTGAAAATTTTCACAAATATCATTTGCTTTAAAAATTTAATTTGGTAGAAAATGTTAATCTCTATATTCCGTTAGAGAATGGAAAATATCTTTATTCATAAAAAAATGCTCTAAACCAAGAAAATCTATCATTTCAGGTCTCGAGAGATCAGATTAGATCGCTACAGAAAAGATTATGCCTATTTAAAAAATATAGAGAGAGAATTTAACAATTCCATACTTTCTCGTACATCTAGAAATCAAATGACCTTAGACCGAAAGAGGGAAAATGTGTTAGTAATAATTCACACACAAAAAAAAAAGTTTGTTTTGTAAAGAGATAGATGATATGTGGGTTAGTCCAGAATTGGTCATCAAAAAAATCCAAATATGCTCATTTCTAGAAGCGATAATATCCCATAGTACTATTCTTCCTAACAAGAAAATGTTTCATAAATATCAATTTCCTCAATTTAACATTCTGTTCCACATTGCCATGTTACGATCATGACAAAATGATAGATGTAAGCTAAAATATTTTTTACATAATTCTGAAAATCAAAGTACAGGATTCTACATTTTTTTCCAGACCTCTGAGTGTACAAATTTCATATTTTAGACTGTCACAGAAAATAATTGCGGATTAAAGAAATAATTAAATTAAATTAAATTAAATAATGTTTCAAAATACTTATGAAAAATTAATAATTTCTTGGCAAAAAAAAAAACCCCATTCAAATATTACATCATTTCAAACTAAAATGATGGTTCCATTCCCCAGAAAAACTCAAATTGAGTCATGAATAAATAATAAAGTCACTGATAACAAAAATTTTTGTTAGTAAGCATTATCTTTTCTCATCTCGAGATAATCCACAGAGTAAGAAGTTTTAAAATAAATGCGTTTTACATTTTAGACTTTTGATTTTTATTTGGTACGTTAAACAAACATCAAGCAGCTTACAAAGACGATCAAGAAAAAATGAGTCGATATATTGGTAAACCGGATGTCATGCATGATTAACCGATATATTGATGACAATAAAATAAAATGCCGAATGACGATAGAAATGAAAGTGGTGCTGAACTGTACAATGTGAGTGTTAAAATATCTCCATTTTAGACTGATGAACCAAAAAATCTGTTTTATTATGAAGAAGCTCAATTTGATACAAGCGGCAACACTGCCGAAAAAAAAAATAACTATTTAGTTTCTCGATTAGATCCAAAATTTTTTCAGAAAATAAGGGAGTCAAACTAAATATTTTGATTTTAAGACTAGCCTCTTCAATTTGTTTCAAATGAAAATGCAACAGTTAATTACTGGAATTGAAACAGATAATTTAAAACTTACTCAGTTGTTAGAGAGAATAGGATCTTAAGCTACATCTGAAAATTTGCTCAAAAAATTGCAGTTTCGAAAATTATTTGAATCTATAAAAAATATTTCAACTGTCTAGCAAAGAAAATATCGATAGTTTAGCAATTATGGCTGATAAAATTAAGGATATGAGCTCTAAATCGAAATTTGCAATTCAAATAATGTATAAGTTTCATAGGAGATATCAGAATTGTTTTGAAATTCAGTTATATCCCACATAATTTACATTATTAGCAAATTACATTAGAATAAATAAAATATACAACGCACCAAATTCAATCAAAAATCAAATCAAGAACTTCAAAAATGCTAATGGCTTTAAAATGTAAGTAAAGGATTGCATATTAGAACAAGGATTTGGATTTGGATTCTATTTGGCGTTGACTATGCTTCGCCAAACTGTATTTTTTTTTAGGATTAAAATATGAAATTTCAACAATAAAAAGCAATGTGAAAACCTTTGAAAAAGATGAAGAATACTTAAATATGGAGATAAAAACCTATTGATTTCAAAAAAGCAAAAAGATGAGCATGTGGTGTTTTAACAAGCAAATGAGAAAATGTGAAGTTGTTAAAATGATATAAACATTGAATACTAAAATTTGGGCATTCACTGAGAATATGGTAAAAAGACATGATGCAATTACATTGAGAGCACATTGGTACCTCTTCTCCAAAAAGTAGATGGCGATGGGTGAATCTAGTGTGACCTATGCGCAAACGGGGTTAAGATAGGGTCTGCTTTTCTATTTGGAAGACATGGACAAGGTTCAACGGGAGGTTTAACACTGTGAAGTTTGTTTCTGTTTCTGTTCTGTTGTGTGTTTTTTTAAGTCATTCACAGGATACTAATATTTGCTGTAGTAGTAGCCGATTTGGCGGCACTGTCCGCCTTCTCATTGCCCCCAATACCTACATGAGAAGACACCCAACATAGTAAAATAGTAAATCCACGAGAGGAAAGTCTATTAAAAAGGTTTAAAATCTTCAAGACCAAAGGGTAATTTCTAGAATGAAGATGGGGTGATTGTAGAGATTGTAAAACATTTAATGAATTGGTGTAAGTTATATATTTCTCTTGTAGACTGATGGATATTTTTTCTAGGGCAAATAGAACAGCAATTATCTCTGCTGTGAAAACTGAACAGGAAGGATGGATTTTAAACGAAAAGACTGCGTTTTGGAAAACAGCAAATGAGACACTATCAGATGTTTTTGATCTATCTGTGTGTATTGCAATATAATCATTATAGTGATGACTATGTTCCTAAAAAATTTGTCTATAAATAGAATCTGAAGTGTCAGATTTGGTAAACCTTTAAAATGGATTTAGGTATTGTATAATGGGATATCCATGGAGGAAAAATATTGTCCAGTTGGGATGTTGCATGCAGGTGAAGCATATTTAGTTCCTTGAGTATGTTATGAATTCTAGTAAAATATACAGGTATAAAAAACTTTCATGCTTCCTGTATTCGAGTTAAGAATGGGTGGAGTTTAAAATTATGAAAAGGATGTCGTGCATTTGATTCAGTTCTAAAATAATAGCGCAGTGATAGCATTTGTCGCCTCAAATCAAGGGAAGTCTCAAAGCAGTCAACATATAGGCTCTGAACTGGAGAGGTCTTAAAGGCTCCTGAACACAGTCTGAGAGCATGATGGCGAAAAGGGTTTAATTTCTGTGAAACTGTTTTTCTTGATGACCCGTAAATAACACAAGTATAATCCAGCTTTAATAGAACGAGAGCTTTGTATATTTTAAGCATGGATGGTCGATCTGCTCCCCAAGCCGTAGTTGACAGGGAGAAAAGTCAGCTTTTTATCAAAGGTAAGGCCTAGAAATTTAACTTCATTTTTGAATGGTATCATTACTTCATTGAGTTCTATTTCAGGATCAAGGTGTAGATTTCTTTTTTGACTAAAGTGGACACCAATAGTTTTTGAAGCGAAAATGGCAAATTGCACCATTGTGTTATATTATTTACTGCAGTTTGCAACTGTCTTTCTATAAAATTCATGTGCATTCATGTATAGGAGATGTACAGGTCGTCAATATATAAGTAACCTTTAACAGAAGGGGGAAATTGCTTTAAAACTTTGTTAATTTTTAAAATAAAAAGAGTATTTTCCGCTGAAAATACTACCTTCAGGTACTCCCTCTTTCTGAATAAAATAGTCAGAGTATTCCCGATTCTACTTTAACATGGAACTTCCGAAATTTAAAAAAGTTTTGAATAAAAATGGGTAAGTTGCCCTTTAATCCAAGGTCATGCAAATCCTTTAAAATACCGAATCTCCAGGTCCGATCATATGCTTTTTTTAATGTCAAAAAATATCGCAACCAGATGTTTCCTCTGTACAAAAGCCACACGAATATCAATTTGCATATTAGAGCAAAGTTGGTGCAACTGTAAATTTCAGAAGAGTCACACAAGCCAACAAGATGTATTATGAGCCTTGAAAATACATTCTTTGGCAATTAACCTGTTAACAGATAATAAACATATTCAATTCGTTTTGCTGTTAAATATTCCGTCATACCCAGTTAACAGGTTAAAGGTCCTAAATAAAATTTCATAATTTTTTCAGATAAATTTTATATAAAAAATTTCTTATTTCAATTTTTTTACGTGTATATTTTCCGCTTCAAATTATAACTTCTTATTTCAAACATAATTTTTTCTCTGATTTCATCGTTATTTTCATTGCACGCACCGAACAGTTCTTCAAACTCTTACCAAAATTGTAAAAAGGTACGCCCTTCGTACTGCTCTTTACTTCTTAATGATACGCACTTTTATTTTCAGGTCGTCTTACTGTATCTTCGGATAGCACCCATATTTGATTTACTTGCTCTATTATGCATTTTTCTTTATTCATATTGTATTTTCGTTTTGCATGACATTTTCTCTCCAACCGACATTTGTCTATTATAGTATTTGGTGAAAAGACAATATATTTTTACTTAATTGATCAATACGCTTTGCAGAAAATGCTATAATTACTTTTGCTGCCCATATTCATTTCATCCTCTGATGAAAAATAAATGCTTTGATTGCAGTGATTTACATTTTGTTTCTACTTTAATTATATATAATTTAGTTTAGTTATATTAACATCCTGCTTTTTAAACAACACTAGGGCTATTTTGGGACGATCTTCGTAATCTTAAGCTGCGGTCAGGTGACGAGGATGACACCTGAGCGGGCACCCCCTCTCCAAATTTTCGTGCCACTCCAACGGGAGGTCGTTTGGTCCCGACGGATTTAACGTGCACCAAACTCGCTTACATGACGGTTCTTCTGTGGAATCGTGTCTCGAACTTGAAGCCTTCCAGTTCTGAAGCCGAGACTTTACCACCAGACCACCGCGGCCTAATTGCATATATAAATATATATGAGCGTTTATATCAGAATTTCCGGAACTCGGACTAAGACACAGATGTCACAAAATTTGTTGGAATTAGTTTTCATGATTCGTTGGGGTGTGGCGATATTAAAGGGTTATTGTGAGTATCGGTGGCCTGATGATAAGAGTCTAATGACAGTGATTTCAAGACGCGATGCCACGGATGATGTAGCATTTGAAATTTCCTCAATCGTTCTCACGTCAACGTAGCTTCAAGATTACGCTCTAAAATGACTCTAGTATAGTTTCAAAACTCTAAAAGTATTATGCTTTTTAATGAAGGATCAAATTGTCCTCATTAATCGCATTCCCATCCAATAATTTATTATCTAAGAATCTTTTTGTCATCTTACATTCTACATACACCGAGAATGCAATTATCAATAAGGATTCCTAAATTTCCGGATCGTTCTGCAAATAAACATTGAATCAGACTTCAATGAATGATCCATTTATGAATTTTCCATGCGAGTGTTAAAGGTTTTGAAATAAAAGTAATCTATGAATCAGAAATACCAGATATAAAAGTTTATTTAATGTGTTTCGATTAGAAACAATGAATAATTTCGAATCTACTTTTGAATTTAAAAATGTATCTTTTTTATTTCAATATCTTTTGTTTTTGTTTTCCCTTCCAGCCAAAAGAGCGCTAACTCTCTCATCAGTGACACCATTTCACTTTGCATGTCTGGAATATATTCGAGTTGAGCATAGATTTAGGAATCACGAATTTTGGGTATCAATATGTAAATGTAAAAGATGAATGATGATTTTTCGTCTTTTAATTAAGGGCATACTAGTTTTTTTTTTTTTTTTTTTGAAAATACAGAAGAAAAGCATTTTGTTAAAAAAAAAATCTAAATTTCTTTATTTTAGTCCCTCTTATTCATTTTGCATTATAAATCCAGAAAACTTCTTATGATGTTTATTTTTAGCATCTTTACATTCAGTTGTTAAAAGTTCCAGCATTCATATCAACATATTCTTTCCTCGTACCAATTTATTCTGATTATAAGACAAGGCTTCAGAATAAATTTTGCCTCAAAGTGGAGCCCGTTTTATCAGGATGACATACTTTACCGTGTACAGAATGGAAAAAAATAATAATAAGCGTCGCTTATTATTCAAGATCAATGCCTTTTAAAATTCAGCGAAATATATATTATTCGAAAATATCCCCTCATCAAATTTATGCGAATAACTTTTGCATAAGAGGTTACGCTCATATTTATTTTCTGCATTTTCTTGACAATATTTCGCTTCCTTAGAGCTTTATTTATTCATTCCCATTAATAATTCGATTAGGTTTTTCGATTCAAAATAGCAGGAAATAACAAAAAATAAATGTGTCAGTCTAAATATATATTGAAATACAATCGCGTTGCCATTCATTCATTTTTTTTTATTTCAATAATAATTCATTTATTATTTCAATAATAATTAATGCTATATAAATATATAATGAAACACAATCGCTTCGCGATTCATTCATTTTTTTCAATAATAATTAATCTTTATTATTTCATTAATAATCAATGCTTTCATGATTTTGTTCCAATGTTGTTAATAAGAATAATTGTGTACTAAACCCTTCAGCTGCTTAAAAACTACACCGAAAGGAGCTCTGAAATAAAGATACAAAACTGGGTAATTTTATTTAATTTTTATATAAATACATCATTAATTAATATTTTACAATCGAATAGGATGTGTAAACCACTTCTATCAACAGCTTGTTGTATTCGTGATCGAGTTGAACTCCAAATAAGATCATGGAGAGGGGGATGGCATCTCAGGTGTCGTCTTCGTCGTCTGACCACGGTTCAAAATTGAGAGGTCCGTCCCAAAATAGCCGTAGTGTTACTTTAAAAAGAGACGTTAATATATCTAAACTATCTTGAATTGTGTTATACAGAGAGATACATAATGATATTAACAAGTGAAAAGTAATCTCATCTGATTGTCGTGTGTGACTTAAAAAATGAAGTTAAATGTTTCGTTGAGACGTGACGGAAAATTGCAGAAGCGTCTGTCTATCGCTGGTTGTGGAACTACACGCAAACACTTGAACTGTGAGTTTTGCGTGTTCACCGACAAACGGACAACATTCGGTTCGTGGCAAACCAAAAACTCCGTCCATACCTGCGAATCTCTGCTCGCCAGCATTTCGAGAATTTTTCAGGTTGGAAATATGTGCGAACCTGACCATTCATATAACCTCCTGAGAGGGAAAATGACGCAATTCTGAATAATTGTGGCTATGTGTCTCACTAAATACTCGCCCACTTGCTATTAAAGCATTGAAATCAACATTTTGTGTTTCTACAGACACCTCTTTGATACGAAGCTAATAAGACATAAATTTGGGGGAAAAAAATGGGCACGTTCTTTGAATCAGTCAATATTTTAATGCAAAATAAGAATTATCATTTATCAAAAGAAGTTTTGAAATCTCGAGAGAATTCGTTAAATAATTTATACTCGAGTTAATTTATTTTGGAAAATTTGAGTTAAGAGTCTTAATTAAAATGTTGTCATTAGAAAAAAAAATTGAATTAATTCAAATTTGAATTTTCTGAAAAAAGCAAGAACCTGTCCAAGCCAGTTTCCAGCGTATTTTCTCTATAAAAAAAAAAAAAAATACAGCGAATAAATGTATGTTACATATAAGCAACTTTTATGTAAAGCCAATATTCATGCCATCTTTATATGAATATTGCAATTTTTACTAGAAGAGTGCTTTGTAACTGATCACAGCCAACGGCCATACCATGCTGAAAGCACCGGTTCTCGTCTCACAGACTCCTTTTTTTTTTTTTTTTTTTTTTACAGCTGCATTTTATTGCACGCAATTATTCCACCAATATCATAACAATTTGTTTCACTTCTTTTTTTAAATAAAAGAAAAAAAGTGGGACAAAAATATCTTATAATTTGACGACCAAAGTTCCAAAGTTCAAGACTGAGAAAATGAGAAATCGCATACTCACACCTTTTCTTAGCTATATGTGTTTCGATGTGTTTATTTTATCGTAGTAACATCGCTATAGAAAAACAGTACCTTGGATCTTGACATAAAAATTCTCAAGGCCAAACTGTTGGAAATTAATATTGCAATAGAGTGGATCTTGGAAAATGGCGGCCAAAATTAAATCCTTTCCAGCCAGTTTTCTAAGCAAATATTAAAATTTCTTATAATCAAATCCTAAAGAACTCAAAGGGCCGTGGTAGCCCTGAGGTAAAGTCTCGAGCTTGGAGTCGGAAGGTTCCAAGTTCGATACTCGATTCCACCGAAGCGCTGTAAAGAGGTCTGGCTCGCATCAAATCCGTCGGGTATAACCCACCACCCCACAGGCTGGAGCGGTAGCGATAGCTCTAAAGCTTCTCACCTGACAGCGACTAAATATTACGAAGCCCGTCCTAAGAAAGATCTAGCGTCGCCTTAAAAATGGGATGTTAATATGACTAACTAACTAACCTAATCGTTATAAAATAAATGTCAAACGTGAAGCTTTTGCGTCCTAAATTTTTTAAAAGTTACCTCGGCTCAGGTACCATCCCCATCATCTAACCAGGATTCAAAATTACGAAGTCCGTCTCTAAAGTTGCTTTCAGACGGGATGTTAATACTATTAAACAATGCTGCTAATTCTGCCACTTAGAAGTCCTCCCACTGGTGTGGAGATGGGGGTGCCAGCTGAGGTGTCGTCCTCGTCATCTGACCGCGGTTCAAAATTACGAGGTCCGTCCCAAAATAGCCCTAGTGTTGCTTCAAACGGGACGTTAATATAACTAAACTAACTAACTCTGCCACTTAGAAATTTCAGCGTTATTTTAACCCCTGTTTTTTTAAATCAAAAAGACCATCATTTTGGGTAAAAAATTAAAAAGACACTACTGAGCGGAAGTAATCCAATAACCTTTTCTATGATGAAGGATCTTGCGTTTAATTGCCTTCTAGTGTGACTGTTCCCATTTTAAACGGGATCCCGTTAAAATTTCTTGACAGCATTTAGAAAAATTTTAGAATTTTTTAAAAACCTTTAATTTACATTCGAATTATTTCAAATTGAAACAAATGAGTTCTGTTCATTAAATGTTACATCTTTTTATGATTGCTTTTTTTTTCTTATATGAGATTAAAGTCAGATGTAATGTATTTATTGACAAAAATAGAAAAGTAAACGAATTACCTTCGTTGACAATATTATCCTTTTTTGGTATTCTGTGAAATTTTAAAAGTAAAATATCAAAAGAGAAAACAGATTTTTTTTTTTGAAAAACTTCAAAATAGAACTAATAACTATGTGTTTTTCATTTCTTCAACATCAAAACATCACAATTTTAATTTGAAATAAGAGTGGCCATATTAATTTCAGGTACCTTAATCAGGTTCGTTATATGTTGATATAAGATAAAGATATTACATATTCGTTCAGCTGTGAACTTAACAAAGTTTTTTTTTTGTTTGTTTTTTTAACAGGCTTTAGATACCAGCAATTAAAAAAAGTCAAGCACAGATTCATTTTCTGTTTAGGATTTGTTGCTAGGAAATGTAGTATTTACAAATATCAAGTAACTTATCTGAAAAAAGATGATAAATTTCGAGACTTTCAGAAATATTTTAAATATTTCCGAACCAAATAGAAAGTCACAATACAACATAACACCATATATTTTAAAAACGAATATTAGTATAAAAATAAACACTTCAAAACTATCTTAAAATTATAATTGCACAAATACAAATATGGTATTTAGAGAAATCTAAGAGTTGAAAGAGATAATCACTCAATTTCTATGAGTCATCTCAAAATTGTTAACATAAGAATTAAAGATGATAGACCAAATGTCAATCTTTCTTTTAATAACATCTGAATCCTAGATGAGCAACTGAGTCTACAAATGGAATTTTTTAACTTGGAATGTAAATGGAATTCAACAGAGAGAAAGAGAGAGATCTGGATATTTTTGCAGTTATTCTTCAAAATTTGCAAGGAATGCTAATTGGGATTATATTTCAATTTAAATAGAAGCATTTCGGATTTTCTGTTAAGTAAGCATTTTATATCATGCACTGCATTTTCAAGAAAAATCAAACTTTGATACTAAAAAGTAATACAAAGATTTAGAACAACTCGAAGCACTTATCAATGCACTGAGTATAATCTTTATTGTTTGATCTCAAACAAAAAAAATGCCTCTTTTTTACTTTTTTCAATAATGAAAATGTAGTTTCTATTGATTTTTGTAGTGAAAAAGCACTAAACCATTCAATATATCGAAAGACCCATTATCATGCTGTAAAAATAAAAATAGCAAAACAAATTTTAAAAATATAATTTAAGTAGTGTAAATAACTTAAATGTATTCATTTGCATCAAAGCATTTACATATGCAATAAATCCTTCAATTATTATTTACGTAGGTATTTATTTCTCGAATTAAGTTCGATTCTATTTTCTCCTATGCGTCATAAAAATAAATATTAACCAAAACGGCCAATATATTATGCTGACTCGGAAATTTTTCTCACTTAAACAGTTGCTTCTTACGGCGAGTTATTCTAGAATCTTTCTATATATAATGATATTTTTAACTCTTAATTTCAATTTAATTAATTTCCAAAGTTTTATCTTAATTTTGCCCATAGTAAGTTCATTCTCTTATTTCTTGATCCAATTCCATTTTCTCTACTTAATTAATTCAAGAGAAGCCTTATAAAATTGCTGAATCGACTAAACGCCAACACTTTCACACGCTCGGCATGGAGGGGTCCATGCCGGCATGGAGGGGTCCATTTTTTTTAAAAGATCCCTGTGTTTCCCTTACATGTGATTGACATGCGTCAGAAATCCTATCAGAATTCTAATAATATATTGGCACTATGAAAAAATATTTTCCCTTTCAAAATCTCAGGTTATATAAGATGAGGGATAATTTATTTCTCTCTTCTTCCCGCTTTTGTGCTGCGCTGCCTTGTCCGCGTCCCTGCTTGTATATAATTATGCTTTCCCGATGGATTAAAATTAATTTAAAAATTATAAATGTCTCTTCAATGTCTTCAAACTGCATTCTGCTTCACATAAAATAAGGCTTATATATATATATATATATATATATATGTATATATATATATATATAACATAATTTTTGAAGCAGAATCGTGGCCGAAGTCAGAGAAGACACTTTGAATTTTTTTAACTTCGTTTTATTAGCATCCCGGGAGGCATGATTTATGGACAAGCAGAAGAGAAGAAACACATCACATCAAACTACACAAGAGAAAATGAGGAGAGGTTGGGGAAAAATTTATCCCTGTGATTACATATTGTGAGATTTTGATAAAGATTTCCTACACGTGTCGACCACAGGCAAGGGAATCATAGGAATCTTTTAGAACAAATTGCTATAATCAGGAATTGTTTTATCCCTTCACTTGGAGCGCGAGAATCGCTGATGAAAGCATTTTTGCAGAGCTTTCTGTTGCGTTAATTAAATAGAAAAAGTGGAATGAGATCAGGAAATAAGAGAATATTTTAGAATGAAGTGAATATATGCTGAATTGAGCTAAAAATTTGGAAATTATTTGTTTAAATTAGATTTTAAAATATCATCACACGCACACACACACACACACACACACACACACACACACACACACACACACACACACACACACACACACACATATATATATATATGAATCACGGTCTTTTTCAAATTGCAATTGGGGCTGGATGCCACATATCGACCAAGTCAAATTACTTTTTTTTTTTTTTTTTTTTGGGAAATGCAAAAAGACAAAAAAAAAAATCCCCTTTTTTTTTAAAACCTTCCCGTTCCCTTCACTTTTTTGGTATAATCTATAAAGAATTTTCTCTATAAAATGAAACAACTTTTTTACAAAAGCGGGGGAGAGAAAAGTTTCGTGATTGCAATCATATTTTTAGGTACGGTAAAAAGTTCTTGATAAGATGCGGATTCGAAGTATTTTCTCTTCAACCATCATTTTTATATTCATAATTACAATGATCTTAATCAAACTTATGTTGAAACCGTTCTGGTTGATGCATTTCGCTAGTCTATACATTATTTGAACTATGGGGAAAAGAAATCTGCAAAAAATATTAATCATATAAATTTCGACCATCAGTGAAGACCTTTATTTCCATTTGCGCCAAACTCGTATTTGCAACGTTTTATAACGTATTCAGTAGTAGAGCTAACTACTTTTTGAGCGTTTGCAGTAACGTAGCAAACTTCGTGAATAAGCAGTAAAAATTTTGTTGTTTTTCGTCAGCACTGTCATTTATTTTTTTCAATGAGTTTGTACTTTTCCAAAACTGCAGGTGAATTTTTGAAGTACACTCATGTCCATAAATTAAGGATAATGCAAATTCAGGAAAAGAAAGAGTCAGAAGCAAAACAAACGTGACTTATTTGTAAAGCCTATTTATTAAACAAAAGGTATAGAGCAAAAATGATGCTATATGTTTGATATCATTAATAAAAATTGAGATTTTTTGCTCCCTGGAGTAAATTATAAAAACCAATATTACATGGTTGGTATGATGGTTAATACATAATATGTCTCCCAGACGATGCAATACAGTGCATACAACGCCTAGGCATGCTGAGTATCAAATGATCGATTTGATCATAGGGAATATTACACCAGTCATCAAGCAATGCTCTCCGAAGTTCCGATAGATATGTAGAAGGTGGTTGACGGGCTGCAACTCGTCGGCCAAGCATGTTCCACACATGCTCTACTGGATTCAAGTCCGGTGAGAATGATGGTCAGTCCATAAGGATGATATCCTCCGATCGAAGGCATTCGTTTACAATGTTTGCACGTTGAGGACGGGCGTTGTCATCCATAAACACGAATTCTACGCCCATGGCACCCCGAAACAAATGTACATGTTGTTCCAAAATGACGTCCCGATAGATTTGGCCTGTCATGTTTCAATTTGAACATGCAGGTCAGTTCTGGAATCCAGAATAATTCCTCCCCAAACGAGCAATCCTGCACCACAGTAAAGGTGTCGTTCAATGATATTCTCTTGTTAGCAACGGGTACCTGGCTCTCTCCATATGAAAACCCGGCGAGAATCAGATTGCAAGCTAAACCTGAATTCCTCGAAAAACATCACACAAGCCAACTATTGCGGTGTCCACAATGCATGTTCTTTATTCCAGGCTAACAGCAGGCGACAGTGAGTTGCAGTAAGTGGAACACATCTGACAGGCCTACGAGCATATAGACCAATCTGCCCTAAGCGTCTGTACACGGTCTACCTTGAAACTGTCGTACCAGTGACTGAAGAGAGCTGACGAGACAGGTCTGATGTTGTGCTCCGTCTGTTTCTTTTGGCAGTAACTGCCATATACCGATCCTCATTCGGCGTTGTAATTCGGAGGCGACCTGTGCTGTAACGTCTACTCACATTACCATCATCTTGGAATCGTTGCCAAATCCTGGAGATGACACTCTGGGCGATTTCAAGTTCCTCGGATACTTCCAGCTGGGTACATCCACATTCCAGACGGCTGATAATTCTACCATGTAAAAAATCCTCCAAAAGCGTCCTTTGTGTCATAACTATGCGGTTAATGCACTGAAAGGCTTATAAAGCGATTGCGAACAATTTTATTTCTTTGCCTGTATTCCTTATACATCACTCTCTTACAATCTCGTCAATGTGACGTACTATCCGTGTCATCTGGTGGCTTCCTACAATTTGCATATGATTTTTGAAGATGTGTGTAGTCATTCTACGGGTGATATATGTATTTTAGAGTTCGATTTCCAATTTACTCTGAATTTTCCTTAATTTATGGTCATGAGTGTAGTTATTGACTTTCTTTTTGTTAAATGGTGTGACGCGGTTCATGCCTGCCGGTACGGTTTTTTTTTTTTTTTTTTTAAATATTGGAAGATTATGTTCAAGAAATAGCGTCAACTAATTCTTGACATTTATTTTTGCCCATTTTTTTAAATCATCAATTAATGTTTTTATTTGGTTGGGTCCATCAAAATTATACGCCGACTTTCGCATGTCAAACGGCCTCATTCTATTAAAATTTCTATCTAATTTCAAAGTGTGTTCAGCAAGTTCTTTTCTTGGGATCCTGAGATTTTCCGTCGAAATGAATTTTCAAAAGGTTAGGCTGTATAATTTTGTTTCGTATGAGAAGGATTCAGGGATTCCAAAAGATCACTCTACTTCTCTGATTTTTTGGATCTCCTTTAAAACCATTTGAATGGTTGCTTCGAATTGTATCAGATTCTAAGATTGCTTATTAATATATCACATATAATTTCAAGGAAATTATGAAATTAACAAAATACCCATTAGGTGAGTTTTGTTATATTAATGTTCCATTTTAAAACAACATTAGGGCTGTTTTGGGACGGATCTCGTAATTTTGAACCGCGGTCATATGACGAGGAGGACACCTAAGCTGGCACCCCTCTCCAAACTTCCACACCACACCAGCTGGAGGACGCTTGGCCCCGACGGATTTAACGTATACCAGACCCACCAACACGACGGTTCTTCGGTGGAAGCAGGTCTCGAATCTGAAACCCTCCGGTTCCGAGGCCGAAACCTTACCACCGCGGCCCTATCCATTAGGTGAAGAATTTTCCATAAGAACACCGAGCATTAATTGTTCTGCAGTGAGGAATTACTCTACTAAGAATTTATTCATTCAAATGTTTCGTTTCGATTCAACATAATTAAATTGACTCAAAAAATTGTTTAATGGAAAACACCAGATTATATTATATAAGCAGGTGGAATTTTTTATTCTCGATAGCAAAAGGAAGCTTGCCTTAAAAATCGGAGACCTGAAATTATATTACGTTAAACGATGATCTCATTCAGACAATAAACACAGAGAGAGAGAGAAAAGAGGGAGGTAACATATATTGAAACATATCCCTTCCACATTGTAGACAAGTAGCCCATAACCATCTCCAATGCTTTTAGTAACAGTTGTTCCCTCGTTTTTTCCTATAACTTACTTTTCATAACTCATATGCAGTACAGATCCGAAAAATGTCAAACTACATACACAGAAAGTCAACGGTTTATTGTGCAACAAAATTCTCTACAATTAGAAATGAAGCTGCACATTTTGTCATAATATTTGTGGTCTATCATACTTGGAATAGTATCTCGCTTATACCATCATCCACTGTCACATCGAACAGTGTTTTTACAAATTACCAGATACTGTAGTTTCCATTCGAGATCAATCTGGACTACAAAACAGATATTTCGTCACATTTTCTATCATCGATGTCCGAATCTATCCTTGGTCAGTCATTTCCTTACAAAAAAAAAAAAAAAAAAAGAGCAACTTTATAGCATTGTCAGAATTATTTATGTCATATCTTATTACTTTTAACGCAATAACCAGGAAAGAAAATATAGCTATGTTGTAATGATAATGGAGATTTCAATGCTGCTAAACAAATATCATTAAATACTCTTACTTACAGAAAATTTATTGAAAATCATTTCCAAAAACTTCCAGGAACTTTTATTAGGGACGAATTAAGATATCAGGCATACGTCAATGAGCTTTCAACAACAACAATAAAGGACCCTGAAACCTTTTGTTTTAAAACTTGGTGTAAAAACATTTTTATTAATGTGCATTAACTTTTTATTAGTATCTATTCTACCGTAATTATATCCAAGAAAGGTTAATTTAACAGTGCCTCATTCCCTTAGGTAAAATAGTCCTAAAAATAATTGTATTGTATATTGATAGTAACCGCTGTATATGAACAAAAATTGGTTCAAAATACTAATATCTGATATTATTTTTCATAAAAATGTATTTTCAAAGAGAAAGAAATTTAACTTCATAATGACTTTTTTCTCATTCTGTCTGAGATTACTCTGATACCAGAAGAAAAAAATGAAATTAATTCGTCGTCTTGAAACGTCAGGTTTGGCAATTTATTTCTATTGGTGTTTGATCATTATTCAAAACATGTACAGGTGGTTATAATTAAAGTTACCCTGTTTAGACCTACGTAGTGTCCGCTCTAGTGGAAGGATGTCGAAGAAACTTGATATTTAGGTTGTATGGATCATGGGGAAAAGAAATCTGCAATAAAAAAAAATAGTTCAAATTTCGGCAGATAGATGGCGGTTTTCATGTACGATATAGGCCGTTATGCAAATTTAGAGTAATTTAAAAAGCCAGTACTCACTGCTGCAAAATCATTCTTCGCCATGTGGGTAGAGAAGAAAGGAAGAGCTTTACTGATAAAGTTGTTTTATCAGAACAGCATAATTTGTCAGCTGCACTGCGAGAATATCGGCGCTTGAAAGACTTACGAAAAGGGCCTATGTCCAGGCAGGCTTTGAAAAAGATGATTATTAAATTTGAAGAGACTGGAGAGTTGTGTGTGGTACAAGGAAGAGAATGGAAAAGGATTTCAAATGAAACTGCGGAAAATGTCGCTCTTGCCGTGTCGAAAGAGCGTCTGATTCGTAATCTTCTTCATCAAGTGCTCAAGCGGTGACACGTGATTTGTCCCTCCCTTGGTCTACAGTACTAAAAGTTCTTGCAGACCCGGAAAAATGAAATCAATTTGCTAGAATTTTTTAGCCAAAATAGCGTTGACAATTCATTGCCTTGGAGCATTTTGGGGTCGGACGAGGCTCATTTTACCCTAGGCGGAGCAGTTAATACTCAGAAATGTCGCATTCTTAATATTTTTTTTTTTTTGAGGAGAACACGCCTCATGGCCCTCAAAGGTGTTCCGTTACGGGTGCCCGTGACCGCGACCTTCTTCAGCAGCAAGTCATTCTTGCGTTACAAGAACGAGAATGTTTAGTGACTACTGTCTTCATGCAAGATGGTGCACCACCTCGCATTTCTCGTCCAGTGACGGCATTGCTTCGTGCCTATTTTGAAGATCAACGGGTAATTTCAAGAAGTTTTACAACTGCCTGGCCTCCGCGTTTTCCGGTCTTGAATCCCTGTGATTTCTGGTTGTGGGGATTCCTGAAAGATCGTGTCTATGGAGGAAGCATACGGACTCTGCATGAATTGAAAGCAAGTATAACATGACATGTTGCTGAAATTGATCGAGAAACCCATCGTGCCACTGTTGAACACGCCATAATAAGCTTTGAACATGTGCTTGACGCAAATGGAATACACATTGAGCATATATTGTAATTAAATAAAGTTTTTAAGTTCCAAATTGTGTTTTTTGTTTTTCATGCACCGCCTTCTCACCTTCAATTTTTTTTTTATTGCAGATTTTGGTTCCCCATGATCCATACAACCTAAGTATCAAGTTTCTTAGACACCCTTCTTAGTGCGGATACTACGTAGGTCTAATCAGGGTAACTTTAATTATAACCATCCTGTAGTTTAGAATTCTATTATTATTCTTTTATAAAATGTTTACATCTTTGATCTTTCTAAATATCACTGCTTTTGTAATTATTTATAGATCTTGCTCGTTCTCTCTGTTTTCGTAAGGATATAAAATTATATACAGCATAAAAATAAATATGGCACGGAAAGAGGAATATAAAGTCTTTTCAAGAATCAGATGGAAATCAAAACAAATAAAAATATTATCTTAGATTACAAGTGAAATTAAGATAACGGTATGAATGAAAGAAAAATTCAAAATCTAAAGAAAAAAAGGGGGTGAATATCAAAAAGCTGTATTATTGGCATTTAAAAAAAATATTGAAAGAACTAAATAGAGCTCAATGTTCGCATTTATAGAGTGTTGGGTCATAGGTTTTAGAACGTTGGTATCTATTTCGCTTCAGATTCAGATGCTTTTAGGTGAGATCCCCCCCTCTCCCCGTTTTGCAGTGACAAATGGAAGATTTAATCTACTTCGTCTCGCGTTTTCTCGCAAGGTGCGAGAAACGTAAGTTGTCGTTTTTATGAACTTGCATGTGGTTTATTATCGCTAATAATACTTAAGCGAATAATTGAATGTTTCATTTTTTTAATTACGGTACAATTAAAAATTAAAAGGAATTTTTCAAAAACAATTTTAAAACCAAGCCTTTTTTGATGGAGCAATTTTTTTCTGATTGCAGAGAAAGAAAATGAATTTCTCAACAAATGCAAGATGCAAAATTTTTTAAAAAAATTTCAATTAGTAAATTCATACCCATTTCAAAAACTTTTAAAGAAATTTATCCAATAAAAGTGTTTAAACTTATCACCTTTAAACGTAGAACAATTTCTTCCTTGGTGATTTGTGTAGATTTCTTCCAGCTGCGCTTTTACCATCTATACCCATCTCAATTTCGTAGAACTTCGAGTTCAATCACGAGTTTCTGTGTTCAGTTTCCTTGATGGAAATGCATAGTCTCCGAAGCCAAATGTCTGCTTCTTTTCATCTAATAAGCCAAAATGCTAAAATGTAAAATATGGTGAATTCTGGATTTAACGAATAAACTACGGCAACTATGTCCTAGTCCCTCTAAAATCGTGAAATGCGACAATTAAAATATTTCAAATAAGATACAATGCTTGTAATTGTGCTGTACCATATGAATGTAAAATATTTAACTATTTAAATCATATTTTTTAAAATTTTAAAATAATTATTTTTGAGGGGGACAGGGAAAATTTACATATAACAACAGAAATATACAGGGTGGTTATAATTCAACTTCCCCTATAAACAGCATCCTACAACGCAAATGGGTGAACGGATTGAAATGACATATGGTACATAGACTATATACGAGAAGCGCTCACAGAATTTCGAAAAAAAAAAATTAATTCCAAAATGTCCACCAGGGGGCACCTTTTCTGGAAAAACATTAATTTTAACACAATAAACGACCAAAACGGAATACAGAAACAATATTAACATTTATTGACTAGTTTCTGATCATCTTGTCATCGAACCACTTTAAGTAAAGGTATGGAAAAAAAATAATAACAGTGCGCTGTTTGAGGGGGAAAAAAAACAAAAACAGTTAAGTTTGTAGAAACAAGAACAGATCAGGACGAAACTGCACAAGAGCAGCAGTTGTTAATCGTGTCCAGGATGTTGCAAGGAAAGGTCCTCCATGAGATCACCCTCATTCACCTGCAAAATTTCAAGTCGATGGACAGTGTGTTCAAAAGCAGATCGTAGCTGATCAGTTGTAATGCTTCGCACATGAAGCGTTATGGAAATCTTTAAGTCATTCAACATCGTAACAATTTACGGTCGACGTAAAACATGACAATATCGACATAAAACGGTCAACGTAAAACATGACAACGACTGCAAACGTCATTTACTCTAACCTGTTTTGCATAAAGTTTCCTCTTCGCAAGCATGCTAATCTCGACATTTTTTTCTAGAACTGACAGCTTTTCCCGGTCTTACATTTTGTTACTCATAATTCATGTTCTGGATTGTTAATATTGTTTCTGTATCCCATTTTGGTCATTTATTGTGTTAAAATTAATGTTTCTCCGGAAAGAGCGCCCTCTGGTGGACATTTTGAAACTTTTTTTTTTTCCCGAAATTCCGTAAGAGCACTCGTGTATAGTCTATATACCAAATTTCGCTGCAATCTATTCATCCGTTTGTGTTGTAGGGTGCTGTTTATAGGGAAGTTTAATTATAATCACCCTGTATATATACACACGCATATAACATGGATCAAAATAAAGTTTTGAAAAAATTTCTATTGAAATTTTTTTTATTCTAAATTATTTCAATTTAAAAACTTTTCTTCTTATTAAAAAAAATCTATTCTAAATTTACATTATTCAAATTCTGCCTAAAATCTTCTATTCTAAAAAAAAGTTTTATCCATTATAAACATGAAAAATAAATTATGTATCAAATTTGAAACAGTATGCAGTGAAGGGTTAACATGCATATTACATTACTTTCAAAAATTTGTGACAATTCTATCTTTAGAGTAAAAAAAATTAACAGTGTGCATAATTTAAAATTCGTTCTTAAGTTCGATATTTATTATAATTTAATTCAAATACAGGGTGTCCATAAAAGAACTCTGGGGTTTTAAAAAATCATATCGAGTTAACGATATGAGTTTGGTCAGGTCAGTTAATTTTGAAGAAGTTAGTAGTTCATCAAATTTTATTCACACTAGTTTCAGTTTGTTTTTTCAACACTAGGTAGCGTCACGCGTCATTGAACTTGGAAGTAACGTAGCAGACGCTCATTCCATAGTGCAGCGCGATGGCGACGCCACAACAAAAGGTTCAGTGTGTTATCTGGCTTATAGAAATTGAATCTGTTACCACTGTACAGCGGAACTTCCGGCGCTAATATGGTACTAGTGCACCTACGGACAAAACCATCGACAATGGCTACGTACGTTTAATGAAACGAGAAATGCGTGGGGAAAAAAAGTCGTCTGGTAGGCGAAGAGTGTCTGAAGAGAATGTCAATAGAATCCGTACTTCAGGTTAACGAAGTCCCCCCAAAATCGTTGAGACAACGCAGTCTTCAGTTGGGCATACTCAAATCAACTGTTCATAAGGCGGTTAACAAAAGGCTCTGCCTAACTGCGTACAAGGTACAACATGTACACGAAATCAAGCCAAGAGACTACAGTTTGCTGTTACTATGACATGATAAATAATAATAATGATTTTTTGAAAAAAATGTGATTTTTATTGATGAAGTTACTTTTCATGTAAGCGGTACTGTGAACCGATACAAATGTAGAATTAAAAGTTCACAACAGCGTTCGAGGAATATCTACGTGATTCATCGAAAGTGAATGTTTGGTACGGCCTTAAGCATAACCAAATTATAAGTCCCTTCATTAATGTAGAAAATTCCATAAATTGTGATATCTAATGTGGAATGTTAGAGAAGTATGTTTTCCCTCCGTTGTTTGACATTGAGACAGGGAAATACCCTGTCTTCTTCCAGTAAGATGGAGCACCACCTCACTTCAGTTTGCGTGCAAGGGAAGCATTGGATACTCGATTCGGCAGTAAATGGATTGGAAGAGCAAGACCTAGTTCTTAGCCTCCAAGAAGCCTGAATATAGCTCTATTAGACTTTTCTTCGGGGGAAACGTCATGAAAATGACCATTTTAGACAAAAGATAATCACTTGTGTGACAAACATCACTCCAGACATGCTGGCCAGAACATGGGAAGATGTTGAATACCGTTTGGATGTGTGCCGTGCCACAAACGGGACACATGCTGAAATCTACTAAATTGTAAAAGTCTTGATGAATTAACCTTTAAGTACGTACGTATATATAACATTAACCTAATTTTATGATTGAATTAAAAGAATCTACATTAAAACCCCGGAGTTCTTTTATTGACACCCTGTATATCGAAATTTCATCATTAATATTTTTTTATTATTACTATTTCAATTACTGAAATATTCTATGTATCCTTCACCTCAAGATAGCAGTATGAAAGAATGGCTGCTGCAATCGATTTAATTTTTTTCTGCTCAAAATTTCTTCTTCACAAATTTTAAATAAGGTGTCGTGTTTTCGTTTAAATTAGTATTTCTCAAGCATCCAGTTTTTTAATTGATGATAAAATATGTACTTAAGGCAATGTGAAAAAAAAAGTGGTTATACACTCGGAAATTTTCCCTTTTTGTTTTGAAAGCAAAACATAAGATAATACAGTTGGCGTACTATCAGTCTGCCACTGATTTTTGGCACAGTCCAACAGAAAGCAACCCTTAAAAGTGTAGAAATGCGCATGACTGAGCTATTCTCTAGTGAGACGTATTATCAAATTAACCTGTCTCAGACTATAGAAAATTTTAGTTGATTTCAGCACGATAGGCAAAAGAAAAACTTAATTTATTCAGTTTATCTTCAAATCAATCAAAAGACTGCTGAGAAAAAAAAATTGAAAAAAATATCATAATCAAGACTGTATCGAAAGGGTGTGGGCAAATTGGCCCCACCATTAGCTCAGATAGAGGGAAAGGGAGAAAAAATGAGTATTCAAAGACAAGGCATAAGAATTAGATGGATATAATTAGCTGTGCAAAAAAAAAAAAAAAAAATGTCTTTAGTGGTGGACTAAAAATTATGGGAGTTGCTGCAAGAATTCGCTGGCTTGCCTGGTATGAAGTGGGGTCCCTTATACATGAGACAATATAGTCTTCCTTCCATAACAGAATGTAGTTATAAACACAGTTTTATCTTTGCTACAATAAGCTCCCAGATATTTTTTGCTAACCAAGTTTTTTTTGGCAGTTGTATTTTGCTGTCGAAAAACTAATAGACAAGTGACTTTGCCAGTCTTATAAAGCAAAAGGAAAAAAAAAAAAAAAAAAAGGAATTTGATGACCACAGGAAAAGGAGTAAAAGGACATTCACACCTTTTCTTAGATATATTTGTTGCCTAGTGCTTATTACATAATGTTTACAATCAGCACCAATCTTAATGAACAAATTTTCGGTTAATTTTTTTAGTTGCAAATTGTGAGCTAAAGCAGCATTTCTTTTTTAATCACCAGAGAATCGACGCTGAAAGAAATTCTTTCACGTTTTCTCTATAATAGAAAAATTAAGTAATAATCCACTTTGGATATGTACAGATGATTGTCCCTCCAAGTTTACATTAGCTGCCTTCGGCGCCCAACTAATGAAATTAACGATTTTCCTCTTTATATTCAGTTGTTCAAGATGTGTTAGGCGATGTGATTTTAAAAATTATGAGATTTCATTAATTTGGGCTGGAATTTAAACAATTCAAAATTAATTTTTTTATATTATTAAGCTAATTATAGAGTAAGTGTTTATTTTACTTGCAGCAAATAAATTTCCAGAGAAAATTCCTTGCCCTAAGTGGAAACATGATTTTAAGATCATAAATAAATAAATAAAAACAAGGCTTTCAATACAATATAGTAAATTTATCTAAAAAGTAAATTAATTTGAAATTAGGATAAAAAGATAGAATTTTAAAAAAAGGGACAAAAAAGAAAATCGATCACATTTTATTATAAAAAAGGTTTTATATCATAATAATTAAAACAAATTTTTATATTCAATTCTTTAACAGAAGAAAAACATTAGACTTAAAGATCTGATGAAGCAATAAGATCGATTACCTTTACATAAAATAATTTTTTAAAATTATGCATTAAGTTTTTTTTAAACGTGAAATTCGAGGAAAACAGTAAATACACTAGCATCATTTGAAAAATAATTTTTTTTGTAATTTCTGGTTATTTAAAAAAATTTTAAGACAATATTTTCGAATGTTATCATTGTAAAAGGTCACATTCTTGTTTAATTTTTAATTAATTTAAAATGTAAAAGGAATTCTCTTCGAGGCACATTTTCTCATTCTCTCACAGGCTCAACAGTCGCTAATAAGTCATTCTCTTTTATTATGAATATATGCTCTTACTTATTAGTCTTAAAAGCATAATTTTACAAGCAAAACATACAAATCACACGTATTTTGTCTTAACAATTTTTTGCATAAAAAATCAAATGCAGCCACACCATATTCTTTGACATCTTCTAAAAATATTGGTCACACAAAAATTATTTTACATCATTTCTAAAATTTTAATAAATATTTTTCATGTTGGCAACAGTATTTTTCATTTTTGTAATGGAAATCAAATTAATTTCATTACTTCATCATATTGTTCAATTAATTACTTTTCTTGCATTATTGGTTAACAACTATGTTAACAAAATTTATTTTCTTTAATAGATTGATATATTAATTTGAAATTAAACGTTCACTCTCCCGCTCTTTTGATATTATACACTTTAAAAAATATATTTTTCAACTGAAGCTCATCAAAGGAACGGATTTTTATTTTATTTGATAAATTTTCTCCCAACCAGTTTCAAATCAATACTTTCTATAATACACATTTACTTTCTTTTGCATTTCTTAACTACTCATTTTAATTTTGTAATTATAACAGCTTCTTTTCAGCTTTTTTTTTTTTGAGAAAAAGGGGAATTTTAATTAATTTTTTAAAAACTTTTTACAGAATATATTACTTAAATAATCGTGTGAATTAATTTTTTTAATTGATATTAGAAATATTTTTTTATTTTAGAAAATTTAGTTTCCTTTCAGATTATTTCATTTAGTTTTTCGAAGCATACTTTCATCCAATATGTAAAATAATGGGTAAAACTTCCCCAATTGTTATGTCTTTTTGCTGCTGAATTTGGCCAAACACAGATATTTAGAGCAAATTATGTAGTATTTAAACGCTTTACTTTGCAAGCAAACGATGAAACAAGTAAATCAATTTTGTGAAAATTTCAATCATTTTAATAATTGCCTAATTTATATTTTTCTCTTTTATCAAACACCATAAAGGTTAAATTCCTTTCTTATTAAATGTTTAACAGTCAATAACCAGAGTGATCATGCTGGTCTCTAAAAGCGGCTAGATAGTAACATATATCTATTAATAATAAAGATAAATGTGTATGTGATAAATCATCAGAATTAGAATTATCAAATCTGGCAAAGATATACATTGGAAGTTGGAAATATGCATATCGGAGCGATCTTTTAAAACTTTAATTAATGAGAAGCTAAACAAAATTTTGTTGTTTATAAACGGTAACTCTCGAAAATATTACAACACATTTTTTATACATTGTAAAACTCTCACTTTCTCTTTATATATGTTACAATGAAAACCCGAAATCATTCAAAACACGAATTAACTAAGGAAAACGTGTTTTAACTGACAGCGCTAGGGAGAACCCGAATTGACTAGAGAAAATGCGTTCTAACTGACAACGCAAGGGAGAACTCGTTTTCTCTAGTTATTTCAGGTGTTATCCAGTTAAAACAATATGAATCTAGGTTACTTGCTTGTGAAATTTTCAAAGCAAGTGCGGTCATCTAGTTTTATTCATGCTGAAACGTGTTCGTGCTGTTGATTTATTTACGATGAGTGAAGAAAACGTTGATGCTTGTTGCCCCAAAAATGGAAAAAATAAATTTTTTGAACAATTACAGTTTTTACATAAAAAACAGTATAACTTTAAAGCTATTACACATGATGAATACAACACTGTCTTATTTGAGACAGTGAAGAAGTAAAATCTGCCGTTAGCAAGACTTCAATTCAGTACCGCAGATTAAAAAGGTTTGACATTCTTGAAATCAGTGAAGTAAAAAAGTCGATTTCTACAAATGAGCCCATAAAATATTATTTACCGGTCGAAGACATTTTTGATGCTATCGAATTTGCACATGTGGTGATAGTACATGGGGATAGAGATAGACTTAAAACTGAAAATTCAAGAACATTTGCTAACATAATTACTCAGAGGATACACATTTTTTATTGATGTATGAAACATATCAATAGAAAAAATTTAAAAAGGAAAGGTTTGGTTTCTAAACCTATTACTCACACAGAAATGAATAGACACTACAAAGTGGATTTGATTGATATGCAATCTCAGACAGATAATGAATTTAGGTTTATTATGGTTTACCTGGAACATTCAACAAAGTTTGTGTTATTACGACCACTTCAGAGCAAAGGAACGGAAGAGGTTGCTTTGCAAGCTCTTGATATCATCATCTCATACTTGAGACTCCTTGTATACTGCAACCTGATAATAGAAGAGAGTTTGTAAATTCCGTTATATAACAGTTGTGTACGTATTGGCCAAAATTGAAGATTGTTCGGGGGAAACCTTGTCACAGCCAGTCGCAGGTTCGGTTGAGAGGGTCAACCAGGACGTAAAAAATATATTGGCTTCTTGGATGAAGGATAATCAAACTACAGAGTGATCCAATGATCTTCGTTTTGTCCAATTCATGAAAAACAGAGCTCTATATTCAAGAATTAAACAATCACCATGCAAATCTATGTTTGAGATTGAACCAAGAGTTGGAATGACAACCTCAACCTTGCCATCAGATATTATAAAAATATCGAAGACGAGGATGAATTAAAGAAAATTTTCTAGGACATGAATGCAGAAGAGCAAGGAACTAAATAAGCACAATCAGGGGAGCATATGCTTGCTAGTAAGTCGATCAACATTTTTCTGATTAGAGAGGAAGCCAAAGAAACTTTAATAAAGTAAGCCAAAGAATGAAAAAGATCTCCGATGCAACACATCTCGAGTTTGATATTGGAGAAAATATCGTTGTTCCCATGCCAGATGTTGATAGGGTAATAGCTGATTTGCGAAATCTCATCGGTATAGTGCATGAAAAAAATTAAGATGCCCTGTACAAAATTGGAATGAAAGATGGTAACTGTATTCGAGGTAAGAAATGATATTTAAATTAATTAGTTCAGCATTTATTCAATAAATATATGGTTAGTACGTATATTAACTTTATAAGTATTTATACAGTAAGCTACAGTTAATCATGATACAAGTTTCATACAAAAATTTAATATATTCACTGATTTTCAGATCTCAATTCGATTCACTGATTTTCATACCGCAAATTTTTTTGACTCAAGAACGAGTACCGAATAAGGACATTTCACTGAGAACAGAAGCAAGAAAAGGAATTGTAGGAATTGTACAAGGGTTCGCCCTCTGTTCTTGTAAAAAATATTGTTCTTCAAAGAGATGTTTCTGTAAGAAAAATGGTTATATTTGCTATTCTCAGTATCCCAGCAGTTTACCATGTCGAAATAAGTAATTTGTAATAATGGTACTGTATTAAACAATATTCAAGTACAGTATTTTTTCTTCAATGATGGGTTCTTTCCTTAAACACTGCATTAGTAATACAATAATTTTGGATTCAATTATATTGTCTAAAAAATCAATTAAAATACCGAATAAAGCGGGTTCTCCATAGCGCTGTCAGGTAAAACGCGTATTCCCTAGTTAATTCGAGTTCTCCCTAGCGCTGCTAGGTAAAACGCGTTTTCCCTAGTTAATTCGCGTTTTGACTGATTTCGGGTTTTCACTGTAACATATATATCTTTTTAAATGATACCGTTTTAATTATCATTAAAAATTTTCTAGATATTTTGGCTTTTTTTGGGGGGGGGCTTATTTTTCAATAATAGGTTGCACTGAAATTCAAATACCTGGTTTAGTTTACATGACAAATGATGTCACAGGATTTAACTCTATTAAAATGATTCAGGTACACAATGAACAAACAAGTGCAAGATTATTATACTAACACGATTTTAATTTCCGTCACAATTTGATATTTAAAATTAATAATGCGACGGCAGCATAGATATTAAGCTGGATTAAGAGATTTAATTGAAAGTAAACATAACCGATATTCTCGATGAGTCAGCTGGCCACTAAAAGTACATAATTAAGAGTACAAATAGAAGCTATCATGAGCAATTAAACGGTTCATAAAATAAACTACTGATGTAGGTGTTAATATGTTCTTAAATAATGTTATGCTCTATTTTAGAATTTGGTGTAAACAGGAACGGAAAAACGATGTGTAGCTGCAATTTCTTTTCTCAGTTTGCTTAAGAATTTAGTAACTTTGGTAAGAATTTTATTTTCAGTGACTTAAAAAATTCTGAAAATAACAATATAATTACAAAATGTCGTACAATGTTTATATATTCACCAAAATATTCAAAAATCCATCACAAATTCCTATTATTCTTCCAACAATATAAATAACACATGTATATTGTAATTCATATCTGTATATAATTTTACATTCTAAATTGATTATATTAATTTATTGATGTTTATTCATCATATTTATAATAAATAAAACTCACAAACATTTATGATCTCGAAATGTTTTGTTATTTAGACTTATAAGACATTAAACATTTAAACCTATCATTATTTCACATGCACTGAACATCATCAATACACAGATCTACATTGTTAGATCTATCATAGTTTTGTAGGTAAATAAAGTTCTTTGCTTGCTAATTCCCCATTCAATTTTCGGCAATATCTAAGCTACTATTAACTATAACACAGCTAAAAAAATTGGTTAGACAGGACAGCTGCTCTTTATTATACATCACATATGTAACAGAGTTTAGTAGTTGCCATATACTATAAGATAATAGTTTTGTTTTTAAGAAAATATTAAAGTTTTGTAGTTTATATGCAATAAATTTATCTTTTTAATTTATTGTTTACAGTATTTCAAATAAATATAATTAATTAAGCTATTATTTTTCAAAGCTGTATCATTCTTAAACCTACTCTTAAAATTATAAAATTTTATAAATTTGTGTAGTAAAAATCTGCAGAGCTGCAGACATTAATGTAATGCAGGTGCGGAAAAAATGTAATAACGCAATAAACAATAATAAAATGTAACAATGCAATAATACAAATAAAAATACAATAAAATTAAACAAATATAAATGTAGCACTTATTAGATGGGGGAACAGCCTTGGTATTTCTAATGACGCAGTACCACATTGATATAATCTTGATCATGATAAATCCATGCAGTCTCAAAAATATCCAAATTTATGCTAAGAATTTTAAGACAAAATCCCTCCCCCTAAATTAGGATGAAGTTTTATGCATATCGTATGAGTTCACTCAACTGTCCCTAGTAACAGTAAAAACACATATTAGTGAAATGTATTGCACACACCTCCCCAAGACTTCTCAGATCAAAGCATAATACTGTTAGCAGAGTACATGAAAATATTTTTCACCCGAAGACATTTATATTTTCTTCTTCCTCACTTAATTTGCTATTGCCAAAATTGCATAGTTACAATTCAAGATTCTACAGTAGCAGCAACTATTCCAACTTGATGTTGGAGAACCCATCATTAGATGAAGAACCTGAGCCCAATAGAGGAATTTTTTCATGACTGTGTTTTTTAATTCCCATTAATAATTTAAACAAAAATTTTAATTAAACAATATCCAATTAATAATTTCAAACATTTCGAAAGCCACGAATGCAAAATTCCCTTCGAATCTCACTTAGAGCTGATTCACAACTTAGAATTACAACCTGAAGAACTTGCAATTATTAATATCTTTTTTTTTTCTTGTCTTACAAAAGGATAAAAGCGTGGACATAAATGAGTTTGTAAATGAATAGTATATACCAAGGGTGGGCATTAAGTCGACCTTGATCGACCGGTGGACCAACAAGACATTTTGAGGTGACCGCCTTTATTCAGACCTACGATGCACATGCTAAAAGAAACACATTTACGGAACATTGTATTCTCTTTATCTCTTAAGGAAAACGTAGTTTTTCTCCTTTGAAATAACATAATTTTGAAAGGACGTTGTTCAGAACCTAAGAATAACTTTTGGAATATAATGGACATATCCTAATTTTAAAAAAGTCGCATATCATTTAACATCGTTCTTTGGTTCTACCAACCAGTGTGAATCTTGCATTTCCAACGATGAATATAATTAAGGCAACATATTGTTCCCAGGTCACAGACCACTACTTAGAATCCAGTTCAATATTAGCAAACCGAAATACTGGCGGACAGTATGTAGCCGAAGTCTTCTACTAACCATAACTACAAGAACTAATTTTAAGTGAAATTTATTTATTTTTTTAATGTATGTGTTCTTTTATATTAAATGCATCATTTGATATTATTATATTTGTAACAATTATTATTATGTTTGTAGTAGGTAAGCACATATTCCGTATTTAATATTCAGTTATAATAAATATTGTAGAGCTATGCCACTGGGTGAACCGCATCACTGTGAAATAATTAGAAGTACCCCGAACCATGAAAAAGTCAGCCCATCACTGGTTTATACTAATGAATCTGGATTATGTTCATAAGAGCAACTTTACTACTTACTAGAATCCTAAGCAAATGTAAAGAAACGGGGCATTTTATTTTCAGTTGTTTGAACACAACAGCGTGCATGCATGCGCGCGTGTACACACACTTAAAGCCCCACCTATCGTCAGATATTTAGTTTAATTTCATGAAATCTGCAAGATATCAAATTATTCTTTCGTAAGAAAATTAGATATTGAAGTATTATTAAATTTAAAAGTATAGTTATATAAATTTATTGATGTTTACATTTTACACTAAATATTTTATTGAATAATTTCTTTGACATGATACTTGCTCGATGTGCTTTACTAATGAAGATTTGTTTCAACTTAGAAAAAAGAATTAAATGTTTTTTATTTACTCTAGATTATTCATGCACTTATAGTTTTACTAACCCTTTAAATATACTTTTGATTTTTTTCCCTTCCTTTGTACATTAAGCACATTTAATTTTTTGGGCACCTAAAAGCAGTAGATTTTATGCAAGAATTAGTTTATTTCATATCATTCATGATATAAACTTCTACATGATATATATTTAACTTAAGGCAATTAGTATTGCAAAGTATTGAAACATAAATTCTAACAAATGCATGATATTCTGAAAAACAAATGTATCTTTAAAGTAATATATTCTTTCATAGCAATGCAAAGTTTTTGTAAAGTGCAGTTTAGAAGTACTTTTACAAAAAGAGAAGAAAAATGGAATCTAAAAACATATTAATTTTTTATATTACCAATATATTAATCTTAATTTATTATTTGTTAAAATATATTTTGATTTTATGCTTAAAAAATGTTAAAATTGTATTGATATATTATTTCTATCTTCATATTTTCATTTTTTTGGACTAAAAACATTACAGTTAATTGAAAGATTTTTTAATGATTATTATATGACAAGGCATCTTACAAATTAAACAAATAATTTTTTTCTCTTACAATAAGATTTTATAAAAATGTTAGCCAAATTTTTCCTTTTAAAATTTTATGATTTATTGTGATTTCAATGTTTTCGTTCAGTGTTCAGAAATTCTGACTCGACAAAAGAAAATTTACATTTTTCTCCTTAATAACAAAAATAAAGTGTTTAAAAAGATTAAATCCAATTCAATAGCATTGAAACTTTAAAAAATTTAATTAATTTTATTCTATTTATAATATAAAATTAAATAATGAAGCAATTTTAAAATGGAAGAATATAATTAAAGTAATAAAAATACACGATTTAATATTAACCCTTTTATAATGTATTGATTAAAAGTTATAAATAGATACAAATACTTTTGCAGAGTCCCTAAAAATTTAAATGCAAAGATGTCCCTTATCGAATGCAATTAATTCGCATTAATCAGAATATTCTGATCAGCTAGATTCCTGTTTCTTTCTGCCTCGAACTTTAGTGACAACATAGCTATATTTTTGATCGAATATGGTAAATTAGTACCTGTGTGCTTTTGTGGGACAAAGAGAAAAAGTACTTCATGCAGCATCAAAGATAGAAATTACAGATATTTTTTATTTTATTTATTTCTGTGAATCCTATGTTCAATAAGACACTAATTAAAGCATTGGTATTAAAATATTTGTTTAAGGTAAATAAAGTGTATAAAAAAAGCTTTATAGACTGCAATAAATAGCAATACAAGATTATGCTTGGTATAAGATTATATATGTTTTATAACATATTTTTCGATCGATCAACCATAATTTAAACACATATCGAAAATCGCAATGATTATCTAAAATTAAAATAAATGCAATTCCACATTTCATAAATACAAAATTAAAAAGCATTTTCAAATAACCATATCATTTTAATTACGCATTATTTAGTGTGATGATATACAGATTCTACCTGCTTACAAGGTAGTCACAGGAGCTTTAAAAATACATTTTGTATACAAAATGAAGTTTCATAGCATCATGTGCTGACATAGATGAAAATTGCATGGTAAATGAAATTTTATAAAAGTCAGCAACCTTTCGTTTGCTTCTTTCTATGTGATTTCCAAGACCTGCACATCATCTTCATCTTCATTCTCTATGTTCTCCTCATTATCATCTTTCTCATTTTCCGATACACGTTCCCTTATTTGGTCGTCCTCAAGAGAGAATGCACTTCCTCTTCACTAACCAAATACATATTTTTTGTTAATATCATACACCAGAATTTTGGACTTAAATTTATACTTTCAAAAACATGTTACTTTTATGTGGTTAGTAAACTGGATGAAGTTTATGAGGTATCTAACTATATTTGCATTTAACATCTTCTCTTTGAGTGATTCAACTCCCACGTACCATTATATATTATATTGATAAAGTTCTTTAGCTTAGCAACTGACAGCATTTTCGAGTAAATCTATCGAACATTAAATTTATATATCTCAAAATGCTGCAATTTATATTTTCTTGTAATGTTTTATTACCTCACCGAATAAAAGGTAGCATTATCATAGCTATCTATGCTCAAAGGTTACATGGGTATATATGAATTTAAGCATGTCCTTCCAATTTCCAAAAATAACTCTAGATATATGAAAATGAGTTACTTACATATACAAGACACGACTAAGTTTCCTTAAAATTTAAAATATAATACCTATAATGATGATATATTCTTTCTGCTTCCCGCACTCCAGTTTCGTACGCTCCATGTACAGTTGAAAAAAAATGATCATGAGTTGCTTCTCCAGCAAACAATAATACAGGATGCTAGGAATATAAAAAACGTTATCTTGTAAAATTCAATGTTTACAAGTTTAAATTAAATTAATATTTCTAATATTACACTGCATGCACATAATTTTCTAATATCACATTGCAGTAGAGGTATATTTTCTTTCAAAATGCTGTAAGCTGAAATATATTTAAGAAGTTTAGATTCTTCTAACAAGTCAGTGTGATCACCAATTTTTTTTATACAAGCATTTGCAAAAAAGCTTACTGTGATTTTCCACATCAATAATGTTTACTCCGCACCATTTAGAGAAAAATTGCAACAGTTTATGTGCTAGTAAAATTATTCAATAATAAAAATGCAAATTGCCAAAAATAAATTGAATATTTGATGAAAACACATCTCTACTAAAAATAAACACAAATGTGTGTTAGCATTCTACAGACAAAACTGCTTGACTTAGGGAGATTTCAATCTTTTCACATATACATTTTAAAAAGTGGAAATGCGCACCTCGGAGAGAATTCTTTAAAATTTTAATTAATTAAAAATTAGCAGAAATTTTGGCATATTCCTACTATAAGTTCTGAGAATATTATAGTACGAAAATGATCTTTATATCAACTTAAAGTTCAAAACACAATCTTTACAACCATACCACAATTTTTGCTGAACATTTTTTCTGCTTTTTAATCCACTTTTAAAACTATTTTAAACATATTTTACAACAGTATATTTCATTGTTGAAGTTACAATCAAACCAATGTTCAGCAAACAGTTTTTCCTGGCTTTTTTCCTCACTGTTGAAGATCAAGAATGAAGATACAGGTTTATATTTAGGTAGGTTTCAGCATGTCTTTAATAAAAATTTCAAAATTTTTTGACACTCAGAATTGAAGTTTAATTTCATAATCAAGCAATAATAATAAAAAAAAATTTAAGTGCGCTCAAATTTAAATATAGTTGCTCTTTCTTATGATATAATAAGACATGTAAAGATACATTCAGAAAAACCGGGAAATGCACAGCACAATGAATAGAAAAGTGTAAGGGTTCTGAAACAAGATGAAGTATATATTTGTCAAAATTCGAAGTTTAAAAATATTTTGCTACAGAAGAAATTAAGACAAATTAAACAAAAGATTTAATTTAAATTTTTAGCAACCATTAATCATGGCAAATCAATCTGTCAATAATTAAGCAAAAAATGGCTAATATATAATGAAGTAATTGGCATTTCAAAATAAATTCTACAATATCATTTTTTGAATCATTCGAGTTGAAAACACTCTTTTTTCTAATTTGGCAACTGTATCACAAAACAGTATAGCTTTTGTAATAGCTTTGTAGCTTTTTCGTTTATTATTTACGTTTTTTGAGAATGAAGATTTTACATGATTACTGAGGAATGATACAATGATAACAGAACATCTGAAGATTTAATATATGTATAAAATCTGAAAAGGGGAAAAAAAAAAAACTATTTATGAGTATGTTTTGGTAAGTAGAATAGTGAAATAAAATAAACACTAAGACTTTTTTCATAGAAAAGAAAAAACGAAAAGCAGATAGTTAAAAAAAAAAAAGATACTATTAGCTAAACAAAAAGAATCCATAATACACTTACAGAAAATATTTTATCGCAACATATTTTAATTACATCCAAAAATTGGATACTTTTTGCATTCAGTTAGAATAGTGACTAAACGAAATACTGAGATTATTTGCATCAGAAAACAGTAATGAAAACCACATAATGTACATTTAAAAAATTTGTTGATATTTTTCAAAAATGTCTATTTCTGCTATTTTAACAAGAAAAGCAAACATATTTTGGGAGTATGTATAAGCCGGCTATAATTTTTTCATATATGCTCTATTCATATTTTAACATCTCTGAGTAATTATTATATATTGTACATGTATTTCATCATTTCAACAAAATACGAAGGGTTTGCTGAGGGATTTATATCAGGGTAAATTAAAAGTGCATAAAGAATCAAAATCTACATTATTTCTAGTTTACGACATTCTATTATACTTTATTATAACTTACTTAAGAATTATTTTATTATAACTTACTTTTTAAAGAACTTCCTTAAGTTAAGAACTTCCTTCCTGTGTTTTTTTGAATGTACATTAAAAAATTATGCAAAATTAAGTAGAATATAAACCAACACAACTGGCAGTAAATATATTCCCGTTTCTCTTTTTTATACGCTTTATGAAAATATACAAAAATATCTTGAAGTTTTGTTTGATGAAATATATTTATACTTTGCTAAATATAGGTTATGTACATACCTTGGAACATGGTGAACTTGCATATTCAGGTTCAGCCAAGTTATGAGGAAATACATTTTCTTTCTCACAGTCTACAGATAAATAAGAATAAGATCCCTGGAAAAAAGGGTTCGACATCCATGTTGATCTGCAATGAAGAAAACACATTTTTATTGATTTGTAAGAATCGGATCTTCGAAAAGAATTATTATTTAGAATTTTTGATAACCTTACCACAATATTTTACACCCATATCTGTGGAATAAATCTCTGATAAATGAGAAACATAAATTATAAAAAAAACCCCGCAAACTTGAAATTTCTTTCAAACTGTTAAATAATTTTAAATAGGTATGATTCAAGAAATCGTAGTTTCATTTTACTATAAAAATCAACTACTTATAGAAAAAATAACGTTAATTATTTAAAAAATATATGTAGAAAAACAAATATATAATGATTTAGTAGTGATGTAGTATCTCTTCTCTAAAGGAAACGTGCATACTTTTAAAAACAAAGAGGCGAGAATTTATATTTTTTCTAGAATTTTTAGAAGTATATTAGGCGCGAATTTATATATCCAGTGGCGGTTTTTCACACATGTAGCGCCTTGTGCATCGAAACCTGCGGAAGGGGATAAAATCTATTCGATTTTCATAAAAAAGAAATGTTAATGGTCATACCCAGTCAAGATGAAATGGATGGGTTTGAGTGAATGCAAAGTAAATAAGGCATCAACGCATATGCATTTATCTCAGATTTATGCGCTTCACTAGAAAGTGTTTGGAAGATATATTTTGCGTTCAGAAACTGTATGAAATTTCTTTGATGGCTTGTTTAACACATAAGCACGTTTTGGTATTAAAATGAAGATTCATTGGCAGGACGAATTTATATATTTCCCATCGCCAAAGTGTTAATATAAGACATTTCTATGTTTACAAAGCGATATTTGGAAAGAGACAGTGAAGTTTGAATGAATTTTATCTCTCCACAAGGAAATACCCAAAGATTTGTGGTTAGCTAAAAATTTCAAAAGCGAGTTCCTATATGCATATTTATACCTTAAAAGTTGGAATGTTAAAAATATAATTAGTATGCAATGCTATGTATATTTATTTATTGTAAATGTTTATCGCCTGATTGCTGCCAAAAAGTAACAATTATAGTGCACATTAGAAAGAATTCCATCATAGAACATTAAATTATTTACCATTTTTTCGCAATTAAAATATACATAATTTATTATATTTCAGCACAAATGTTGGCATTTTTTTAAAGTTTTATAGAATTTTAAATCAATATATGTCAATTATCATTAAACTCATTTCAGATTACCATAATATACTATCATCACATTATATAAAGTTGAACTTATATAGTGATAATTTTGATTCGTGAAAGGAGAGAACGGCTTTTCAGTGGCAAATAATTATATACAGAACATTATATATAATGAAGAAAATTTTTTCATTTTTTTACAAACAAAAAAGGCTTTTTAAGATTTTTCTAATAAGAATGAAATAGTTTCATTTTATAATCCATTGTATCGTGCATCTTTTATGATGTTTCTAGAAATTTGAAACTCTTTAATAGAAAAAAATATTGACATTGATTTAATCATACAGCTTATGCATAAGATTAGTATGTCTTTGTTGTGTGTTATTGTGACAAATCCAGCATATGTTTTATAGCAATTAATTACATATTTCTTAAATTTATTTCAAATATTTCCTTTCACATATCCTTAAAAATATCAATAATTTTTGATGACTGACATTCATCACAACAGTTTTATCTTAAATATATTTTAATAATAAAAATGTAAAAGTAGATAAATTTATAAATTTTGTCTTACGTCATTTGTGTCAGCTATTATAACAGCCAGTTTTCACATTTATTACAAAAAAAAAATTATATTTTATAGGCGAATAGCAGGAAAAAAGATATCTAATTGAAACAAGACATATAATTAAAAAATTTTGTCATCTGAATATCCTACTGAACAGAGAAAAATATACAAAATAATGTGTTGATCATGGTGTTTTCATATAGGCATTACAGAAATACAAGTATATTAAAAAATATTCAAACTCTGAGAAAAAAAATACATTTAAAAGTTATATCGGAGTTCAAAAAACTCCTTCTATCTAGGCTTTGGAAATTGTTTTTTGAAAGTGGAGGGCTCATTCTTTTCCTAAAGGCGAATTTAAAGCAAGAAAACTTTTCAGGCGAGTTGCATAATCTTTTGGGAAGAAACTGGGGGTAGGAATGTAAGATATATAATCATTTAGATATAATACTTCATGAAATATAATTAATTTTTCACATTTTGTGTTTGATGATTTCATACTTTTATTCATATGGCATTAAGATGGCAAATTCTGTGAAGTAGCATTTAATTGTAAAAGCTTCTACTGACTACACTGGATGTGACACGTATAGATTAACGCTCATTATGAAATTTATCAACAAAAAAGAAATAATGGAAGTCTTCCCCCCCCCCCCATCAACTGAAAGTCATGAATCTACTTATTTATAAAAAACAGTTTTAGGCAATCATTCGATTATAAAAAAGCCCTGCAAAGGTCAAACATACGACAATATGCTTAACATGTCGGGGAAACGTACTGGCTTATAATCCGCTTTAAAGGTGATTGTAAAATGATTCTTTCTGTCTAATGCACCAGCCACACTTTAAATGTTTTATAGGAAATTTCGCAGTCTAAGCTTCCATAACCACTGTGAATTACTTATATAGTATACAAAAAATTATGTGCATTTTTTCTTTGTCTACAAGAACCATGAGGTTCCTTACAAAAACTGTACAATAGTGATCTGAAAATAGTTAAACGGGTAGGCGATAAAAAATGGTTTGCTAGAGCAATTGCAAAAGTTAGGCGGAATTATATCAAAATTCCAAAGCCTCATTCGAAGTAAGTAACAAGAAGATGAAAAATCATTTTATAAATTAGAAGCTAAAACACTTACTATAAAACTCTAAACTCAATTCGGCTCATGGGACTATGAAGAGGCGGATTTATAAGGTCATAGGCACACAAGTTAAAATATAGGGTCATAGATGCAATATTATTATGAGGCCCTTTCGTTAAGAGAAAGGATCTCATAATAAAATTTTAAAATTTTTGTTTTTTGATCATATAAAATTACAATGACATTCTTCGGTTTTACTATTTTTCTTACTTGTATAGTTATTAAAATGTAACTTTCAGCCTTTTGCCATATAAAAATCGATGCTATTATTTCACCTGAAGCTCGAAAGGATTATAGAATGTTCACTTAAAAGTTTTGTTATAATAAAATTCATTATAATTCATAAATAAGTAAGTGATTTATAAATGCAATTCCCATCTTATTAAGTCAATAACTTGTCTTTTTGCTTTATATAAACAAGGAAAAAACAAAGGATCTATTAAGAAAAATTATACAAAAATTCTGTAATTATTCTATAATTTAATATAAAATTTGAATGTGTGCACTTTCATGTCCATTCCATCTAGACAGACACGCAGAGGCCGGAAGAAAGTCACTAAAATTTTATATTATCAAAAAACGAAAAAATCTATTTTGATTGAAAATGAAGATAAAGGGCAGCAAAAATTCTATAGTTTTTTCAATCAATTCGATGTATTTATACGTATATGAAAAACACAAGGTTCAATGGCGTAAAAGTATTAAAAAAATGACACAATACAAATACTATACCAAAAGTAAAGAATATTTTTTGCATAAATGAGAAAAAATAAGTGTTACAGAAATATGAATTGACTTCGATTAAATAACAAATATAAGAATATAAGTACACACATAAAATTAAAAGCACAAATAAAATAATTTCATTTTAAGTTTTTATCATCAATAAAATTTTCCTTAGGAGAATGAATGTTCCTCAAAATAACTTCGCTTCTGTGATCTTATATTTTCAAAATCCGGCAGAGCCTGAATTCCATGTGCCGAGTTGAGTTTAAAGTTTTAAAGTGTAAGGATTTCATATGCTTATATAAAAAGCATGAAAAGTCACATTGCACAAATTTTCTTTTATCGTCTAATTTTATTTAAAGAAAGAAACAAAGGACAATTTAAAATTTCCGTTTTATTTTTAAACTTTTAATGCGAAATAAATTATGTTTATTGATACATAAATAGCAAAATAATAAATATTGTATTTAGAGAATTTCTGTTAAAAGATGCCATAAAAATAATAACAAAATGAATACAATTGAAATATTTCCTATGAAAATTACCTCAATATTTTATTTGGTTTTGGTAGCTTTTTCTTCAAAAGAAGTTGAAGAAGTTTCATACAATTGTCACGAACTTCCAGCTCATCTAATAATTCCATTTGAACAGCTCCATCACCAGTCACCCACACACACAATAAATTAGGATGGTTTGGTGTATATGCAATGCGATCGACGGATTTTAGCCAATGAATATTGGGCTATAATTGAACTTACATAATTAAAAAAATCATTACAGTACATAATTACAATTATTTAAGCAATAAATAAGTAAAACAAATTATATTAAATAAGAAAAAAATATTAAAAAATATAAAATACTATTATATAAAGAATTACAGTCAATTTCATAAATATATCAGATTCATTAAAATAATAATTTAAATTAACATTCATTAATAAAAATTTATCATAAATATATCAGATTGTTATATTATATGTCTACTGAAATCCCTTGCAGCGACTTATATGTAAATATTTTAACTTAACATTCACAGATATCACTATTTATTTCAAAGAAATCACATCTTGTGCTTAAGATTCACTGGAAATCTTCCTTTTGAATTTTATAATCAACGATTAATAGAGATCACAAAAGCTACAGCAGGATTTTCGCCTATCCCAATCAGCAATCATAACTTGAAAGCAACGATTTACAGGCATTTTTCAGCAGTTAGCAAGAAACAAAATATAATTACTTCTGAGCATTGGTATAAGATAACATATAAAGATAACAAAAATAAAATATTACAATATAAGTTTTATATTATCCACATAGAGGTTTTTCAATTCAAACCAAAAAATTTCGAACTGAAAAATGTTTCTGGGGACTTTTTTTTTTTTTTTAAATTCTAATACTTCACACTGCTGAATTAAAATGCATTCATTCTTGAAAAACTTTGGCAAGAATAGTAAAAGCGGTCTGAAAAAAAAAACCAAATTTCTTTCAGGGACTGAGCTAAATCTTAGCATTTACTTTTATTAAAAATTCTTTACTTTTATTTCCTTTATTAATTTTTTTAAATAGGATTTTTTTTTACCTTGTCGGAATTTTGTTCAAGAAGTCCATCAAATTCTTTTCCCCAAAGAATGTTGTACACAGCATTAGCTTCCCAAAATACTTCTTTGAATTCTAAATAAACTTTATTAATTGTACCAAATCCAAGACAACGTATTGCTTTTTTCTTAGTTTCGCTCAAATTAGGAACAAAAAAGGACTGACTTAATGTTTTTAGACACCCTAATGATATTGTTATAACAACATGATCAGCTAAAAATGTTTCTTCATCATTGCAAATTACTTTGATATTTCTATTTTTTCTACTATTAGAAACAGAAATTTTGCATTCATTGCTTGGTTCTGTGAAATCTGACCAATCAACCTTGGTCACAATTTTATTTTTTAAAATCCAGTTCGGAGGTATTGCTTCTAAAAATACACTTAAAAGAGAAGAAAGGCCATCTTTTACCTCAACAGTCTGATTGCCTTCGCATTCTTTGAACATATTTAACAGTTGCAGTGATAAAGTTGCCAAATCGTGGCATCCATTCACTTCAGTCAAAAATTTACAATACCATCCGAAACCTTCATTTAAGCGATCGAGGACTATACTGTGACAAGGGCTATACTGTGATAAAAAAATTTGAAATTGTCCCTCAACAAGATCTAAAAGAGATTTGCTCTCATCATCATTAGAATAATTGTTAACTTTTTCTTCTAAAAAGTTGAACAACATTCGAAGAGCTTTTCTTTCATCACTAGAAAAATTATTGAAATTTCTTATTGCATCTAAATAATTGTATATTTCTGTGTTCACAAGTCCATTAGATTCAGCAATTTCATAAATAATGTTGTCTTTCTCCCCATGAATCCACTGTGCCCCCAATTCAATATATTTAGATCCTATAAAGAAAAAAAGAAAGAGATATATAGACCATGCTTACCACCTTATTTTTTTACAAAAGCAGAAAAATCAATTATTAAAAACACAATTTTATAAATATATTAAGCTACACAACTTTAGTTTAATTATTTTCTGCCTTTTATTCTTGTGATTTATTGTTAGTGACAACTCGCTACCAGATAACACCCCTGATTTGGAATTAAAATTTAACATAAATTCTGAAAATATTAAAATAGTACATTAAGAACGAACGCGCGCGCGCGCGCACACACACTTCTAAATTCTAGCTCAAGAGGAAGAGAAAGAAAATATTATTACAAAATTCCCTTTTTACAAATATGAAAAGTCAAATAAAAGTGCTACCATTTTAAATACCTTCCTGACAAATTTAATAAAGGCATTAGAATATTTAATTAATTACGGCAAAGTAAAGTAAAACGTCATATCTCTCATCCATGAAGAAATGTAATTAAACTTACTCTTCATTAAGAAACATTTTTTGATTATCGAAAGAAACATTTAAAAATATAAAACTTCCAATAACGATTTAAAATAAAGAAAAAACGCATGTTACTTGAAGAACAACATTAAGCTTTAACAGTGATCTATAATTATTTTAAAAAACCAAATATAATTATTCTAGATATGAAGAGATTAATATTAAGTGAATTACATTAGTATACTTACTTATAGAGAATTACTTACATATTACTAGATTCATAAATTCATTCAAAATATTTAAATTTTTTTTTTCTATTTTATTCATAAGTAAACTATTTTAGCAACAACATTTAGTACTAATGAAAATAACATAATCTAATGTAGGTCATTGGTTGCAAAAAAAAGCTCACGGAATAAGAAAGTTGTAGGAAGTAGTCAGCAGACTATAGAAGAAAAATAACCTTAAACCAAAAATTAACTATTTCAATTTTATTTACAATTTGTCAGGGTAGTGGAGGTAATATGCGTTCATCAAAGAAAAAAAGAGAGTAGAAAGAATTACCTCTTATTGAGAAGTCTCCACTATGTTAAGATAACAATGAAAAAAGCAATGAAAAGGTGAAGCAAAAGCATCAATTTTTACACAATTAGAAATATATCACAATTATCAGAAATGATGCAACAACCTTTTAAATTCCTACGAGTTCCGATAAAGAATAACATTAACCATAATCAGACCCGGATTTAGAAAGTGTAGGAAACAAAGAAAAATATTTTTAATTTTTATTAACATTTTTTTTTCTTCTTAATTTTTAAGAGTTTAAAGATTTAGAACAAGAAAGTTTAAAGATTTAGAAAGACAAGAAACCAATGTAGTCTTCTCAACTTTTCCGTATACTATATATGGTTCATTTAAAGCTTCATAAGATAAAGAAATATTATTATTATTATTATTTCATTACTGCCTTTTCTTTTTCTTTCTTTCTTTCTTATGAATGGCTTTTTTTCTTTACTTTCAAATAAAATGGTTTCACATTTAATTTTTTAAATTCAACAATCACTTATAAAATATTATAATGCTCATAACATTTTTATTGTCTGAAATCATTCTTTCTTTTTTATTAAAATGAGAATGTTAACTGCATTAGACTGTTTCCAAAAACCACCTATAAAATTCCTTATTTCAAAACCGTCAGCGTCTACATAGCTATTTGTTAAATTTGGGAAAAATTAATAAAAAGCGGAGAAAATCTGCAAGGAAATGAAGTTGATATTATTGGAAAAAAAATTTGAATTATAAGATGGAATAAAAAAGATGGAATGATATGCACCACAGTTACTGCAGGAAAACGACAAAATTTCAGTTCATTTCTAATTAATAGAATATTTAATTAAATTTTACACTTTGAAGAGTTAATAATATTCTTTCTTTTGTCTTAAATAATAAGTTTGGTTTATTTCGGCCCAATTGTTTAGAAGAAGTGTATCCTACATAAATATATACCATAATCACATTGACTTATTTTTATTAAAGTTACAAACTTGGATTCTTTTAAGATATTGGTACTTTTTGCTGAGATTTTATAGATAGATCAGAGCATCTTTTGAAGCGTAGAGACACACAATTGCAATTTTTTTAAATTTAATTTTCTGTATTCTTCTAAAAATACATTTTTATAAATTTTCATTTCTGAATGATTTAAAGAGAGTTGTAATCAACTGTACACTTTCTCTATATCTAAAATCATTCATAACAAACGAATAATAATAAAAAGATTTACATGATTATTTAAATTTTAATTTTAATTTTCGTATTCGTTTAATATTTTTAAATGTAAGAAAACTTTTATGAATTCTTTTGAAAAAAATTTCCATACGAAAAAAGAAATATATAATTTTTTGAATTTTTCGATGATAAAATTTCTGAAAATACACAAACAAGAAACCATGAGCATATTATTCTTTGGTTTCATTTTATGGATTCTTAGGTTTATTACCAACATAAAAAAAATTAAAAAATGCATATCGTGTTATATCTTTCAGCAAAATTATTATTACGAAGAAAATAAAAGTAACAAAAATTATTATTTTGCTATAAAACTCCTACGAATGATATTTTCTATTTTTTCTACAGAGGTAGAAATAATATTAACTTTTAGAAGGGAAATTGTTTTAACTTAATCCAGTTATACGAATACTAACATTTGTTAAACCTAAATGATTGGCGCTTAATAACTACACATTTTAACCTTCCCTCTGTTGTGCTTTTATTTTAATTAATTAGATTTTTTTCCATTCTCATAATATTGATAATGAAGTTGCCCCCCCCCCATAAATAATATTTAGATTCAGGAAGGAACATGTCAAGTTCAACGAATTACATTTAAAAAACGAAATATCTTCATTCTTTATATTTTGAAGTATTATATTTTCTTTAAATTTAAATACGTGCTGTACATCAATACATGCTATGCACAATATGTTAATAATTACATTATTTATATCATAACTGTCACAATCATATGATAATAACACAAACTATTCGCTCCTTGAAAAAATGTTTGAGAATAATCTTTTAATGTTTTTTTATTCATTTGAAAAATATGCATTTTTTTATTATTTTCGTCAGCACCAGATATTTCGTAAATATACAGCATGGTTTATTACAATATTATCAAATTTTATATATAAAATATATTTATTTCAAATTATTACAATACTTTCTCCTTTGCATACCTTGAATTTGTGAAAATAAGAAAACGTAGATTTAAAATTCTTAAAATCCATTAATATATTACTTTGTTAATGGCACCTGAGAGTAGAAAGCATAAAAGAACCCAATTCGTTGATTGCTTATCGGGATCCTGTTGTTTTAATCGGCTAAATTTTAATCTTTTAACAATATCATCTGCTGATTTATTTATTATTTTATTCAGGTAAGCTACAAAGAGATTATTGAGCGAAAGCAATGAGGATTAAAACTTTTCAACTTGTGCTTGTTTGATTCTCAGACTTCTAGGTCCTGACACAGGCTCACATAAAAATGATTTGGAATTACTTATTATCACAAAGTTATTCCTAAATAATAAGTCTTCGAGATTCAGACATGAATCACCATTACGGAATAGGCAGTTCAGGGCCGGTTTTTAGTTGCCTGCTTCAGATAGGGCTCGCGCTTCAGTCCTACTAAAAAGTACTCGAATTTATTCAAAATAAAGCCAAATATCAGTTTATTTCTTATCATTTAAGATTCTTTTTTTCAAGTTTTAAAACTGCCTTCAGACCTCTGTGATAAAAAATTTTTAAACAGCCATTATTTTTACTCTGTAATGTGGATGCGAAAAAGAGAGAGAAACGAACATCATTTAATCACTTTTCGCAAACCATGCGCTTCTGCAAAAAGATATAGTTTCCTTTCATTTTATCGCGGGCCTCAGCAGCCATAAAAAATCTGAGCCATAAAAAAAAATCTGAAATCGCTTAGTTTCAAGCTTTCTATTACTTAAAATTTCACGGATATAATCTAATTTCTACCTTTTGTCAGGATTTCTTTGATCAAGCCATGGCGAATGCAGAACGGCAAACTGAGTAGGAAAACAGAAAAGATAAGGGGGAAAAAAAAGAAGGTAAGAAAGAACTTCGATTTTATATAGTTTTAGTAGGGATTTCTAAACCTGAGAGTATTGATTAAAGTTCAAGCAATTCCGAAGTGAAAGTTACAAGGAAGACAGAGTTCGAGAGAATAGAAAATTAATTTTAGAGGGGACCGAATTTGAAATTATTACATACTTGCAATATGGAATATATATGTGTATAAACATCCTTCTGCAGGTGCATGGTCGAAAAGAAGAAACTTTTGGAATTACCTTTATTTTACACGGGAGGCATACTATGTACAGGGCAGAAGCATAATTTTACATCATGACAAAAGAGCAAAAAAGACAGAATTTTTTTCTTTCAGTCATTTTACAATGAGATTTTAATAGGTATTTCTTTGACAAGTGTAAATTTAGGAACGTGAATCTTAGGTATCTTTGAAAAAATTGCGTAGTTGTTAGGGATTTTTATTTCTTCATTCTGAGTGTGGGAAATGAACACGTCATCATTTTTTTAGAGCACGTGCTAGAAACAATTCAATAAAAATGTGGGATTTGGATCAGGAAATAAGAAAACATTTTAGAATAATGTAGGATACAAATTAGGAAAATAATTAAGATTTAAATTAGATTAAAAATTTCATCATATTATATGTGTGTGTGTGTGTGTGTGTGTGCGTGCGTGCGTGCGTGCGTGTGTGTGTGTGTGAAGCAGAATGCAGTTTCGAAGCAGTGAAAAGACTTTTACCTTTTTAAACTTTTACATTAATTTTAATATCCATCGAGAAAGCATAATTATTTACAAGCAGAGACGCGGAAAAGACGTCCGCCACAGCGCAGCATAAAAGCTGAAGTGGGGAAGAAGAGAGTGAAATAAATTATCCCTCGTCTTATATAACCTGAGATTTTGATAGGGAAAATATTTTTTTTACAGTGCTAATATATTATTAAGATTCTGATAGGGACTTCTGACGCATGTCAATCAATTGTAAAGGAAACACAGGGATCTTTTAAAAAGAATGTGCTTACTGGACAGTTTTCTACCCTTTCACGAGGAGCGTGTGAAAATGTCGGCGTTTAGCCGATTCAACAATTTTATAAAGTTTATCTTGAATTAATTAAATAGAGAATGTGGAATTGGATCATGAAATAACTATGGGCTAAATTAAGATAAAATCTTGGAAATTAATTAAATTGAAATTAAAATATCATTACAATTTTACGTGGAAGTATGTCGGGGCCCTCGACACACAGCCTTACCTTACAGTGGTGGTCAAGTAAGAAAAATTAAAATTTAAAGGCATATTTAAAGTGATACCCAAGTTTCCCTTACCTTTACATTAGTATAAAAATTAAGAATTATATTTGTGAAAAATCTTATATAAAAACCTTAATAATCAACAGTAATAACAAAATATTAATAAATTTAACAGTATATTGCACAAAGCTATTTTGACCATTTTTCTGTAAAAACTGAATTAATGAACTTAATTTGGCTAGGAAGGTCAATGGTATGCTTGCCTATATTATTCTTAAATGCTAGGAAGTCTGACTCAACCAAATTATTCATTTAGAAATAAAGTATTAAATATAATATTAATATTGTAATGATTTCACCCAAATGAAATATCAGTATAGTTATGATTTTAAATTAAGTAGCTATTTCAGCTGGATTTAAAAACACAAGATTCAAAACTTCAGGTAAAAAACTTGGATATGAAAATAATAGTTGCAAAATTGAAATATTTCATATTAAACACTTGGAACTGAAACCATAAATATAAGATTCAAAAATATGTAATGAAATTCTTACAAATGAAAATAATACTTGTAAAATTGAATAGTTTCATATAAAACTTTTGGAAATGTAAATAAATGTAAGATTCATGTATTTCAAATAAATCATTAGGAAATGATGATAGTAATTGTAAAATTCAAAAATATCAAATGAGAAACTTGAAACTAAAAATAATAAATTCAAAATTCAAAGAGTTCGAACAAAACATTTGTGAATGAATGTAACAAACACAAGACTCAAAATACTCTTATAATTAAAATGTTGGGAAATATATATATAAAAATATTTGGTAATTGAAGGAAAAAAATCATTTGTATTTTGTAAAAAACAAATATTTGGACACAGTGATAATAGAGGGTAGCTCAATAACTGTCAGGGGTGTAAAAATTTCCCCTGAGGTATTCACTATATTTGTCTAATTATCATGTGCCATTAATTATTAAGTATATAAGAATCTTGGTATGTTACTTTTTTCGTCCACAAGGTATGTATGCATATATTTAAAAACCTTTGAGTTATATAAATTTAATTAAATTGGGGAAATCATTATTTCTTAGTTATTAATAGCATGCACATAAATTTCAAATTCAACAAATTATAATAATATGAATAAATTTTAATTAATAGATATAACAAAATTTAAAAACTCAATATTTTAAACTGAAACTCATAATATTTTGAATAATAACATAAAAAGATTATTTGCAATTATATTATAATAGAAAAATGCAATTTAAAATCAAATCAAAATACAGAATATAAATTTTGAATGTCACTCGTTGAGTCAGCTGATGGATGATTTTTTTAAAAACACTGATCACTTTTTGAAGAGTAATCACTTATTTAATTAACCACAAAAGGCAATTTTGAGCACTGGAACTGAAGACTAGAGACTACAGTAAACGGAAGGTGATCAGTATATTTTGGTGATAATGTAAAACATAAGTGATATTTTGGAAATCTGGTTGATTTAGTTTTGCACTGGAGACCACTGGGGAGTAAAGCAGGCGAGTATTATATTGTGCTGATGATATAACAAGGAAATGACGTCAAGATCGGGATTATTCAGCACAGGTAAGGAGCAAAAAAATATTTATGATGACAAGGAGCCCCAACTCCGTGAAAATATAAGAAGCACGCGCATGACGATACGGAGTACAAACACAAGGGTATCTATTGAACAGTAAAGCCAGAATGTCAGATGAGGTCACAAATTACGGAAGGCACGATACATCAGGAGATATTGCATCGGTTAGTATGGAAAGACGCAGTCGCGGGAGACTGTAGAATGCTGGCCATGACGAACCACGGCCATAGAGACGGCTGGTCGTAACGAAGAGCGTCGGCGAAGAACTATTGCATGATTCCTTTTAATTCTTTTAGTTCATTTCACAATTTATTCTCTCCGGGAGGCAAGCATGATTATTTACAAGAAGGCGCGGCACGAAAGCAAAAATGGGGAAGAAGAGAGCGAAATAAATTATCTTTCGTCTTATATAACCTGAGATTTTGAAGGAAAATATTTCTTTACAGTGCTAATATATTATTAAAATTCTGATAGGGATTTCTGACGCATGTCAATCACTTGTAAAGGAAACACAGGGATCTTTTAAAAAGAATGTGCTTAATGGACAGTTTTCTACCCTTTCACGAGGAGCGAGTGAAAGTGTTGGCGTTTAGCCGATTCAGCGATTTTATAAAGCTTATCTTGAATTAATTAAGTAGAGAAAGTGGAATTGGATCACGAAATAAAAGAATATTTTTCGAATGAAGTTACTACGGGCTAAATTAAGATAAAATCTTGGAAATTATTTAAATTAAAATTTAAAATATCATTACATATTATATATATATATATATATATATATATATATAATGATATTTTAACTCTAATTTCAATTTAATTAATTTTCAAGATTTTATCTTAATTTAGCCCATAGTAACTTTATTCTAAAATATTTTCTTATTTCGTGATCCAATTCCACTGTCTCTACTTAATTAATTCAAGAGAAGCTTTGTTAAATTGCTGAATCGGCTAAAAGTCTAACTTTCCTACACTCCGCGTGAAGAGGCAAAATACCGCTGATGAGGCAAATTCTTTTTTAAAATCTCCCTGTGTTTCCCCTGCCTTTTCCGCGCGTGTAACGAAAATCCCTATCGAAATCTCGTAATATATTAGCACTATGAAGAAATGTTTTCCCTATCAAAATCATAAGTTATATAACACCAGGGATAAAATGTCCAAGAGCTTTTTCCTCATTCCTTTTCTGTGTCGTTCTGTGTGTTCATCGCTTGTACATATGCCTGCTTCTTAAAAATGAAATAAAACGACGTCACGAAATAGCAAGTCTCTTCACTGTCTTCAAACTGCATTCTGCTTCATATAAAATAATGCTTACATATTAAAAAGTCGACAAGAATAGTTTCCTGTGAAAAATTGTCAAATTAATTAAAATTAAATCGATGGGTGAGACTCCAACGTTGCATTGCGCTCGCTGTACTCCAAAGATGACTGCTTCAGTCCAGGTTCGCCAGCTGCGATGTTTCCGTGGCGAAGTTCTTTCAACGCCGTCTCCTTCGACTGCCTCCGGCCACATCGTTTCATGCAAACCGTAGTCCAGGGTCCGGTCCAGTTCCCGCTGAGTCCCCTGCATTCCGTCATGTTACCGCATCGTCGATGGTACCGTGCCTAACCTGTGACTTCATCCGACACTGCTGCTTAATACCCTTGTGCTTGTGCTCAATATCGTCATGTGCGTGCTCCTTATATCCTCAAAGAGTTGGGGCGCCTTGTCATCATAAAAATTTTCTGGCTCCTTACCTGTGCTGAATAATCCCGATTTCGACGTTATTTTCTTGTTATTATCATCACCACAATATAATACTCGCCAGTGGTCTCCCGTGCCAGATTGAATCACCCAAATTTCGAAAATATCACTTGTGAGTTATATTATCAACTCAATAGAAAAATAGCTTTCCGTCACCTGCCGTAGTCTCCGTTTTCAGTGCTCAAAATTGCATTTTTGTGATTAATTAAAAAAGTGATAATTCATCAAAAAAGTGTTTAGTGTTTCCCGACCTAACGGTAAAAATCAAGATTTATGTTTGTGTTTTTCTTTTCTTTTGATTTTCATTTTTGAATTTTAGAATTATTGCAAGTTATATTTTTATAGTATTATTTAAAATATTGAATTTTTAGTCTTTTATCAAGTCTATTTTTTAAAATTTTATGCTTAAATTTATAATGTTTTTTATTTGAAATATACTTGAATGTTATTAAGATCTGGAAAAATGATTGACCAAGATAAAACAAATGTATCCAATTCTCAAGGTTCAGACGTTAAAATTGATAAAAAAAAGAAAATGAACAAATATCCCAAGAACCCTCCATAATCCCTTTTGATCCCGAAAATGGGATGAAGATGGATTTATGGTTGGGATATTTTAACAAAATTTGTCAAGAAAATAACAAAAATGATTTGCGGAAAATTAAAAATATTGCTACATTTCTAAAAAGGTCAGCTTTAACACATTATATAAATAGTTGTTTCAATATTGATAATTTTGATGATTTATGTTGTATATTAACTGAACAATTTATTCAACCCAATATTGTTAATTTTTCTGACTTTTCACAATTGAAATTTGATTCAAAAAATGCTAAATTAGTTGATTATTTTCATCAAAAATTAAATTATGGCAGACAATTAGGCCTTAATCCACAACTAATTTTAGAAGGTCTTACTGATGGACTGCCAACTCAACTAAAACAATTAGTTAGCATAAAAGCTCCTAATACCCCTACAGAATGGCTTACAATAACAACTAAAAATGGAAGAATCTTCAGAACCAAACCCAGGCAGGTGTAATGAAACTAAAATCAGAAAGGCAACCAGCACCTTTTACACCTAGGCATAATTTTAATTATAGATTTCAAAATTCTTTTACTCCTCAAGCTCCCAATAATTTTAGACAAAATTATCATAATTCTATAAGGCCACGCCCCAATAATTACAATAACTATAATCATAATTTGCATTTTCAACAAAGATTACCACCTTCTCCATGTAGAATTTGTACGTAAAAAGGTATTCCAAATGCTTATCATTGGACCCAAATATGTCTTTCATCAACCCCAAATTATGACAAATGTTCCAATAACAGCCAATTTAACTTCCCCTGTGCACAGAAGTTCCTCTTGGCTGTTCTCAAAATCCTGGAACGAGACAAAATTCTCCTTTATCAAGTCTAGCTAACTTGGACAATGTTTATAACCCTTATAGTAATATAAATATTGTTATTGACACAGGATCCACTCTTCCAATTATATCTGCAGATATTGCAAAAAAACTTAACTTGACAAGAAAAAATGTAACACCTATTAGAGTCAAACAAGCTCATGGAACGTTCCAATTAACCCAAATTTGTGACATATATTTAAAAATTGGCCAAATAAATAAGAAAATCAAATTATATATTATGGACAATCCTTTACCATATATCATTTTAGGACTGCCAGATTGTAGTTTATATAAATTAATTATAGATTGTGACAAAAATAAAATATTTCAAAATGGAAAATTATTACCGATTTGCAAACCAATAATAATTATATGTCTTTACATATTGCTGAAAATAATAACACTGAAAATAATAAGGTCAAGGTAGTGAATACCTCAGAAGAAATTTTCCCACCTCTGACTGTAAATAAACTATCTGAACCTGTGTTATCTCTGGTGTCAGAATATTCTCATGTGTTTGCAAAAAATAAATATGATAGTAAAATAAGAATGGAACCCCCTAGAATAAATTTAACATCTGATTTACCAGTTTCACAAAGGGCTTATAGAACCTCTGCTACTGATGAAATTGAAATAAATAAGCAAATTAAAAATTTGTTAGATGCAGGTTTAATAAAAGAATCTACTAGTAACTATTCCTCTCCTGTAACATTAGCATATAAAAGAAAGAAAAATAGAAAAAGTCGTCTTTGTATTGATTATCGTAAGAGTAATGAGGAAGGGCCTCTCCCTAGAATAGATACCTTATTAGATAAATTAAGTACTGCTAAAGTTTTTTCAACTTTGGATCTTGCATCTGGATATTGGTGCATACCCTTTCATGAACAAGATAAACATAAATTGGTATTTGTAACTACTGAAGGTTTATATGAATTTCAAGTCCTACCTTTTGGCTTTAAAAATGCACCTGCAATATTCAATAGAACTATTCGTAGAATTTTAAATAAACATAAATTTTCAAATTTTGCATGTCACTATTTTGATGACATAGTAGTTTTCTCTAACTCATTAGAGGAACACTATGATCATTTAAAACAGATTTTTCAAATGTGTGAAAAAGAAAACATTAAATTAAAATTTTCTAAATGTGTGTTTGCTCAAGATAAAATTAATTTCTTGGGGTATGAAGACAAAGAAGGATGCATTTCTCCTGATAATCATAATATTGAAAGTATTAAAAAATTACAATCTCCAAAAAATGTCAAGCAACTTCAAGGTTTTCTTGGCTCTGTAAATGTTTATAATAAATTTATTAATTCTTATGCTAAAATAAGAGAACCCTTAAATAATCTTCTTAAAAAGGATACACCATGGCAATGGACAGAACACTGTCAAAAAGCTTTTGAAAGGTTAAAAAATAAATTGATAACTAAACCAGTGTTAAAACTATATAAAACCTAAACCCTAATTTACCTTTTCATGTTTTTTGTGATGCATCTCAGGTAGCCATTGGAGCTGTTCTAAAACAACCTGAATGTTCTGGTAAATTACATCCTGTATCTTATCATTCAAGAACTTTACAATCTTATGAAAAAAATTATTGTATAACTGAGTTGGAATGTTTAGCAATAGTAGATGCCCTTGATAAATTTTATTATTATTTACATGGGAAAAAATTCATAATTCATACTGATCATGCTGCTCTTGTTTGGCTTAAAAATGTAAAATATTTAAGGGGAAGATTATTTCGTTGGTCTTTAAAATTAAGCATGTTTGATTATGAAGTTAAATATTTAAAGTGAACAGCTAATGTTGAAGCTGATATGTTATCAAGGCATCCTACTGCTCAATATCTCCAACATTCTGTGCATTTATTGGAATTAGATGAGATAAAACACTATCAAAATTTAGACAATTTAGATGATACTAAATATAAAAATATTAATGATGTACTTGTAGTTAAAAAGAAAAATTTATTTAAAATAGTTGTACCTTTTTCTCTTAGGAGAAAAGTTTTGCAAACAGCTCATGAACAATTTGGGCATCCAGGCACTCAAAAAATGATAAATTTAATTACTCCTCAGTATTATTGGCCCCATATTACTAAAGATATTGCACTTTTTGTTAAACATTGTGATATTTGTCAATTAAATAAAAAGAAAAAGAAAAAAAGATTTGGCCTTTTACAGGCTGTGCCCCCCACAGATCGTCCTTTTGAATGTCTTTCTGTCAATACTGTTAGTGGATTTAACTATTAGAATTCAACTAAAAAATTTCTTCATATAGTAATTGATCATGCGACTAGATATGTTTGGGCCTTTCGTTCCAAAAATGAAAATTCTGAAACTTATATTAATATATTAAAGCAAGTTTTCCAAATTCAGGTTCCTTCCAAATTATTAACTGATAGAAATAGTGCATTTACCTCATCTAAATTCAAACATTTCCTCAGAAATTACAGTGTCAAGCATCTGTTAACATCTTCACATCATCCACAAACTAATGGGAAATGTGAGAGAGTTAACCAATCAATATTAACTAAATTTAAGTGTAAGGTTAATTCTTTTCCTACTAAAATTCCTTGGACTAAACTTTTAGAACAAGTAATCAATGAATATAATTGAACACCCCATTCAGTTACAAAATTTCCTCCTGCATATTTGTTATTTGGCACTTCACCTAATCCTCCTCCCTTAACTCAAAATCAATTCTATCCTCCAGTAGAAGAAGCCAGAAAATTAGCTAAAGATAATACAATAAAATAACATGATAAAAATAAAATAAGATATGATGCTAGATTTATAGATTCTCCATTTAAACCTGGTGACATTGTAATGTATGAGGAATTGAATTACCCCAATCGTAGAAAATTATCTCCAGTATTTTCAGGTCCATATGAAATAACTAAAATTTCAGATGTAAATTATGAAATAACTAAACCAAATGCATTAACAAACAAAGCTACTGATATTGTCCATGTATCAAAATTAAGAACATATTACCCACCAGAAAAATTAAAATTAAGTCATGAATAATAATTTAAATTTAAAAAAAATCCTTTTATTTCCCATATTTCTTCAACATAATCCCCAACTTAGGTTGGCCCGTTGTCTCCACTCGTAAGAGTTAGTTTTTCTTTTCTTCATGATAATGATGTGATAGGCGCCATCACAAAATACATTCAAATACCTCAGTCTTATTGAGAAGTGAGTATAGGGTCAACCTCACAATTAATTTCTATCTCTTTCTATTTTTATCCTGGATATGTTGTTCACCATTTGGAATTAAATATTCCTGGATGAGAGTAGAGAGAGAGAATAAGAATTACGTCCCCCTTCTTGATGTCCTAATTTTGGGTCATTAAGTTTCACCTACTACTAGAAATTGGTGGACAAGGTTTTACTATTTACCACTATTTGGCCAACTAGTGGGTTAAAGTTTTTCTTTTACAATTATACATTTTTATGTCATTTGTTTTTGAATATTTATATTATAAGAGTATTTTGAATTTCATATTATTATTTTCAGATTCAAGTGTTATATACAAAAATTAAAACTGTGTTGATATATTTACTATTATATAAATTTAATTTGTTATTCCAATATTTTACATTCAATTTGATCATTTTGGTGAGCCTTCTACTATTTAAAGGACACTGTATTCAAACATTCTTTAGAGACATTCCTCATCAAATAGAGACAATCTTACAGATTGAGAGACAATAGACTGAGTTTCTGCAGAAAATCATTTGTACATTGCATATTTTAATATTATTATTTTTGGTGCTGTTGAATATTTATCCAATATTTTCAGATATCACATTATTTTTTTGTGCGTTACATAATCTTGTTCAAAATGATTTTTATATTATTGTAAAGGTAAGGGAAACTCGGGTATCACTTTTAATATGCTTTTAAATTTTAGTTTCTTACTTGACCACCACTGTAAGGTAAGGCAGTATGTCGAGGGCCTCGACATACTTCCGCGACTTGTGGGGGGAAAATTGTAAAGATATTTTAACTCTAATTTCAATTTAATTAATTTTCAAGATTTTATCTTCATTTAGCCCATAGTAACTTTATTCTAAAATATTCTCTTATTTCGTGATCCAATTCCACTGTCTTTACTTAATTAATTCAAGAGAAGCTTTGTTAATTAAATTGCTGAATCAGCTAAAAGTATAACTTTCCCACACTCCGCGTGAAGAGGCAAAATACCGCTGATGAGGCAAATTCTTTTTTAAAATCACCCTATGTTTCCCCTGCCTTCTCCGCGCGTGTAACGAAAATCCCTATTGAAATCTCGTAATATATTAGCACTATGAAGAAATGTTTTCCCTATCAAAATCATGGGTTATATAACACCAAGGATAAAATGTCCATGAGCTTTTTACTCATTCCTTTTCTGTGTCATTCTGTGTGCTCATCGTTTGTACATATGCCTGCTTCTTAAAAATGAAATAAAACGACGTCACGAAATAGCAAGTCTCTTCATTGTCTTCAAACTGCATTCTGCTTCACATAAAATAATGCTTACATATATGTGATTCTAGAGAGTGGAGCTTCGGTATGTTCCAATACTTTAGCTGGTTGACATTGATAACAAGCACGAAATGTTTTTTTTTTTTTTTCTCTTCTCATTCCTGGCCAAAATAAGAGTTTAGAAATTATATTAGTATTTGCTGATATTCCACGATGAGAAAGGAAATGCAACTTTTCAAACGCTGTTTGCCTGAGATCTTTAGGAATGAAGGGCTTCCAGGGAGTTATAACAAGATAAAGAAACATCTTGAAGTGGAAAACATTGTTTTTCTAATTTAAAGATGAATCTGGCTGAAAGACAGATTGAATTTCAGCAAACTTTTCGTAATCGAATGTGAATGACTTAGTAATTGCATCGACTTCACCTCTAGATAATACATCTGAAATTTTCTTATCAATCCCAAATATGTAGTGAATATTTGTAATCCAGATGTATGAATTGGCGTGGGAAACAATTTTCTGGTTTCTGCTTGAAAACTTAAGTTAAAGGCCTTTGTTTAGTATCTATTATAAATTTGCGACTTTGAAGCATGCATCTAAACTTCTCAATTGAAGTATACCTAACCAAAGATTCTCTGTCATAAATGGACCAATTTTGCTAACTTTTAAAAAGTTTTAAAGATAAAAATGCTATTAGTTCCCGATTATCATTAGAAAGTTGTATCAAAATGTAGGAAATAAGACCATTCAAGAGGATTTTCAGACTTTTTAGATGGGCGTAAATTATATAATCCCAAAAATCTAAGGAAATTATAGATAGTATTTGATCTAGAAAAGTTTTGAATAATCTCTACTCGATCACGAAGGGAAAAAAAAAATTTTACCGGAAACTTGAAATCCAAAAAATTTCAAACTATGCATTCCGAACATATATTTAAAAAGTTTAACTGCTAAACCATTATAATCAAATTTTTCATAAGCAGCCTTTTCTAAACCACTTAATTAAGTTTTACAGATGAGTATTTTGTTTTGAAACATTCATAGATGCATGTAGTATATCAGCTACAAATGTATAAACACCCTTCGAATCTCAAGTTACTTCGTCGATGAATCTTCGAAAATTGCTCAACGCATTGAACAAACCAAACTGCATTTCAAAAATTTCGAACAGACCGAAGGAGGAATAAATAGCAGTTTTATTAATGTCTAATGAAATAAGAATTTGATGAAAAGATTTTACAAGGTCAATGTGTTAAAATATTTTTACCCCATGATTGATTCACTAGTGAAATCAAGAATGGTAGGAATTGAATATTTATCCCTTTTAGTTTGAATTTAGTTTTATGGTACCAACACAAATTGGATGTTACTAGCTTAGGATATATTCCTCGAGGGCGGGAAAAATAAACGATTTCGAGAATAACTTTACAATTGAATATAGGAATTGAATATTTATCCCTTTTAGTTCGAATTTAGTTTTATGGTACCAATACAAATTGGATGTTATTGGCTTAGGGCATATTCCTCGAGGGCCGGATGAAAAACGATTTCGAGAATAACTTCACAATCGCTGAATTTTTTTACTTCTTGGCACAAGGATCTTTAATTCTTCTTTCAATAAATTCCGATTATCCATAAACTTAAAACATTGATTCATCCAGAAATATAAGCCTTATTTCGAATATAGGAGGTTTCGAAACAACACTTATCTGTACCAGGTGTTAATTCTAAAATGCAGTCGGCCATCTCTGCAGCCTTTTGGTCAGTAGGAGGTTGATTACAAGTTAATATTAATAGCACTGCCGGAAATAGTTGAGTAAAAATAATTCCAGAAGAAGTGAATTGGCTACCCTATGCGATTCTGAGCGTCGCTGCTTAAATATAATCCTTATGTTTGTTTGTTTCTGTTGTTGTTGGGTTTTTTTTTAATCTTCCAGCCGTTTTCTGTTAGTAAATGGCGAATTTCTTAACATTAAACTCTCACCACACTATCTCTTCTTTTAACTTTGAATAAGAACCTGTGCCTTCTGGAGACAAAATGACACGAACTGCCATTACCGCATCTGACGGAAATTGGGACACAGTAATTATATTTGGTTCTTTCGTCGGTGATTAGCTTAGGAATCGTTAAATAGAAAGTAGATTCAAATATCTTGAATCACAATGATGCAATATCAGTAACAATCAAAGCTGGTGTCTTAGCAGCCGAAATATCACCTATAATTATCAGAATGGGTTGAAGTCCGCTTCGTTCATATCCAAAGTTACCATTTTTGGTGGTGCTGATGATGTATAAGGAAGGACAAAATAAAATTTATTTATTAATATCAATAATCAAATTTGAAATAAAATTAATTCTTATTCTTACTGGTATCGTTCTTTTATATAAATTCGGAGATGATAGAAAAAAAATGAAGCAAACGTTTCTGTCATCCAATGGAACTCTGGCAGCCAATAAGAGCTAAATAATACAGCTTACACAACAATGGTAAAATATTGTCTTTGTTAAAATGAATTTATTTTATTTCATTTAAAGTCAAGCTACAAATTGTAATTTTTACAAATTTCTTAGTTACATTCATTTTTATTATAATTATGATTATAAAGTAACTAAAATTTGCATTAATAAATATTTTATTTTTTTTAATTTCGTAATTTATTTATTCATTTTTACTATTTCTTAAAATTGCTAAATATTATGGAGGAATCACTCAATTCCAATTTTAGTTTCAAATTCATCGTTTTCTCTCTCAACACTTTTAGAAGTTTTTCATAATCCAAATTTTTAGAATCAAGAGGCTTTTAGCATTGTGCTATGTCTTGATACTATGTTGTTGTGCGAAAGAAAACTCTCAAAATGTTTCTCTACCAGGATAAAATAAAATATTTATACACTAAAAAATGCAATAAAAGAAGGATGGAGGCCTCCCCATGAAAAATGCACATTGAACACAAGAATTTTGTCAACATATTTCAAACTATTCAGCCAAAATTTCTAAAAAAACTTATAAGTAATTTACTCTTGAAAGTTAAACTTAGAAAATACAAATATGTTATTAAAAAAACGAAGATAAGAAAAATTAGTCTTACCTACATCGATACCAAAAATTCGTCCTCCAACTCTGCATCCAGCTTCCAAGATTTGAACATTCTGAAAACCCAATTCTTTCAAATGGTATCCGCATGCAATACCAGAAATTCCAGCACCTATTATAACAATTTGCTTGTCAAATATTCCACCTTCCTCCTCAGTAACACAGCAAGTAGCCATCTGAAACAAAGAAAATATTTTGTATAACAGAAGCTTATGGCATAGAAGTTTATTTAATAATAATTATAAAAAAAAACCTCTTGAAAAGCTGATAAAATCTACATACACATACATTTTTTATAAAAATTTGTAGTGGACTTAGTTTGGTTTTTAGTTTAGTTATATGAAAGCAACACTAGGACTATTTTGGGACGGACCTCGTAATTTTGAACCACGGTCAGATGACGAGGATGACACCTGAGCTGGCAACCCCCCTCTCGACGCCACGTCACACTACACCAGCGGGAGGCCGAAAGATGTAGTGGAGGAATTTCATCTAGGCAGTTAGCCTGAAGAGAGCAACAGGCAGTTTGATTAAAAAATTGTCATTAAGCTAACTGTCAAATTAATAAATTTCTAAAAAATAAAAATTCTATGAATTATAAAATATTACGTAGTTTTAACTCTTTGTCAAATATAATTGTCCATGCCTTTATCTGGTTTATTAAATTTATTTAGTTATTACAATATTTATAAATATTAAATGCTTGCTTAAATTATATTCTGTATGAATGTGAATGTGTTACAATCATGAATTGTAATAAATAAAGGAATAAAAACATATCAATGTCACAAAACTAATAAGATAAAAAATTAAACTAAAATAAATCATTAATGCATTGATTAATTCAAAAATGTGGAACTAAACTGACTAGTCAATTAAAAGAAAGGTCTCTTATTGTGCCCGGCCTATGGCTCTAAAAAGCTTAGATCCACTAGTGAAAATATAAATTACACACCAAAAACATAAAAAAAGTTATTTATGATATTCAAAGAATATCTGAATTTGAAATAGCCAGTAATTCATCACATAAACAGAAAATTCTAATTAAAATTCTTTCAATGTGTTTTTTAAACTGAAATTTAGTTTAATACTTGATTTCAATCTTGCAAAATGGTATATATTTATCAATTGAAGAAGCTGTTTCTAAACCGCATTGGACTATTCATGGTGCTTGCCTTAGGATATTTTCTCTTCTTTGTTACATTAGATGAGTAATTATTTATTGTTTGTTATCATGTGTTTCAAATAGGGGGAAATTTTCAATATATTCCTATAAATAAACTGTAAATACTATTATGTTTAATTAAGCATAAACTTCCTTAAGATGTTGTGGCACATAGTTATTAAATCCACTCATGTATCCAAGTGCCTTTAAAGCCTTTTCCATATTCAACTCTATGATACATCAAAAAAAAATTTTTTTAATGTATCATTGTGACAGATTTGCAATGAATAATGTTTTTATTTTGTTATTTTATAGCACTGCTCATTTTAGGTTTAGAATATGAAAAAACTTGAACAGGTCCCTTTTGGCATGTACATTTTGTAAAAATAATCTAGTTTATATACATTTTCTCACACCTGTGCATTGCTATTAATATTATGTATTTGTTACTAATTTTCCCTTTTTAAAATGAATGAAATACATCAGATTAAATTAGTATTTATTCTTTTTACTAATGCAGGAGCAAGAACACAAAAATTAAGTAATTTGAAAACAATTATAGGAAAAATTTTGCTAAATATTGATAGAATTCCAAAGATTGAATTGAAATTATAATACACAAAAACTACAATCATGTGCACATTCACACATCCAAGCAATAAAAAGAGATGTAAGGAAGCATGAGTTTACCCCCCCCCCCCAAGATCAATGATTCAGCATGTACAGAGCAAAACAATGGCGTAATAAGAGAGAGTACAATCCCAAGCAAAATATTCATTTTTTTTCACTTCCAATGAACAACAATGATTTAGTAAAGGTAAACTGTACCTGAAAAAAAGAACAGGGATTCTTAAAAAACTATTTTACTTATATTTTCTAAACAGCAGGTTTGATTTTCATTTATAAGTTGGAAACAAGAAAAAATCTTTCACAGATCTATATAGATGAAAATGAAACCTCTTGGTGTCATTTTAAAGGTGTAATGAACAATAGTTCTATTTTCCAGTCTAGTCTGAAGACAATATTAAAAAGGATTATATATATATATATATTCAATGTTTGTTTTTAACATACAATGTTATTCATACCTGAAATAATTATTATTTAAGGTGCATTCTAAGTTAAAAGAATTTCAATATTTAGGGGATAATTGGGGTAAATAAATAAGGGTTTAATTTTTATTGAAGAAATTTTTAAATTTCATACTGAAGAATTAAAAATTGTAACATAAACTTTGGTATTTTTTTCGTAAAGTATTTAGAAAATCTGCAATTTTTCTTCAATTATAAATATTTTTTTAAACCTTCTGTAGCATTGTGACTAAAATGTACACATGAGAGAGTTACTAGTAATGTGGGGATGATTGAGCCAACTCTGAAAAAACACCTGTAAAATATAGTGTTACAAACTTTATTGCTAATTATTATTATGGAAATATTCTGATTCATGCTTAAGATATAAAAAGCCCATCAAAATCATTTATCAAAGCAAGACTATTAATAAGCTCATTTTTTTTGTTGTTGCGATGTTTGGTGATTGAAGAATCATTTCAATTTGAAATCTACAATTCCTCTAGAAAATTTTACATTCAGTCCAACTTCAAAAATAATAAGAATTTGACCAACAAGTCATTTTATATCCTCCACCCCTTCATATTTCACCATTTACCAATCATCAATGGTAGATTTCTTATTATATTATTCCTATCCATTACTTTTAGTATTTCCATCTACTGATATTGTTGAACGTATGCTTTTAATTAGATAATTGTCAAAATCTGAATCAGATGTATCATACAAGTCTTCTGTACATTTCTTTCAATTTTTCCGCAAAAGAATTTTTTTAGAAAATGCTCTTTTCAATAGTCTTTTTTTTTTTTTTTTTTCAGAAGTGCAAATCAAGATTGTTGATTAGGTTCTTATTCAAAAAGCTTTCATAGTGAGAAGTAAAGCTTTCTTGTAGCGTCACAAAGTATCTGGAAAAACAGTTGTTTCCCTGGTTAAGGTTCCATGAATAAAAGAATTTATGGACTTATGATGCGAAGTAGTGGTGTATCTATCAGAGGACAAGTAGGAATACACTTTCTCCAGATTCCAGCTTTACAGGGTGACATACAGACAGGTTCATGCCAGTTTTTCAGATTATATACTATAAGGGATAAAAAAATAATTCAATTACAACATTTTCCCTTGCTAAACCAATAATAATACCATACCCTCCAACTTTGGTTACCCAGTCATCCATAGCACTTCTTATAGATATATTACATATAACGAATTTCACAAATTATTGAAGAATAGATATTTCCAGAGAATTTTAATAAATTAAAACATTACTCAAAATTATTTAACAGACATTTATTATTGACTAAATATATAAGTGAAATAATTTTACTTAAAAAACACAATACAATTTTGAGTTTTTTAATTTGGTTTGTTTTGTCTTTTGTCAGATATTTATAATTTTTTTTTTCAATTAAATAGCAAGCATTTGTACTTTTTTTAAAGTCCCCATTTCTCAGTTCAACATCATAGCAAACTCCCATCTGCATTTTGTAATGAAGAGTGAGCCCAGTGCTTTTGCATTCGTATAGAAACATGATTCCAAGTGTGTTTCCCCCTCCCTTACAATCATCAGCATTGCTGTGAGCAAGGATTTGGGTAGAGATGGTGGTAAATTTTCCGTGGTTTTTGTAGTCTTTCACTATATATCCATAGCTCTGTAATTTTCACCTAATTTCCGTTGCAACTACAAAAATTAAGTAGCTGTTGGAGAGTATGTGATACTAAGGGCTAAAAAGTCATATTATGACCCCTGATGCTATTGGCTTTTGCTACGCTACTGGCCAGAAGAGAAGAGAATAATTACAATATTCTGACTTTACTTAAAATTTTCAGTTAGAGTAAAAACTTAAAAAAATTTGTAAATTTACAATAGGCACACTTGATTGTTTTGTATATGACTTATAAGAGACACATGAGGTCAGAAACTTGTCATTTCTGAAAATGTTTTCGTTCAGTTGTGTAGCATTACTTACTTGAAATCCTTTGCAGATATTTGTAATGCTGAATGCTAGAAGAAATGCTTTATGTACTATTTTAGCTTCATCACGTGTAGAAACTGGTTAGCCAGAATGTAAAAATAGCGATTCATTACATAATGTGGTATAGCATTTTTTAAATGGCCCATATACATTTTGATTGCTTCAGTTTGTGGTAGGTATGGGGGGGGGAGAGAGGAATGAGGAATTTAAAAAAATATAACTTTTATGATTATTCAATATAATGTTTTTCTTGCTGTATTTGACAAATTTTATGAAATGCACCAAGAATAGTTCAACATTTGAAACAGCCATCCATCCAGAAAAATTTATTTCCCCTTAGTTACTATTTTATAATGTTGTCACTCAAATCTGGAACAAAATTCCCTGTGCTTCCACTGAGTATATACAGCATCAGAGAAAGTGTGTGAATAGCACTCATATGCTAGTTACAATACAATAACAATATCCCCCTAGTTTTCATCAGTGGGAAAAGCAAAGTGAAGTAAACAACAATACATCATTAACCAAAATATTAGTATATTAAATGAATGCTTATATTTCCCTACAGAAAAAGAAATTCTTTATTATTGCTAAAATTTTGCACGACAAATACATATGTTAAGGGGAATATATATATTGCTCATGTTCTCTAATTTAAAATCACTCAAAATTAAGGACTCAGGTGGAATAAAACACAAAATAATATAATACAAACCATTTAAAGATTATTAAAGAGAAAAATTTACAAAACTTTTTTCCCTAAGTTATATATTTAAGCATCAATTTCTACAACTTCTGCAGATTTATACAAAATAGAGTGCAGTACAAAAGTTAAAAATAAGAGAAGATACCAAAATAATAACAATAATAAAGTAGAAAAAGAAATATAAAAATCAGCATATTACTAATTATTGAAACATTTTGATAAATTAATAGAATAAGATATAAGGTTACAAAATATGCAATTAACTTTCAAAACTTCAAGTAAAATAATACTGGGTATTTCTGAATGAGAAATATTAGCAGCTGAAATAAAAAAAAATATTATTACTATTATCTCTTTTTAACTGCAATTAGATTTATTAATTTCTTTTCATACAAATAAAATAACCACAATAAATAAAATAATACCAAATTGTTATTCTTTTTTTCATTCAACTAATTTTAAGGTTAATCATTAAAAATTAATGGAAATGTTTTTAATCTTTATCTAATCATATAAAATTTGTTAATTATAGAAATAACTAACAATGCATACATTTAAAGAATTAATACACAATAAAAATAAATTAGTATGTGGATTCATAGCTAATTACTAAATGATGCAATAAAAAAAATATATTGAGTTTTTTTAGGGTAAACTTTCATGTTTTTCCCATATTATTTGAAAAAATTTTCTTGCATATATTACAATCCTCAATGGAAATTTAAATGAAATTATATACATCAAAACTTTGATTATATTACTAATAAATATTGTAATAATGAAACAAAATGCATTAAGAGCAAAATCTATTCATACTTTTAGTTTATTTCAGTTCTTAAATATGGCATATTTATTCAAAATATCCACAAAAAAAGCAATACACTGAAGTAATTCTGAAACAAATTTTTTCTTCCTTAGTTCACAGTACCTATATTAATATTTGCGGCATTCAGCGTTTCTGGATTGGGCTGGATAGTTATATTTTATGGCATCCATAAGATTGCATTTTATCATAAACAATGAAAAGGTGAGAAAGAAAATGCAAGTAGTCAAATGATAGTGCAAAATTTTGCAGAATATAAAGCAAACGCTGATTATAATAAACAAACCTACTAGACAAAAAATGGAATATTACATAATGATTACATTAAAATTTGCCGTTACGATCACTTATGCAGCTTTTGAATATGTGATGAATTTGAGTGCATGGCCCAATATATGAGAATGTTACTGGTTATTAAATTCATATTAATGTGATATATATATAAGAGCATATAAAAGGAATAAATAAAATATTTCTAAAAGGTATCTACAATAAATAATTAAAATAATTGCACCTTACTTTGAGTAGTAGGTTTTGAAGTCGACTCAGTGAGAAGTTAATGAATATAATTGGAGTACACAAGTATTTAAAATGATCAGTCAGACATATGATTATGTTAACAAATCTTTGTATTGCATCGACTGATAATAGGATCGCAACTACATAATATTTACGAAACACAACAACTAAATAGAAGAAAAGAAAGGAAATTCCTTATTCAAATACATGAAATTTCTATAAATAATTCATGATAAAAGAAATGTTTAATAAACATGCCAAACCTAATCTATTAAATGTCCCAGATAGCGCGTGTTTTAAACCGTCAAAATATTTACACAGCATGCTTCAAGAAATCGTTAATGCCAGACGGATTTTAGACAGAGCGGACAGGAAGTGGGTTGGTCATAAGCTGCATAAGAACTTTTCAGCTGCTTCCCTACTCCCGTCTATTGGTCTATTCCTCTTTTTTTCATTTGCATCTTCTTATGTGGATATCCTGTTACTATCTGCCAATAATGAAGCCTGCATGTTTCGGTTTTCGCTGTGATGCCATCAATAAATATTTAAATCAATGGCAAAATATTATTATTTGATTTGAATAAATCGATCAAGATTATCGATAATTATCTCGTTATTTAGGTTAGATGATATCATAGAAAGACTACCTATCAATGTTATTGCTGGTACGATACATTTTGAATAAATAACCGCTATGATCGATCGAATAATCGATTGATTTCTAGAAAGTTATGAACGCCTGCTTACAGAAATTTTACAGAACCTTAAAGAAATGTTTAGGAACTAAAGGGAAAGATAAAGCTCAACCTATCGCTTCAATACAAACCTTCTTTCTTTCTTTTTATTTGGAATGTGACGGTTAAAATTAACCAAGTAAATGGGAAAAGAATTGCAAACTGGCTTTTAAAACCTTTTTTTACTCCTCACTTACTTTATTAGGTAGTTATTTTCGTTCGATTGTTGGTGCTTTAATTCCTTGTTAAGAATAGAAAAGTTTTGATAGAATGCCATATTTCTTTTTTTCTCTCTCTTTTTTTTTCAGATGGCCCTCGTTATCATCGTTTGCAATTAACAATTTTTTTTTTTGTCGTTAATATGTTTAAAATGTAAGGAGCAAAATTTTAGGAATAAATAAATTTTTAAGTTCTCTTAGTAATTTAACTTTTATAGATATTTTTTTTATTCTCAGAATTATTCACAGTTATATAATTTAAAGTGTTGAGACATAAATCTAATTTAAATTCTTTTTTAAGTATTAATCATAGATAAAAATTTAGATGGATTAAACTAACAAAACACAAATTAATATCATTATATTACTATAATAACAGTATTAATATAGTAGTTATTAGACTCATAAATGCTTAGAATAGCTTTTTCATAATTAGTTGGAGAAAGTGATTTGTTTGTATTTCTAAATATTATCTTTTAATTTTTATTAAAATTTAATTAGTGGAAACAGTTTTTTAATATCAAATATAGTAACTGTGAGTTAAAATTTTAAAATTAAATTGCTAAATTCTTTTCCTTTTTAAATGAATAAGGTCTTTATTTTGTTACTACTCCTTTTTTTTAAAAAAATCCTTTAAAAAATTGCTAGAAAGAATCGTAATAAAAAATAATTTCATGATTTTCCATTACATCAGCTCACAAAAATGCCGCAAGAAACTGTGAATTAAATACAAGCGTAATTATTCTGTAAAAAAGCATCTAAATGCTAGTTTTTGCTGCAAATAATCATTGGACAAACAGGCTGTTATGGAGACTTTCGTGGTGATTGAGAATGTATCAAGAAAGATGGGCTTATCCATTAGTGGCGATAAAACAAAAATCATGATTACAACAAATTGTCCCCTCTGAGGATCAGTAATTATATTTTCGAGGCAGTAAAATAATTTAAATATCTCAGTACAATGATCTCATATTATAAAAATCGAAATAAAAAATTGGTAATACATGGCAAATAGATTTTTTCATCGCCTTAGATACCCTTTTGAAATTAATTAGCATAAAAAAAAGGTCTGTATGTGACTTTGATAAGACCTGTGGCTAATAGATATTTTCATGGCCTTAGAAACCAACTTAAACTTAATCAAAGTAAAAAAAAGTCCATATAACACCTGCTGCCCTCTACCAGCTTGAATGCTGGATGCTTAAAAAAAGAAGAAGACATATTTTTTTTTTTTTGAAAGAAAACTCTTAAGGACGAATAAAATAAAATATGTGGAGCATTGTATATAATCATGAAATTTATAAAAAATATTGCGAACCAAACATTGTCAAACTGATAAAAGCGTCTCGTATTAGATAAAGCTGATATATAATCTACCTTCCTCAGGTTAATGTACCAACAAAATTTATCAAGTAGCAATCGATTTCCATTTTATATATGGTGTGAATGTTCAATCGAAAATCCACTATGAATAAAATTGTTTTAAATTAAAGAAGTTGATCTTCATATTCCAGACAATGTTGCTTTCTAGAAATCATGCGAGATGAGAGGGATCAAATCACTAAAAGTGAAGATCTTAAAGCCACAATAAACCTGTTTTCTCTATGGCTACTTGCACATAAGCCGATTTCTATATGTCGATATTTGGGAGATGCGCTGTTTCAAATTTAACAGAATTAACGCATTTTCCAACAAAAAGAAGTATTTAATAATAAGAAGAGGAGTAAAATTTCAATTTAAATATTACTTTCCTAATTCTTCTCCCCTTTTAGATGCCCTGTTTCAAATTTAACACATTTTGCAACAAAGAGGTAAAGTATTTGGATGAAATTTCAAATTAAATATTACCATCTTATTACTTCCACTCTTTAAATCTTAAATCTTTTACAAATTATTCATACATTAAATTAAATTAATCTGGAAAGTAATTTCAGTTTTATCTTAAAGATCTCGCTTCAAATTATAAGCAATAATTTAATGATAAAATGCTTATACATGTAATAAAGCTAAAAATTACACAAACACATACAAAATTATTGTTATATTGGAATTAGTGTTTTTGATTATTTATCTCATATTTATTTTAATAATGATTTTCGAAATGTAAATTTTAACCCAAACATATTTTTTTAAAAGACGTTTAGTGTAAAAAATAAATCATATAAAAATTCTTATAACAAATGTTTTTTTTAAATATTTGAAATATTTTTCACTGAATTTGAATTCTTTCAAACACGCTTAATCAATTGCAAATTATCAGATATTATTACTTACAACTATTAAAGAATTGGTTAGTGACTGAATTAAAAAAAATGTCAGTACCTAAAAAATATTTTCTAATTATAGGTGTCTTTAGTGTGAAATAATCCTTTTTAAATTTTAATTTACCTCCAAAATTTTTAAAAAATGCAATTTCGAAATGAGATCATCATACACAGATGTTTCGCTCATTCCCTATACAATATTAACTAAAATACCTTCAAATTGATATTCTTATATTTTAAAATAAATTCTGCATTTTTTTAAATAACCATTGCAAAATTTTTAGCCATGTTTCATAGAAAACATTTGAAAAATCGGTATCGTGTAGGACATAGCTAAATGTGGCGTTTGTGTCTCGCAATACTATATACTGTTAGGAAATAAAAGAAAATAACAAACAGTAAAAAATAACAAACAAACAGTAATCACAAAAGGAATTGAATAATTCCTGATGGCTATCATAAAAAGCATAAATATCGAGTTATTTATTTATTTATTACTGGCAAATGTTTTATCTGATTGGCTGAATGTTTTCCAACGAGTTCAATCGTGACCGTTCAATCCTTCTGAGTTCCGTCAGAATTAGTTGACGAAACGGCATGTCAATGATTGATAATTAATCACATTCAGAATACTTGGAATCTCACTGAGAATAACTGTTAAAATACTTGAAATCGCCTCAGACCAATGATATATGTAAAGGCGATGTTGTTGCAATAAAATTTACGCGTACTATCATTTTTGGTTTCGTTTATCAGTTTAAACAGAAATATGAATTTTTAAGCATAAGAATTATTTCTCTTACTTCGTAATGTTCAAAAAGAAATTCATAATGAATCTGAAATGAAGAAAAAAATTAAATTTCTTTTATATAACAACGCACGGAAAAAAAGTCGCATTAAGTTTTGCATATTAATTGATAAAAATTTGGGGAAATTATAAAAAAAACAATGGCTTTGAAATTCTTTTATGATAAGCTGGATTCATAAGATATTTGGAAATTATTTTGTGCAAATGAAATGCTTTGAAATGTTATATTCTAAACTTACAACTGATAAAATTGTCTTCAAATTTCATAACGAAAATAAAATGTATAATGTAATTATTTAAAATCAGACAGTTTCGTGTCGATTTAAAAAAAACTGTATACCTGAAACATAATTACTGTGCCAAACATCAAATTTTCAGAATATTTTATATTGAGAATTGTACTTCTAAAAAAAAAAGAGAGAGAGAGAGAGAGAGAAGGGGTGGAGGCGGGGGGGGGGATTTGCCTGAAAATTGAATGATTTCTTTTCATGATTTCTTCAACTATCATCAAATCTTTAACTATTATAGATAAAGCTATTTCTTTCTGAGAATTTGTTATTGATTGAGAGCATTTTGAAAAAGTTCAAAGATTTAGTGAAAAAATTTCGAAATTTTTTCAAACATTTAAAAGTATATATTGTTACAAACCTGCAATTCGGCTTCCCAGTATAGTTTGTTCCATCATTGGAAAGAAAGTTTTACAGTCATCTGAATGGGACGGAGTCCAGGTGTGCGTAGGAGGTCCCAGAGCTTGGCGAGAAACTTGGCGACCATTTGGCGACTTGGCGACGAATTTGGCGACTTTAGAGCCAAAATAGATAATACCCGAAACTTCGAGAATTTTCCCGATCCGTCCAGTAGGAACCGAGATACGCCTCGAACGTTCCTGATTGGTTGAGAGGCTTCTAGCCCCGCCTTCTGAGACCTATAAAAGGGGCTGCAGCTGCCAGAGAAGTCAAGCCAGTAGTCCGAGTTCGAGAGCAGCGAAGTCAGTCAGAAGGAGTCGAGAGTCGGAGAAGTCGAAGACAGAGTGGACGGAGTCGTCGAAGTAGTAGTTAAGAAGTCGTAGTCGGAAACGACGGTGAGCAACGACGGAGTCAAGCTAGTGCTGAACTGAGCTGTGCGCTACTGTCTGCAGTAGATTCTGGTTGTATGCTATACGTCTCGGCTGAAGATAATCGTCTTCTGTGCTGTATATAGTTGTCGTTTCTGTGCTGTCCTGTGTGTCTTCGTGTAAACAAACGTCGTTGTTTTTATTCTACTTCTGCCTGCTGATTGAGCGTTCTCCACACCATATAACTTCCACTATTCAAACGAACCCCGGCGGAAATTTCGTAACAATATATATAATTAATATATTTAATACATATACACACAGACACACATATATTATAATTATCAAAAATGCTAATTTAAATATGACAGCTCTTTTTTTTGTACACGCATGTATGTGTGTGTAATTTTTAGCTTTCTTACGTGTACAAACATTTCCGCACTAAATTATTGTTTACACATGAGATTGTTTTGGAGAACTCATGCCTTCTTAAATAGCATAAAAAACTTTATAAAATCGATTTTTTTTTCAAAACATGCCAGAAGAATTAAGATTTAATTTAATGTTTTTCAAACATGCTTTTTCTGTAAGAATTAAGATTTAAAATGTGAAAGCATTAGAAAAGTATTATTTCATATAAAATTTCGTCCGTTCTACGTGTGTAAAATTTGAAACAACGCGTTTAAAATGCTTGCTGATTGAAATCTGCACGTGGGTAAGAGGTTTACGGAAAATCAGATGTTTTGTACTTCAGAGGTCCTTTCTTTATTCACCCTCTTCCTGAGTTTACTCTGCACTTTACCAACTTTTATGACTCGACTTCTGGGAAAAAACACTATCTGAAAAAGAGGATCAGTATCTTTAATTTAAATAGGCAATTTCTAAACTCACATGGAGACTTGAATATGTTTTTTTCTTCACCACTCTTTATTTTGTTTTTCAAGTTTTTTCAAACATTTCAAGTTTTTGTTTTAAATAAAAAATTTAATCAAAATAATTTTATTTTATTGTTCTCCAAATTTTAAATTGATAATTTTTTAAGAATCACTTTTGAAATCCTCTGGCGAATATATTTGATTCACTAATCTTGATTGCGATTATTGTAGATTTAAATTTAAAATGTTTTTAAAATATAATTTAGTTGATTTAATGTAAAAAAAATAAAGATAAAATGCAAGATCTCAAGAGACTATAGGATTTTATGCAAAAAAGAAAGTTAATAAAGCATTCTTAAAAAATGTGTTTAAATTACATTTGGATGGACACTAGGTATTTTTTATTTGCTTGAAAACTTCATTCCAAGTAGTGATATAAATAATATTATTAAATTTGTTGCTTATTGTATAATACCATTTGCTATAATTTGAATTTTAATGCAGTTGTACATCGTGTAATAATCTTACTTAGTTATTATTTTATTGTAAAATTGTAACAGTTACTTAGTTATTATTTTATTGTAAATTTAATAACATAGAAAAATGGTGAAAAAAAGTTCAAACCCTATGTCCTTCTACAGTACACTTACAAAATAGTGTAGTACAGGGATGGGAAAAAATTTTCGGTCGAGGGCAAAAAAAAAAAAAAAAATACCAAGATAAATTTTTGAAAATGAGAAAAACAATATACAAGTACTGCAATTTAAATATGTTAATGAGATGAATGAAAATGCGATTTCATTTTTAAAAGTTCCTTATATTGAGGTTCGAAGTGAGATGTAAGGATTCTAAGGAACGAGGCTGAATGCTCATCTGTCAGTCTACTTCTGAAATTATTCTTTTTAAGGTTCTTAGATGAAAACACTTGTTCACATATATAAGGTGGAGCAAACATAGCACTGATTTTCTTGGCGTGATATATTAAATTTGGAAAACTTATTTTCGGTAAAGATTTGTAAAATCTTTTGCATATTTAGAAACAACTGCTTGAGATGATTGTTAAATTGCAACTCAATTAATTCAAGCTGCAAAGCTGAGCCCACTGATTATGAGACAGATATCATATGAAACAGATATCGGTAGAAAAACAGTCGGAGAATATAGTGAGAAAATAAGAGATGTAATAGTACTTTACGTAATAAGTAATAATGACGGACAGGGTGGCCTAATTTAAGATGGAAGGCAGAAAATCATCGAGTCAGACAAAAGTCTTTTCTTTATAAAGAAAGTATAATCGAGGTCGGGTAACTACAGGGCAATGGTATTTAGAGGTATCGAATGGGAAGTCAAAAGTCATTTCTTGTGCCTGTAACCAATAGAAATACTAAACAATGCTGAGAATTTAGATGAATATGTTCTTTCTGGGACTACAATAATAACAGATGAGTGGCGTGTTTATAGAAGCGCTCTCTCTAATAACAAAGATTTTGGTCATCAACAAATTAACCATTCCAAAAGTTTTGTAAGCCCAAACGATGTAAATATTCATGCGCAGAATATCGAGGGTTTTTGGTCCTTAACAAAAAGGTTTCTACTTAACAAAAAAGGAATACATCAGAATCAGCATTTTGACTACTTGATGCAATTTATGTGGGAATTTAGGAGAAGTAAAAACAAAAGATTTAATATGTTTCTTAATTTGCTAAAAATAAACCATTAATGTTTGTGCACTGTTTTTTGCTGTGTCGTTTTTCTTACACATTTTTTGGGCAAATTTTTTTCCCCAATGCGGGTTTAAAACGGCTACATACCAATTAAAATTCTATCCGCGGGGTGGATAAAACTTTCTGGCTGGCCGTAGTTTGCCCATCCCTGGTGTAGTAGAATAAGACTATTAATGAAAAAAAATTGAAAAATTTTAATACGGTAAAAATTTTATTTTATGGAGAAACAAACATAGTATTCGCAACATTTTAGTGAAAACTAAGAAGAAATGTGGTATGATAAAAATTAATAAAAATAAAGAGTAAATAATTAAGATTTTAATTCATTAATGTTTATAAAATATTCTAACAATACTTTAACTTTTATGGATACTATGAAATCAAATCAATTCTGTGTATTCAGTTGTGTGTGTGCATATTCTTAAAAATGCACACACACACACACACGAAACCGATACAAATATTTTAATAGAAGAACACTAAATAAATTCACTCCATATAAAAAATATACAAATATATACACATTTTATTTTTGTTTCAAGAATTAATTCTTTCTCCCGAATTTCGAGAAATAATTTTACAATTCAATAGAATAAAAATGTTTTCATAATTTTAAACATTTTAAAAAAATTAAAAGGATCGGACACATTTAATTTGTAACAATTAGACTCTTATCAAAGCAAAAATTATAAACATTTGCTTTTTTTACTTAATGCAGAGTTATATGAAACAACTGTAAAACGATTGCCAATTCCCACACAGATTTGCTGCTTTTTGAAACTACAAGACAATTTTAATTTTTCTCAGAAATCGAAAAAAAGAAGGACCTATTCTTCTCACAAAGCGAAAATTCGACGCTATAAGCAACCGGTGTTCTGACACTGCTTTCGAGTGACTGGGAATTAATTAGCGTTCCTACTGGGTGGAAAATCTACAGAAAGGGTAAGCAATATCTTTGCTTAATTTGTGACACTTAAAAGAACTAAACAATGTAGCAAATTTTTACCCTCTCAATTCCAGCCGGGCGGTTTGGGGCGGTTTGAAAATTTACACTATAACTTCCAAGTGGGTCGGTTTGGGGCGGCTGCTAGCCGTTTTAGGGGAGATGGGTATTAAAAGCGGCTACTCTACTAAACACTCCAGGTGGTCCTCGTTATCTTCGACAATCGCGGCTTTTTCTCAGTAGTTTCTCCTGTGCCTTAGGGCGGTAGGGGTTGAGGAGGGATTCAGTAAATAGGTTGTTGGCGTATATTTTGTATTTTGAAAGGGTTTTAGTGTCTATTTTCATGTGTTTTTAGCTCAAAATTGGAAAGATTTTTATGGCCATTTATTAAAAATTTTCCACTGAAGTGCTCTGTTAACGATGAATGAAATGTAAGGATACTGACAAGTTATTTATTTTTAGGATAAGCATCAGAAGCTCTCTTCAGTATCCAGACTATTGTAATGATATAAAGATAAACTATTGCATTGTTACTGCGGCCTATTCACGTTGCAGTTTTCTCACAAAATGTGTAGCGACTCTTGTTACTGTAGATGGAAGTCGTTTTACACTCCAAACGTATTATTCAGTCATCAAAGGACTGTGGAATTTCTGAGGCCAAGTACAAACTACCGCTTTCAAAATAGCAATAAAAGACCATTAAAAGATTGGGAGTATTCATTATCGCCCCCTTCACAGAGTGAGATAAGTTATATAAATACTGAGTTCCTTTTTCAAATACCATTCTGAAAATTTCTCTTCAGTTGTGAATTTCTACTCTTTATTTTACGTACTGTGAATCTGGATTTTGAATTATTAGAGTAATTTTTGTATTGAAACGCTTATTATTTTTTCATTATGAGTAAAAGAAATCGTGAACACATTGAAGAAGAAATTAGAGCAATTTTAATTGCTTCTGATGAAAGTGACTGCGATCTATCAGCGAAGATGATGGTTGGCCAAAAAATGATACTTTAGCTCAGCTCTCGTTTATTCTAAACAAAGAAGCAGGAGATGAAACTAATGAGGTTCAGATGAACGAGAGAGATGGAGATGAGGAGTCAAAAAATGTTATATAATTTACTTATTATCAAACATTTGCAAATGATTTCCTCATGCGTAAATTTATGGAAATTTAATATGAAACTTTGTTCCAAAATTTTATCTTGACTTAACAATAATATAGAAAATTTCGCATAACGTTTTAAAAGCAGATTTTCAGGATGACAGTTTATACTTAAAACGTAATATTTATGATGAAGTTAATAATAAATGTGTTAAATCTTCATATTTAGTTAATGAAGGATGTAATAGTGATGAATGTTTTAGTAAAATGTTCAGGCTGAAAACTGAAGGAATGTATTTTCAAAATAAATTTCGATGAGGGATTTTTTTCCCGAATTTTATTTTATAAATTTTTGCATTTCAGTATTAAATAAAGTTAAAAAAAATATGTTATCTCATCTATCGAATTTGTTTCGATAGATGAGATATATAAAGTTTGACGTAATATATTCCCTTGGTTAGACAAAAACTTTAAAAGTTATATTTTAAAAGATTAGTAAAAAAGAGTGGCAAAATAAAGATATTTTTGAAATGTATATTTACTCCACATTCTTTTTCGATTATTTAATGTAAAATCAAGAATGCGTAAGGTTTTGAAACAAAATATGAAAACTGCTTTAAAAAATAATTAAAGTTCTAAAACTTTTCTCTTAGTATCACTATCGAAAATGCAAAATAATATTTTACATTTAAAATTTCAATGAAGTTAACCGTTTATACTAAAACAAAAAAAGAAAAAAAAAAGAATGCTAAAGAATTAAAAAAAAATCTTAGCTAAGTGTTGAAAGAGCATATTATTTTCGAAACGTCTTTCAAAAAGTGCAGTAACATTTTTTTTAATTCAACGAATGTTTTTATTTTGGTATTAAATGAAGATCTTGTCTATCAATGAATTGCATTGACATCTATACTATGTAAAAAAATGTACTAATTGCATTGATATATGCACAATGTATGTTCTACATTACTATGAAAAAAAATTACATGCTAATATATGACATATTATTTAATTTGGGCAAAAAAAAATGTAACAGCCTAATGAAAATTAGATGAAAAGATGTTTTGAAATTGCTAGTAAAGCCAGTTTTTATTTAAATGGTTTGGAAGCCTAACATAAAACTTACAAAAAAAAACCCTATTTTCTCAATTATAGAATAAACTTCAAATTTTTGTAAAAAAAAAATACTCCACAAATACGAGAGCGAAACGCTTCACACTAAAAAGTATAAATACATTAGAACAAAAAAGGCCTTATCACGCTGGCAAATACCGTCTACACTTTCGTGCGCAATTTTCCGTTTATACCCGCAGACAACCGGTCAAGCAGGATTTTCGTCATCGTGGACTGTTTTCAATAGGCTTGAAAGTGTAGACGATAGTGACGGAAAGATTGTTTGCAAACGAAATTCAACCAATCGCGCATGGCTTTGGTAGTGACGTAATTGCCAAGAATGGCGCAATTGATGCCAATATGAGACTAATTTGTAAACACATTTCCGAATCACTCCTTAAAAGACGGCAAAAAATGTTGTAAGGTAGTGTGATAAAAAATGGTTTCGATCGACTTTATTCATGAAAAGCCGGCTATTTGGAATCCACTGAATATTCATTATTAAAGAAAAATGCAACACGAAGACATTCGTACATTATTCAGACATTTATCAGAAGAGGAAGAGATATTGACACCCCTAGATAGTCATCAAAACCAAGAAAATTTATTTTCAGAATTAAAAAAAAATTATTAATGTTTATGTGAACTGTCTTCTTTATGTGAAATGTATTTGAGCAGAAAAAATCTTTAATTTTTTTTAAAACAATGGTAGAATTTTTGAATTTCTGAAATATGTAATTAACATCTTCCATGCAGTTAAAAAATTATTTAATTCCTATGCTGTTGTAAAAGTTAATAAGGATCAATTCATTTTCTTACAGCTGAAATATTGTTCAGCACATTATATAGTACATTTGAGGGAATTGCAGAATATGAATGATTCTGTTATTGTTTAATGTTTTAATTAATAAATAATAGTAAAGTTTTTATTTAAAAAAATTAATTGCACATCCAACTCACAAAATCGCTTTTTTAGCATGTTTCTGTGCTAGATTTGATTTTCACAATTTAATCTACAAAATACAAATACAGACACCTTACGCAATTATTATATTTTTTTGTACATAAACCTGTCACTATTACTGAAAAATTAACAAAATTGATGGGACTGCAATATATCCCAGTATAAAATGTACGGAATGTACGAACAGGAATTCCACTAACGAAATGAGCAAACTGCAGATATTCACCAAACAAAAAAGCGAATAAAGAGCGATAAATTAGCCATAAAGTACACCTGTCTTTTAAGTTTACCATACAGCAAATCCCCACGTGACGACACTACACACATTTTTCCGTGCGCGTTTGTCCACGAAAGTGTAGACGGAATTTGGCGGTGTGATAAGGCCTTTAAGCTGATAGAAAATGATTCTCGTTGTCGAAAACCGCAAGGCAATTATTCAAGGTAGAGCGTCGATAGATTTATTACCTCGGAGTGCGGTGGGTAACTGCCCCTTAGCTTGGAAGAGTCCATGTCTTCCAGAGAAACGCTGAGAAAGTCTGGATGCTAAAGGGAGTGCTGCTTGAAAAGTGCTTGGATGTTAAAGAGTTAAACAATGTAGGAAATGGAGAAATTTAATGGGGTCAATTCATGTGACGTAAAAGTCACATGTCATGAGCTATCCGCGCATGACATTTAAGTTTCATCCGCACCGCTTTCGTCTATCAGTCTGCCATTAACGTTCTCCGCCGAGTATGAAGCGGATTTTTTTTGTTTACATTTGATGTTATAATTTTTGAGTCATTTTCTTTCCTCTTATTATGTGTTAAAAGAGGAAATACTGGTGTGCTGATGGATTTTTTAATGCGAAACACAAGAGTGACTGTCATGATAAAATGTTTTCTTATTTTACTTTCAACAATCCTGCCTAGGATTGGTACCTTTCAATATAGATTTTCTCAAGCCTTCGAAGTCGGTGATATGGTTCGATCATTTTGAAGAATTCATTCAGTGTGTGTTAATTTATTAAATCGTAAATGGAATTCCAGTAATCGCAATCAGTAATTTTTTAGAAAAATTCTTCGAAAAAAATAAAAGAACTTGGTAAGCGATTTGCCAACAAAAACAATCAAACAAAATCCTGAGAGCATTTCTAATTCACTTTATTCACATTTGATGAAATTTTTGATAATTTTGAATATGCTTACAAGGTTTTAAATTGTTTACATGAATATTACATTGCATTTTCTAAAAACTCTTATCTAAATTTAATTAATGTCAGTAAACAAACTCCTGCTGGAAAAATAACAACTGCTATAATGCTAAACTTAGGTGGAAGTGAATAAATTTCTTAAAGAATAAATTTCTTATTTAATAAGTGAAATCTTTACTAACTACTGAAAATTGAATTTTCTTATTGACTGTTATAATATATATATATAATTGATGTATTTTATTAAACGTACTCTTAATTTGATAAATTGAATGCTATATACACTGGTGTGCAAAACTTAAGCAACAGGTATGTTTTTTGCCATAACTTCACGAGAAATCATCTGAGAGACATGAAATTCAGAAATGAGATACAGCATTTTGTTCTGAAAGAATGACTAAAGCATAGTTGCGCAGAAATGAATACAATGCATACAGTATGGAATCAAACAAAAAAAGGCTTTATTGAACTCATAGTATCGTTACACATGATTGTCTGTCCAAGAAGAAGAACAGCAAGCAGATGTTCCTTAGTATGGGATATGCCCTCCCCTTACTGCAATGGTTGCTTCGCACCGTCTCCCCATACTCAGCACCAGATTGTCCAACAGTTCTTGAGGTAAGAGTGCCCATTCCTCAATCAGCATCTGTTTAAGTTGTCGGGTGTTCCCAGGAGGATGTAATCGTGCCGCAAGGCGTCTCCCCAAAGCATCCCACACATGTTCTATCGAATTTAAATCAGGGAGCACGCCGGCCAATCCATTCGAGTGATATCTTCACTTTCCAGGAGCTCCTCAACAGCAGGAGTCCTGTGTGGCCGTGCATTGTCATCCATAAAAACGAAGTCTGATCCAATGGCACCTCGGAACAGACGCACAAGGGGAAGGATCACTTCCTGACAATAGCGATCTCCAGTTACAGAACCTCTGTCGAAAACATGGAGCTCAGTCCACCCGTTCATCATAATGCCTCCCCAGACGACAACTCCAGGACCACCGAAACGGTCTCTTCCCGTGATGTCATTGGGATGAAACCGTGTCCCGACCTCTCTCCGAATCAACTGGCGTTGGGAATCGTGTGGCACTAAAACGACTCTCATCTGTAAAGAGAACACGACTGCATTGATGAGATGTCCAGTTTTTGTGCTCCCTGCACCACTCTAAACGGTGCCGCCTGTGGGAAACTGCCAAAGGGATGCAGCGTTCAGGACGGCGGGCGAATAGGCCACCTTTGTGAAGGCGTCTGGACACAGTAAAACGCGACACTTGTCGCCCCGTTGCTGCGCATAGTTGCTGCGCAATGGCGCTTGCTGACTGGTTTCGGGTTCTTTTCGCCTGCAGTACGATATGTCGGTCATCCACTGCAGTTGTTTTCCTGGAGCGGCCACCACCAACCTTTCTCACAGCTGTACCTGTGGTTTGGAAGGCTTTCCAAGCGCGTGAAACGACACTTTTGTTGATTCCGAACTCTTTAGCTACACTGGTCACACTACGGCCCTCCTCTAGCTTTCCGATCATTCTTCCTCGTGTGAAATCGTCCAGGTGATTTCTACTAGCCATATTTCACGAATTAACTCACGCGCACTTGTAGCGAATGTCTTTAATGGCGTCTCCGTCCTTCCTTTTATTGTAGTGTTGAGCTGCGCGCGTCTTCCGCACGTGTTTTGCGTACGCTCACGTCGCCTGTGATGTTTTGTTCCTGATATTTGCATACGCATGACCTTTCTCTTGAATTACGTGTTCATTGTACTGATCACAAGAACTCCTTTTCTGCAATTTCATGGCTATCTGCTTAAAATTTGC